>CM061048.1:36532040-36885823 GCA_030762985.1 Adelphocoris suturalis
TGTAATTGGAATTATAAGTGAGAGTTTCACTTAGGGGGTATTGGGAAGCTTTCGTGGAAAGGGCCAATAGGATAGGACTCAGGCGTTTAATCTTGGAAGAGGAAGCATCGGACGGCAGAAGGACGCGGTTTGGGCAGGAAGGGGGTCGGCACCATCCAAAGAGAATTACAGGTGTTGATCGTTCGGTGTTTAATTCAAAAGCTGACGGTTAATCCAGGAAAGGCTTTCAAGACGGCTTACCGCCCGCCCATTGGCTGGCAAAGATATCCACCTTTGAAGTGGTGGGTCGGGAAGCTCGGACTGTCGTAAGAAAGGGTCAGCCAAGCTGACGGGGGGG
Source organism: Adelphocoris suturalis (assembly GCA_030762985.1). Taxonomy (NCBI): domain Eukaryota; kingdom Metazoa; phylum Arthropoda; class Insecta; order Hemiptera; family Miridae; genus Adelphocoris; species Adelphocoris suturalis. The sequence goes on from CM061048.1 coordinate 36,532,378, forward strand.
GGGGGGGGGGGGACTGGGGGGGACCGAGGATTAGCAAGTCTCACAACTGTAGGATTAGCTTGTAGTCGTTTAATAATGGACAAGACCTTCACTCAGGAGCCGAGCCTCCTGGGAAGGGAATTAGAAAGCTGACCCCACGCGGCTTTAATCAACTCAACACCTCCAAGGGCCTTTGTTTTAATATTTAAGGTTAAAACGTCATGTCCCAGGATTATGCGATACTCGGAGGGACAACAATTTTCTTTGGAGAGAGCCGGCATTAGTAATGAAGCTATGAATTGTTAAAGGTCTCCTAGTCTACGCCATCCGCTTTCTCTTCCTCTTCAATTCAATAATGAAAGTGCAATTTCTTGCTTTGGGAAGCGCTCTGAGCGACGCCTCCGCGATGTTCTTTTGCTGAGGATGAAAATATCAAACTTTTATCTTAACTTGTGCCTTACTTCTCGAAAAAATATAGATGGAGAAACTTAAGAAGATTCTATCAAGAAAAGCAGGAAGACCAAAAATGGTAATATAGTGGGGAATCAAAATTTTTCTATAAGTGGTCCAGGAGCCATAATATAATTGAAAGTAAAATACGTGAGGTCCCCAAAAACGTTCACCCCCCCACGTTCACCCCCATCAGCAAACATCTTGTGAAAACGTGTTTTTTTAAGAACCTCAAAAAATAATAAATTGCGAATTGCGTACTCGTGCGAACGTGCGCAATTGACAGCAACTTCATTTTTTCGACTTGAAACCCCCATTTTTTATTACAGACTTGATTTCTATGTTGAATTTGATGAAAAAATTACCCATCACTCGATTCTTTAATGCACACAAACGGGAGCAATTCCTCTGTAAAAATGCTCAATACCGCTCTTCGACTGCAAAAATTGTGAAATACTGAGTTGTTGGAGATATTCAGTTGCCACATGTAATACATGATTTAGAGGTATTTTGTCGAGATGAACCTCGTAATAATATTCGACAACAACCTGGAAAAATACAGAAAAATCGACCAGGATTGCTCTTTCCATACACACTTCCACACAGCACAAGTGTACTAAATTGTGGTTTTTTCGGTCTATTCCCAGGTTTATGTTGCAAATATCAATAAATGGACATCAGTACGAGGTTCAACAGAAACAATACCTCAAAATCGTGTATTACATGTGGCAATTCAATATCTTCAAAAACTCGGTATTTCACAACTTTTGCACTTTAGAGCGGATTGCGCTGTTTTACAGCTGAATTGCGCCCGTTTGTGCACACTAAAAAATCGAGAGATGGGTCTTTAGTTCATAAAACTTTACGTAAAATTCAATTTTGCTATAAACATAGGGGGTTTTATTTAAAAAAAAAATCTTAGTTTACAATCTTAGTGTACAATGCGCAATTTAGTCGTTATTTAGATCCTTACAAGAAACATTGAGTTTGAAAAAAAAAAAAAAAAAAACTTTTTGACTTATAAAGAACGATTTTAGCAGTGGAAGGGATGATTGAGGGGAGGGGGGCACCCCCTGTATGTTTGATTCACCACGTTTGATTCGCTCCTATAATAGAGAGTTTTTGGTGACCACTAACGTACCCTTAACGTCACCCTACCGTACCCAAGAGTACGTGACCTTGAGGGGACGTTAGCAACGTCGTACGTTATAATGGCTCATTTAACGTCACCCATTTGGGGACCTAGAGGCAGACGACACCAGCCTAACCTTCCTGTAAATGTAACACTACTGGGCACCTCAGAATCGCTCAAATACTAGGGAAGTAAATTATAATAGTTTTTCTTGTCAAATGCCTCATTACCAACTAATTGCGTTGATGTAGCGGGTAGGTTTTTGAACACCCCTCAAACTTGTTTAGTTTACCAAGTCGCGTAGAAATCGAATGTACCATCTGAAGTCCGCCTCCGCTGTCCAGCTTTACTAGCCTTTAACTCGATCGAAAAAATCCGTTTCTTTTGCGCACAGGTTCTATTTGGTCGATTAGAGCCTAGTTTCTATCGTTATTTCACATATTTTAAATGACAAAACTGAGTTTTAAGACACTACTTCTTCGCAGTATTGTTCTTAGTTTGCCTGATCTCTCAGCTATTTTCTCGTGAACATTGCGTGAAGTGCTGCCTCCACTGATGATTGTGTCAGGTAAAATCCTGGTTCATTGTCATAGAGATGAAAACTGTTTCATACTTGTAGTTCATACCCAACGGAAAACCCAAAAACATGAAGTTCGTAACGACTAATGCCCTGTTTACGAATTGAAAACTAAAAATAAGAGCCCGTATTTGTACTGAAACTAACATGAAATTCGAATTCAGGATTGAAAATCGGCGTTCATATCGAAACGGAGAAATTGATAAGTTACCCAACCACCGTTAACGTGACATCAAAATTAAGGCAACCGTTCTCTCGGTTCTATTTAGGTTAGCATCTTCATTTGCTCCTCCAAGACTACGGTAACGGGTGACGTTGAGTTGAAGTCGCCAAAAACTCTCTAATATGTCGAGTAGCGGGGGCGAGCACTATTGATGCTGAGACATCATCATCAGGCCGTCGACACATCATCAGTTTTACTATAACTACTAGCTGAAAATCGCCTCCTAAATCGCCAGCTAAAATCGCAACCTAATGTATTCCTTGTGAAATGAAATAAAATGAAAAAAACTCTTTATTGACAAGGCAATGCGCCTATTCAATGCATGGGACCATGCCCATTTTACAAAATCATAATTAATAGCAGGTTCTACGAGCACGAGTATGGTTACCTTCTTCAGAAAGAATTGAGACATGCACCCGACTGACAAACAATTATACGGTAATTAAGCTAGAAATTAACAATGATTTTCTACCTTATGTTTGAAAAAATAAATAAATAAAATTTTAATAAAATAACTTGTCTTGTTCCTACTTCTTTAGGTATCAAAACCAGCCTCTTCTAAAATCCTAACTTTAAATTTACGTTTATATGGGTATGATAAAAAAATGAGCGAACCAATTTAGTCTCCCCACTACTTCTGCCCAATGATAAATTTTTTATTGCATGTTATCTACTCAACCTTCTGAAACCAAAAAACTTGAGCCGTTAATGAGATAATTCTGGGCAAAAACAGAAAACATGAAATAGAGTTTCTTCTTTTTTCTATGTTACAAAAACACACGCTTTTCCCTAATCAATTTCATAGTTTTCCCCCCTAATCCATCCTCTTATAGTTCTTGAATTGGCCATTTTTTGTTCGTGAAATTTTACGAAAAATTCAAATTTGCTATAAAAATAGGGGTTCTCATTAAAAAAAAAAAAAAAAAAAAAAAAAAAAAAAAAAAAAAAAAAACTGCAAATTATATCACAAAGGTTTATTATTTTCTCAATTGAGTATGATCGTAGTTTTAGTTGGCTTGCGTACGTCATAAGGCCCGTCCAGACTCCTCGGCGTGTCCTATTTCGAGTTGCCACAACCTATACTTCTATAATTATATACGCATGTTTATATTTCTCGATTTGAGCTATTATCTATTCAAATAGTTATTGCCTTAATAATATCATTATCTAAGTACGTACGAAAAGTCGAGAGGATATGTTATTAAATATGAGTTGGAAAAGCATTGGTATTAACACACAAATATGACCTAGAAAAAACATATTATTCATGCCTCGAAGGAACGCCGTACCCACCACAAGGTGCCGCGGCGCCTCTTCTCACTCCACCCCCCGCTCACCCCCCTCACCACCCACCGTGACCCCCTCCCAAGCGTGCCAGGCGTGCGTGTGTGCGTAAGTCTAACACACAAAGCCTTGAAAAAGACACTTTTTCGGCCGTTTTTGGCCCATAGCAGAGCGAGTAAAGCGATCGGGATGGTTAAACGTTAGAACCAATTAGACCCCAAATGGAGTCTATGTGCGAAAGAACGGGTTTTTCAAGTCAATTCTTAGGCCTTTTATGGCCCGGACGACGGACGGCGGACGGACATTTAAAATTTGGATTCTACGCACCTTGAAACGTAAAGTGACAAAGTTTGAGGGGGGGTTATAAAAATTTTTTGCTACACGATCACATAGGCTTGTTATTGGAAATAGTAAACCAAAAAAGAAAAATCATAGTTTATGACTATTGCGCTTGGTTTTGCATGTGCGCAATGTGCAATTTCGTCGTTTTTTAGGTCTTTACAAAAAAACATTAAGTTTAAAAAAAAAAAGATCTTTTTGACTTGTGAAGAAAGATTTTATCAGGGGAAGGGATGTTTGTGGAGAGAGGGGTGGAAGGGGGGGGGGGGGACCCCGTGTATGTTTGATTCACCACGTTTGATTGGATCCTATAATATGTCGAGTACCGGGGGTGAGCGCTTTATATGCCGAGGCATCATCATCAGGCCGTCAAAACATCAACAGTTTTACAATAACTACTACCTGAAAATCACCTTCTATTAGATTACCCAACCTAATGAATTCCTTGTGTGCGGAACATTAAACGACTCTGACTATACTGTTAGGAACAACAATTGGGCTGAGAATGGTGAAAATGATGTTTCCGAACTTCGGCAAAAGGTTGGATTAGTTATTAGGGTCTAACTAGATAATCAGATGAGTAGAGAGGCCTGATATGTGAGTATGTTCCTGAATGTAAAGGTGTAAGGGAAAGCACATTCGCGCGTACTTTAGTTATGAGAGTTTAAAATAGAGGAAGGTAACGTATCTGGGAGAGGGGGCCTCTCTCTGCTTCACTATCTGTAAGCAGAAAAGCATGCTGGTTGTATTTCTACTTCTAATCGCAAACAAATTAGGTAAAAGGGGGGGAGGTGGAAGCGGGGAAAGCGAAATGAGGCAAGGTGGGTGAATGGCGATACACGATATTTACGCAGTTAAGAGCCCTGCAGGGTTAAAACCACTATTGTAAATTTGACAACGGGATGCCTTTGTAGTATCTCACGGGGGGTGCGGAGGGGAGCAAATGTTTGACCACAGATCCTCGCTCTCGCTTCTCTTGCTCTGGTGCTCGCGCTTTCCTTGCAAACCTAATCCATATTCAAGAGGGCGGCCGAGGGTCCCTGAGTCAGGCTCCCCCTTAGCACTAAGTTACTACTCGAGAGGTGTAAGATGTGAGAGGGCGGTAGATAGTGAATGTGTGGTATCTCTTATTGTTAGTTCAAGTTCCATTTTGGTTTATTATTTTCAATAATGAACCTTTGGTAATCGATCAAGAAAAAACATCTTTTTAACCTTCCTAAAAATTTGTTGGTTTACGTTTCAAGATGCGTAGAATCCAAAAAGAAAAAGTTCCAGTCATGCAGCATGATCGTATGAGCGAATTTTCATAAACTATCGATCGTACTGTAATATGTTAAATTGCATTGAAATTGGAGCAATTTTAGTTGACAGAAATGGTTAAAAACCAATTTTATGGCAAAAAACTTATTTTAAATAAAATGCCACTGATTCAAAAGGGATTTTTGATTTTTAATTTTTTTTGCAGTTTTTATAGATAGGTATTTTAGCAAATTTTAATGACATTTAAGTACGTTTTCCATCATAATTTTGAGCAAAAATTTTTTAATGTCCTAGTTAATTTTTGACAATGTAGTTTTGACTAAAACTCTGCAAAAAAAAGAAATATAACGATTTTTGGCCGTTTTTAGCCATTTTTAGTGATTTTTTGGGTACATTTTTCAAAATTTGACCAATTTAATGTGCTCCAATTGAATTGCTGTCCAACGAACTCATCCTTTCTTTTGAAATGCTTGATTTTTTGGTGAAAGAACGAAGTTTTTATCTCAATTCTATCGAGAGTTATCGTCTGGAATGACACAAACATACATATATATATATATATATATATATATATATATATATATATATATATATATATATATATATATATACATATAAAAAAGCGTTAAAATCCAGGAATCATTTCAGAATGCTTCAAAACAGATTTCGATGAAGAAAATTTTTGAAAATTTTTATTTTAAAATTTTTGGAGCCATTGCAATAGCTTTATTTTCTAAGAAAATTTGCTAAAATCGAATAAAATTATCCGCCTGTCCGCCTCTCCGCAGTCCAAAGCTTTTCTAAAATTTTTCCTTTTCTAAGCATTTATTTGCAATTTGAATCATTAAAGATTGCAGTATACAATTTATTAGGATATAATAGTATATTTATACTGTCCATACAAAAATAATATTTGAAAAAATGGCTGTTTCTGTTCTCCATAATTTAAAAAAAATTGCCCGGAGATCAGGAGTTGTTAATTTTCAAATACAAAAAAAAAGGAACTTATAATTTTAAAAAACATATAAAGTACTGGAAATACAGACCACTCATATACAAAAACAAACAAAACACACACAAACACAAACGAAAACACACATATAAAATTGAGGGACCAAAGTTTATGAAATTTTGCTCAATAATCGCACATCGTCGAGGATGTGTCATAACATTAGCATCGATTTCGGTAAACCTTAAAGAGTAGTAATTATTAGATGAAATATTGAAAAATCGGGGTCTCGAAACTTAAAGGGTAACAGTAATGTTTTTTGGATCTCATTTCTAGACATCATCCCGAAGAATCGGATGGAGCCACACGGGTCAATGTACGTTCATCCATGTTGAATCGTGATACTCATAGGTAGAACCGCATGTGTGGCAGAAAATTCAAGTTTTTCCAGTGGAATAATCTTTCAGAAGCATGAAACAAGAACACCTTTTTATACGGTTTAAATGAGTTACGAGTTTAAATCCTCTGCAGAAAACAGAAGGGGTTCTCATAATCAACGTTTGAATAATTGTTGGTACTAGAACATACACATAAAATGGTAGTAAAAGGGATTTTGAAGATATTTAATTGCAACAAGTAATATTTGATTTGGTGGTATTTTTTCGTGCTGAATCATGTAATAACGTTCATTCATTGATATTTGCAACGCCAACTTGGGAAAACAGCAACAAATTGACCAGACTTGCACTTTTCTTACTCATTTTCTCAGGACTTACTATAAAGGAGTTTTTTTTCGGTGTTTTCCCAGGTTGGTGTTGCAAATATCAATAACTGAAAATCATCACGAGGTTCAGCAAGAAAAATACCTCATAATAATGTATTACATGTGGCAATTCAATATCTTCAAAAACTCAGTATTTCACAACTTTTGCACTTTTAGAGCGGAATGTTTGTGTACACTAAAAAATCGAGAGATGAGTCATTTGTTCATGAAATTTTGCATGGAATTCAAATCTGCTATAAAAAATAGGGGTTCTCATTATAAATAAAAAAAAAAAAAAAAAAAAAAAACTCGGCGCTCCGCGCCTCGCCAGGGGGCAAGCCCCCTGGACCCCCGGTTACCTCTATTTACATACTTCGGACGAAATTATTGAAACACAGAATGTGTTTGCGTTGTCGCGCAACCAAGTGACAACCAAACAAGCGTCATTGTTTACTATTCATTTATAACATCAATTTATATAGTTATAGTATGAAACTACGAAAAAAAATACGAAATAAATTCGTGATAAATCAAGAGCGATTTATCAAGTAAATGTCCTAAAGAGGCTACATACGAAATTACAGCTTCCTAGAGTGTAAAGTATAGAAATTAGCTTTAAAAGCCACTCATCTGATCCGGACCCTGGACATCGTCAAGTAAATGTCCTAAAGAGGCTACATACGAAATTTCAGCTTCCTAGAGTGTAAAGCATAGAAATTAGCTTTAAGAGCCACACATCTGATCCGGACCCTGAGCATCGTCAAGTAAATGTCCTAAAGAGGCTACATACGAAATTACAGCTTCCTAGAGTGTAAAGCATAGAAATTAGCTTTAAGAGCCACACATCTGATCCGGACCCTGAGCATCGTCAAGTAAATGTCCTAAAGAGGCTACAAACGAAATTACAGCTTCCTAGAGTGTAACGTATAGAAATTACCTATTCAAATTATTTAACCTCCGCTTCACAAATCAAACCGTTTTCGTAATACTCAGATCACCTGCTATGAATCAAATCATCGAAACACAAGCTCAATGAAATCATCAGAAATTAACAAGCGGTTGCAATCATGTTCACAATATCAATTATTGAGAATGATCACCTGTGTGTAAACAATTATTTATATAACCATGCTCATAACTCAGTTTGTTGGACACGCACTTCGCAGTAGTTAACATAATATTGTTGGATAAATCGAGAGCTTTCGAACGAATGGTCAACGAATTTTGTGGGATGAAAAACGACGAAGTACCATATCCCTAGCAACGACTCGGTTGTACGTGAAAATCATCCGTCACACATTTCGTTACCATCCTGCGTTCCATTTTCGGCTAGTTAGTCCATGGCTAAAACACATTCTGTGTTAAAAAAAAATCATGTGGCAATTCCATATCTTCAAACACTCAGTATTTCACAAGTTTTGCACTTTTGTAGCGTAATTCCGCCCGTTTACACTCACTTGAAAAATCGATTGATGAAATTTCACGTAGTATTTGAATATGCAATAAAAATTGGAGGTTTTCATTTGAAAATGCAAAGTTTATGCCATTCGCGGTACTTCTGGCGCAAGTGGGGCGCGCGAAAATATTTTTCCAGAGACCTCAGTAGCAATTATGAAGAATTGCATTGGTCCCAATTTTCTAGGGAAATAAAGTGGGAGTAACCTTTATGTTGGACACCTTTATACCCCATTCATTCAGAATTTATTCAAATCATATGAACGGTGATGAAATGAACTGAATCACGTTTCAGCATATGCTAAGGCTTCATTTAATTTAGAAACAATTAGAGCGGTAAATTAAATTTGATAATCGATCCAAGATTATGTGCTTTTGGCTGATAACCTGAGTTCTCAAAACCGCGTATTTCAGCGGAAGTTATATTATCCAATGAATTAGGAGGGTATTGGCACTGAGAAAGACCACTAACGTTACACAACAGAGCAGATAAGATAATTTTAATTATGGCAGGTTTTATAATATAGCTTTTTATGATACCACTATCACCTTGGTAATCACTAGAAACAACAACGTGTACGAACTGAAGGTCATAGTTGATTAACGATTCATTTCTAGGTCATTCTCCTTGCGGATCAATATATAAACCTGGAATTGAATTATTATTGTATGAGACAATCACTCAAAAAACAAACGAAATTCGTATGCATTTGAAACGTTATGATATAATATGGTAATAATTGCTATTTTCTGATTTTGGAAAATTAAAAAAAAAAAAATGGTTATAGCATTATACTGAATATTTTTAACGTTGATTCGCAACAATCGTCTCACCAACGGAAAGTTTACTTTTAGGATTTCCCTCTTAAGCTATGTATTATATTGAAAAGGATCGGGAACCGTCCTCATTAAACAAATTCCCTTAATGATGGATGGCGTTCATAAAATTAAGAAATTACCTGATCCACCACATCTCTTCTTTATTGCTAGGTGAATTGAGGAATCAATGATTAAGTACGAGAATATGATGCTATTTATTATAAATGAATGTTGCGGCAATAACTTGTGAATAATGTGGTAAGTATCGGGTATCTTTATATATAATTCCGAACGGTCTTTGAAATTGTGAAGAACTTCGCGGTCCGATTTCAGTGTTAGACTGCTCATTCGAATCAGCACGGCCCCAAGTTTGTTGCAAAAGTGTCGCCGTTCGTCTCTATACCCGCCTTGATCGTGTTCTGGGCGGTCCTTATCAACGAGAGTTGTTTATTAGGCTGTGGCGGTGACAACAGTTGCCATCAATTCACGGTAAGTAAGAAACGTAGTGTAGTTACTAACATCTAGGAGAGTTATTTCTGAACGAAGAAATTGAAACTGAAGAACTTAGCGGACTTTATATATAATTCCGAACGGTCTTTATATATAATTCCGAATCAGCACGGCCCCAGGTGTCGGTAAGTAAGAAACGTAGTGATGGGGTCTTTTCTGATCAGCTGAGTGAGCTAAATTCTTTCCTGTTCACTGTAGGAAGTTGAAATTTGATAGGGAGACTCTCTGTTTATAATAGGCTGTGGCAGTAACAACAGTTGCCACGGTAAGTAAGAAACGTGGTGTAGTTACTATCATCTAGGAGAGTTATTTCTGAACGATCTTTGAAATTGTGAAGAACTGCGCGGACCGATTTCAGTGTTAGACGGCCCCAAGTGTCGCCGTCCGTCTCTGTGCTTATCTTGATCGTGTTCTAGATTAGAGCTTTCTAAGCCCTAACAGGCCTCTAGTTGGTGTATATTCCTGATTCAAGGAGCTCTTCCGCCTGATGCGCCATTTAAAATCATCAAAATTCTTGAATTTTGAATTATGGCATAAATAATAAATGTCAATGAGTAGATCTGACCTCGGTTTCTGATCCAGACGACGATAGCTGACGGGATGGGGGCGTATGGATCTTGGTCGATGTTCCAGCAGGGTTTCGATCGTGCGATCTCTACTGATGGATATATTGGGTGATATCTAAGACTTTATAGTTTCCAAGGTACTAGGTCACAAACTCTGCTGACAGTCTGTATCGACGCAGGAAGATACACGAAAGAGCCAAACGCTGGAGAATGACTTCCCGAATTTAAGTTCAGAGAAGCGAAGATGGCGTAGGATTTAGGGACCGTTTCCTCAACCAGACGTGGTGAGTACGATAAGATGTGAAAGGCTGGAGCTTCAGATTGTTACTGACTGGCCAGTAGAGAAAGACAGAGGTTTGTATGATAGTGAAGGGGCGAAGGGTCAGGGTCGCCACATAGGGGGGGCAAGTGGGCACTGTTGCCCCGGGCCCGGGCCCAGGCCCAGGGGGGGCCCGGTCCGGTCCTGTACTTAGTAAATAGTATTTTAGAATTTTTAGGCCTACATAAAACAGAGTGTATTACACATGACGGGCCCTGATCAGATTATATTTGATTTACTACACCAGACTGTTTCTCTTAAACAGTTGCGATGATTTCGATGGCCCTAAATATTACTCTTTACCCTTTACCGTCTTTACTAGTAGGCACTCGACTGAAGACTTGGGAGAGAGCATCCATGGGCCAAGAAAGGTTGAATTCCCTTGCCATTCTCAGCATTAAGCACAAGTTAGAATCCAAACTTGACTTTTCTAAGGTTATTAAAGAATTTTCACTTAAAAAGGCAAGAATGTTTTAAGTGTTTTGTCTTGAATTTTTCAAATGCAAATACACTTTTCTTCACTTCACTTTATTAATTTTAAAATGCTTCATTTTATAAAACATGAAATTGTAGCCTATTACAGGCTTTATATTTAAAAAGTTTTCCACAATCATAATTACAGAATGCTATTAGGTATAACTCCACAAAAAAAAATTTCTCATTTTACTAATTCATATTTTTGATAGTTTTTCACTAAATAATTCTTGTATCTTTTGTTGTTATAAATCTCATTCTTTACTGCATAGCTTCATTACAAGTAGATAAACTGTAATAAAACAATTATATTTTTGTAGATTTTTATTTTATTTTTCATAAATTAATAAATGTATTTTTTCAAACATAATCATTGTTTCACTCAATTCCTTCAGCCATCTTGTATACAGAGACTTTCCTTTTTAATCCGTCCATAACATTAAAATAAAGTTAATTGTATGTGTTGATTAATGATTATATGAAATTTAGTCAATTATAATTTTTGCCACAATCGTCCAATTGAGGAATGAGTAAATTGGAACTTATCTGAATACGCCCTCTATTCACAAACAATTGTATTTAAAGTAGTTAAAATAAAAATCCTATGACTGATTGGATATAGAATTTTTGTTTCAAGGTAATTTATGGCATTTTTATGGTTTTGTAATTGGTTGGTAATTACTAGAGTATGAATACTTGAATTTTCAATCCTTAAGTTACACTTCACTTTTGATTAAATGTTGAATAAAACGTAGTGAAGTAGTAAAAGTTCAGCCCCTCAAGTGTTCTTATTCGAACACTGAACCTTGGTAGGAAGTATAAATGATTTTTCGTTTGGTTAGAGAAGGTTTAATAGTTTTTTTTTTTTTTTTTTTTTTTTTTTTTTTTTTTTTTTTTTAACAATTATCATAGCCATATCTAGTAAAAGTGGCGCGACAAAAAAAAAAGGTGGTGTGGGGGGGGGGGGGGGGAGGCCCGTGGCCAGAATCTGGTCCCGGGCCCGACTTGGAGATGTGGCGGCCCTGCGAAGGGTACTTTCAGAGGTCAGTAATTCGCGCTGTCGAACTATCTTGGTCGGTCTGTTTTGTTCACATTTTGACACTCGACACTACAACAATACATTTCCTTATCTTATACTAAACAGCGTACACCGCCCAACATATATCAAGGGTTTGTAAATAGGAAGGACGCCTATTAGAATTTCCCAAATACTACCCAAGCTTGAGGATAAATATAACAGAAAACAAATTCGTTTCAGACCATTCTAAGACCAAATCCGTTTGAAAAAAAGAAGAAAAAAGTCCAGTCATGCAGCATGACCCCATGAGCGAATTTTTGAAGAAATCTTCGACATTTCAGTCGCTATTGATCGTGTAGAGAAATTTTAGTTTATGATTTTGATAGAAACATGGAATGAAATTTTAAACAAGCACCTACTAGAGGATTGGTTATACAGGGATACTTCCATAAGAGTAGTTCAATCTGAATTTGGACAATGTTTCATGCAAATATTACCGATTTTTACAACTAGCGAACGGCATTATTTCGATTTTTGACTGATTTTTCAACTTTGAAATTTTTGAAAACTTGATACATATTCTTATAGGAAATTTTACGATGATTCCGAATATACCACATGTTAGTATGCTGAAAAAATTATTTCGCACAACAAATCGCAAAAAACAGGCTATTTTGAAATTTTTGACTACATTTTTGAAAATTTCAACCCGAAGATGTAATCCGATCATGCTGGCCAACGAACTTGAACTTTCGTTTTGTGTCCTTAACATTTTAAAATTTGTTTGAAGTTTCTAGCACAATTCTATGGACAGTTATCGTCTGGAATGACACATACATACATACATACATATATACATGCATACATAAAAAAAAAAGTCCAGTCATGCAGCATGACCCCATGAGCGAATTTTTGAAGAAATCTTCGACATTTCAGTCGCTATTGATCGTGTTGAGAAATTTTAGTTTATGATTTTGATAGACAAACATGGAATCAATTTATTAACACATGCACAGAGTAAACTCATCAGTTGTGATTACATTTTTTTTTTTTTTTTTAAAGCACCTACTACCTACATTTTAAACAGCATGGTTCTAGGATTTGTTATACAGGGATACTTCCAAAAGAGTAGTTCAATCTGAATTTGGACAATGTTTCATGCAAATATTACCGATTTTTACAACTAGCGAACGGCATTATTTCGATTTTTGACTGATTTTTCAACTTTGAAATTTTTGAAAAATTGATACATATTCTTATAGGAAATTTTACGCTGATTCCGAATATACCACATGTTAGTATGCTGAAAAAATTATTTCGCACAACAAATCGCAAAAAACAGGCTATTTTGACATTTTTGACTACATTTTTGAAAATTTCAACCCGAAGATGTAATCCGATCATACTGGCCAACGAACTTGAACTTTCGTTTTGTGTCCTTAACATTTTAAAATTTGTTTGAAGTTTCTAGCACAATTCTACGGACAGTTATCGTCTGGAATGACACATATATACATACATACATACATACATACATACATACATATATACATACATACATACATAAAAAAATGCGTTAAACTTCAGAATATGATTCAGAATAGCCTGAAACGGATTTCTGCATAAAAATTTTTCAAAAATTCACATTCTTCAAATTTTGAGGCGAGAGCAATAGCTTAATTTTCTTCGAAAATTCGCTATAAGGTGTGGGTGTGTTTGTAAAGTTTTGCCAGCGCTGCCCAAGCCACAATTCTCAATCGAATTTCAAGTTATATTCCTTTTTTCGATCTCAATTTTAGTAGTTGTGCAACGAACCTCGGAAATTTCGGATTTGCAGAAAGGGGCTATGGGGAGTGGTGGTGGGGTAGTTGTCGAACCTTTAATTAGCTGCCCAAGCTACAACTCTCAACCTGTTTTCCAAGATACCCCATTTCACCCCTTCCCTTCCCCTAAAATACCCCCTATGGCTAAAATTTTTAAAACTTCAAATAGCCTATAAGTCAAGTTGAACTGATACAGACATTTCCCACCACTCATATAAGTTGTTCAATTACCCCTGTAACCGTGAAAATCGGACGAATATACGGATAGACAGACAGACCGAGAAAAACTGAGAAAATGGTATCAATCGTCTACAAATCGCATGAAACGAAAAAGAAACGCGAAATTTCATGATTCTAATCAATGTACAGACAGACATACTTCCAATTTTATTAATATGTATTACAACTACAAGAAACATCTGTAGCTGCCGTAGATACCAATACGAGACCCTCTCGAACGATCAAGTTTGTCCCCCACCCCGGCAACTTCTTGCTTCAATTCCGTTCAACGCGGAGCAGCTCATGAGTGACAAATGAAAAGTCACATTTACTTTTCTAAACTGTTATGTGATCGTGTTATGAGACCACGAAACTATACACTTCATTCTGACCTACATATCCAACTAATCTGCATTTTTACTAAGGGATTGACTACTTGATGTTATGTATTTTTGAGATGCGAGCTTGCGAGCATCCAGACCACCAAACTATACACTTCATTCTGACCTACATGTCCACTAAACAGGTTGAACTGAATTGAAGAACTCACAGTTCTTCTTGTAGGGAACGGTTCCAAGTAGTTGGCGGGGTGGGGAACAAACTCGATCGTTCTAGAGCAGTCATGGGCAAAGTACGGCCCGCGGGCCAAGTGAGGCCCTCGGGCTAGTCTGATCCGGCCTGCGACACGATTTTGATTAACCCCTAAAATTAATTGCATATATATTTGTGCAGCTATAATAGTTCACGGGAGCCTTAGGTATAGTATTATCGCATCTACTGAGTTTGCATCGCGTGTTTTCTTTCCGTAGAAAATGTATGTATATCGGTAGTATGGCGATTTAGTGCGATGCGCAGAACAGCTCTCAAAAGCTTGCTACACGTGCCAGCTATGTTGTAGCATACAATATTGCTAAAAGTAACAAAACATTTTCTGATGGCGAATTTGTAAAAACTTGTTTACTTCAAGTAAGTGATATTTTGTGTCCTGAAAAAACAAGGGATTTTGAAGCAGTAAGTTTGTCCCGAAAAACAATTACGTCTAGAATTGAAGCTATTAACAAGCAGTTTGTAACACAACTAGAATCAAAGATAAGCACGTTTAAATTCTGTTCTTTTGCGTTGGATGAAAGCACCGACATAACTGACACAGCTCAGTTACTGATATTTATAAGAGGTATAGATGACAACTTTGGTGTTACTGAAGAATTAGCCTCCATGCGTTCATTAAAGGGAACGACAAAAGGATCAGACATTTTTGAAGAATTTCAAGAAACTATCACATCTTTGAAAGTACCTCTGACCACTATTTGTAACATTACTACTGACGGAGCACCAAATATGACAGGGGCAAAATCTGGTTTTGTAGGCAAATTTAATGAATCATTTCCTGGGAACGAAGTGGTGTTTCTTCATTGTATCATCCATCAAGAAACTCTGTGCATGCCATTTAATTTGGATTGTGAATCAGTTAAACCAGAACTGCAGCTCGAACTAATTGAGTTGCAATGTAACACTGAATTGAAACAACTATTTCTCAATGTTTCGAAGATTGAGTTCTACAAGGCCCTGTCAAAAACAACTTTTCCAAACCTGAAATCTCACGCTCAGAAGATAATTTCGATGTATTCCTCTTCTTACATCTGTGAACAGGTGTTTTCATACATATGAAGCTTCGCAAAAACAGTGTTAGAAACCGATTGACTGACCATAATTTCACTACTGCGAATCAGCTCATCTCAGTTTCTACCAGATTATGATCAACTTTTAGAATCTCAGTCACAGTTTCATCTGTCTCATACGCCTTCATGCTCTTCTAAAGATTAATCATTTTTTGTGACTTGTTTGGAAGTTTTTACCATTTTAGTATATAAGTTGTGTATGATGTAAAATTAAACAATAAAAAGGTTTAGGCCTATACTTTTTTTTTTTTTTTTTTTTTTTGTGGCCCGCCTGTAAATTTTTAAATTTTATCTGGCCCTTCTTTTAAAAAGTTTGCCCATCACTGGTCTAGAGAGTCTCGTGATACCAACAAAGTGAAATTGAGAAACACAAAATTTCAAACCACGATCCCTGAAACATTGTATTTATTAGTTAGTTAATTGTGCCAAAACGATAACCTTTTTACATGTACAGATATATGAACAAAAAACAATTACCTAGGTATATAAGTACATATGACGTGAAAATCTATTAGATATTTTTCAAATTAGCCTCAGTCTTGGTGGATGCCCATTTATAATAAACTCGATCCAAGTGAAAAAGCACAAAACAATAACCACTGAAATAATTATGATAATTTAGAGCCCTATGGTCCATAACTGCTTCCATCGCCGTTTCAAATTTCAATAATAATCCCCTTGGAAAATTACGACTGCCCAATTTTTCTCTCAATTGCGGTTCGTTATTACCTCAAACTTAATCCTGAAGTTAACTCCGGGAACGTTTCCCGGAGCGAGTCCACGGGAATAGTGTCAGCATCAATTAACCCCCACTCCACGTTCCCGACCCAAAACCAAAGTGTTTGGGGACAAATCCTCCAAGAAATATGCTGACAATACTTTAGCACTGAGGCAGAGAGACCTCCCCATCCCCTTCCGGCTAGATCCTTCTAATTGTTGTCCGTGGCGCTCCGGGGCAAAGAGGGTGAAATCCATTCAAAACATTATTTAAAATATATTGCGGCCATAAAATTAGACCAATGGACAACTGGAATGTTCCAGGGTACATATTTATTCTCGGGGAAATAGGGGTGAGGACCGTCCATTCCAGAAAGCGCCAAGCAGAATATAAAGCCCCATCCAATGTTGCTGCCCCGTGGATGGTTTTTCACGCCTTAATACATCATAAGGGTTAAATGATTTGGGAGGTCTTCTACCATTATGCACCTAAAAAAAAAAATACATAAATTTTTTAAGAAAACGGGCTTAGAAATGACAGTTGTTTTTTAACCCTAGGAGAGTCTCTCCAATACAAAATACAGTTGAAGAAAATGAATTGTTTTCTCAGAGGCGTATTTATCCTAGAAAGGATTACGGTGGTGGGGTACGAAAACACGAATTAGGGATCAGTGAAATGTAGGACAGGCTGTTTAAGATTTTGAATTATCTTTACTCCAGTAATCCAAAGGAAGCAGGGTGAGCAAATGCCGTATTTTACATTGCCGAAATGAACATTTGGAGAAAGGGTTTTTGAAGTAAGTACCAACCTTAATACTTGTAATGTCTTTCTTGTAAATTAATGTGATACATAAAGAAGGCTGACATTTCTTTCGACGCCTTGCCCTTTATTAGTCAAGGATAGATTTATTGGAATTAAAAAACGGAATATTATATACTATTGTTTGATTGTCTCTAAATAACACAAAAGTAGCACCAAAAAATGTTTACCCAACAAAATTTATGAAATATTCAAATTTAAAAATTTGGTATCCTGTAAGATACTTTGCCAAAGCTCCTCGTATAGAGTAGGAGGATGTTTCACCAAGTGATTCTCTGAATTCTCAATAAATAGTCTTTCATTCTCTGGGAAAATACATTTTAGAATAATTCAAAATTAGCAGTAATACTATTTTGAGATCACACAGGAAATATTAGTTTTCAAACAGTGTTTAGTTTTTGCAACCCCGTCGACGAGTATAAGTATGCAAGTTGTTTGATGATTACTTTTTTAAAGATATTTTTATTCTTTTTATAAAATTTTGATAAAACAACAGTTAACGTTTGCTAGTCATTTTGAGTGTGGCTATAAAAAAATATTATAATCAAATAAATAAATAAAACAAATGAAAAAAAAGTCTGCCAAGTTGGGTTGGCAGTAGAGCTTCCTCACACATTGTAACGTGAACGTACAGAGTTAGTTGAAGAACAAAGTACAACTCTAAATGATTGATAAGTCGATGTTATAAGAAATTAACGTTTGCTCTTGCGGAGAAACTACTATTACTCCAACGGCAATGAAATTTATAGGCGAACGTTGTGACAACGAGAAGTGATGGATAGAGAGTAATTTACTACTTCAAAAGTGAGAGGCGATAAACCTGCTACATCCAGAGGGTATCCTGAGAATTGAATAAACAGTAAGTTATATCTCCAGCTGAAGGTTTTCCAGAATCGAGAAGGAGGAACTACTCATCCACACAACGTCTAGGACCTGAACCACACAGTCCTCAAACAGTTCATAAAAATCGACGGATTAGTCTCAGAGTTTGGTTCGTGTCGATGAATTTTAGTTTTGCGCATGAGCTGTAGTTATTACTATTACTCCAACAGCTGCGATATGAGTCATAGGAATTTTCCATGAACTCTATCTACTTTCCGACTTTGAACGAAATCGGATTAATAGAAGGTAAGAAATCGACGTTATAAGAAATTAACGTTCGCGCATGCTCACAGACTACTATTAATACTTATAGGGGACCGTCTAGAAGCTATCCCGCATAATCCTTGAACATTTTATCAAAATTGTTCCATTAGACTCAGAATTTTGCCTGTTATTAGCGAATTTTTGAAGAAAATTAAGCTATTGCTCTCGCCTCAAAATTTGTAAAATGTGATTTTTTGAAAAAGTTTTATGCAGAAATCCGTTTCAGGCTATTCTGAATCATATTCTGAAGTTTATCGCATTTTTTAATGTATGTATGTATATATGTATATATGTATGTGTGTGTCATTCCAGACGATAACTGTCCGTAGAATTGTGCTAGAAACGTCAAACTAATTTTAAAATGTTAAGGATACAAAACGAAAGTTCAAGTTCGTTGGCCAGCATGATCGGATTACATCTTCGGGTTGGAATTTTCAAAAATGTAGTCAAAAATTTCAAAATAGCCTGTTTTTTGCGATTTGTTGTGCGAAATAATTTCAGTATACTAACATGTGGTATATTCGAAATCAGCGTAAGAATTCCTATAAGAATATGTATCAAGTTTTCAAAAATTTCAAAGTTGAAAAATCAGTCAAAAATCGAAATAATGCCGTTCGCTAGTTGTAAAAATCGGTAATATTTGCATGAAACATTGTCCAAATTCAGATTGAAGTACTCTTATGGAAGTATCCCTGTATAACCAATCCTAGAACCATGCTGTTTAAAACGTAGGTAGTAGGTGCTTGTTAAAAAAAAAAAAAAAAAAAAAAAATGTAATCACAACTGGCACAACTGATGTGTTTACTCAGTGACATATTCCGTCCTCCGATTCTCTCGGTCGCTCTCTTTAATGTTTTACGGTCGACTGTTTTAGGACTTGATGTAGCTTTAATACTGACTGTGGCTTAGGAAATATCAGCCATGAAATTATGAAGAAGTTCTAATCATACACTAAAACTTCTCTACACAATCAATAACGACTGAAATGTCGAAGATTTCTTCGAAAATTCGCTCATGGGGTCATGCTGGATGACTGGACTTTTTTTTTTTTTGCAATAGTTATTACCGTACCATTCGTGATATATTGTATAGGGCATTTTTTCAGAACATGTACCCAATTACCTACCGAGTTTAAACGAAATCGGGCCAACAGATGATAAGAAGAAATTCACGTTTGCGCATCCGCATAGGTTACTGTTGATGTGACGGTTTTGAAAATAATAGTCTAACCCGCACAATCCCTGCTAATTTCATCTGAATCGGACTGAAACTTAGCATAGTTTTGGGCGTGACAAGGATTTACCACAGACAGACGGACAGACAGAGAGACACGGAACCAAAATTGATCAGCACGCTCTGAAACGCAAAAAGCAAGTAGAAATTTGGATTTTGGAGGGCGAAACTTTTTTCGTCTTCAATCACGAACAAAACGGTTCAATACCTTCGGTAGTGAGGAAGCACAAATGCAAGTGAAAGATGAGGCTAAACTTTTAGAGAAGTTAATTCATTTGTAAATATAGAAATGTGGTAATGACTCGGAACGTTTGTTTTTGTTATTTTATAATAACATTTATTTCTTACGAATTGGTAAACATTCAGACGAGACCTTCTCGAACGATCAAGTTTGTCCCCCACCCCGGCAACTACTTGGAACCGTTCCCTACAAGAAGAACTGTGAGTTCTTCAATTCCGTTCAACCCGTTTAGTGGACATGTAGGTCAGAATGAAGTGTATATGCTCGCAAGCTCGGATCTCAAAAATACATAACATTAAGTAGTCCCTTAGTAAATGTTGGTTCTTCACAGGAATTGAATTATTGACAACGTTCAACGTGGAACTAGTTAAAAATCATTTAATGAACGAGTTTACCTATACAAATAGTTTTTCGTTTTGATTCAAAATTAAAAATTATAAGAAAGACAAAGCAGCTTGAAATGCTTGCATACGAGTCTGCAACACATTGGGACATTTTCATGTGTGTTTTCTTATTGTATTTATTACTAGGCAGATCTCACCCGTGCATCTCACGGCGGGGCGTACAAATCAATTAAATGGGCCATAAGAGAAACCGCCCACCCGTGGGTACTTAATTGAATTCGCGATCGTGTTGACTCATTGTTCCGACACCCGTGGGTACTTCATTGAATTCGAGCCAGACTACATCACCTACCCCCCTGCAGACTCGTATGCAAGCTCCAAGAGCCACTCAGCTGATCCGGACCCTGGGCATCGTCAAGTCAATGTCCTAAAGAGGCTACATAAGAAATTACAGCTTCCTAGAGTGTAAAGCATAGAAATTACCTATTAAAATGATTTAACCACCGCTTCACAAATCAAACCGTTCTCGCAATATTTGGATCACCTGCTATGAATCAAATCATCGAAACACCAGCTCAATGAAATCATCAGAAATTAACAAGCGATGGCAATCATGTTCACAATATCAATTATTCAGAATGATCACCTGAGTGTACACAATTATTCAAATAACCTTGCTCATAACTCAGCTTGTTGGCCACGCACTTCACAGTAGTAAACATAATATGGTTGGATAAATCGAGAGCTTTCGAACGAATGGTCAACGAATTTTTTGGGATGAAAAACGACGAAGTACCATTTCCCTAGCAACGACTCGGTTGTAAGCGGAAATCGTCAAAATATTTACGTTACGTTACGTGATAGTTTTTTGTGCAATGTGCCAGGGCAAAGACATGAAAATGTCAAAATGCAGATTAGTTGGATATGTAGATCAGAATGAAGTGTATAGTTTCGTGGTTTCATAACACGATCACATAACAGTTTAGAAACGTAAATGTGACTTTTCATTTGTGACTCATGAGCTGCTCCACGTTGAATG
Source organism: Adelphocoris suturalis (assembly GCA_030762985.1). Lineage (NCBI taxonomy): Eukaryota > Metazoa > Arthropoda > Insecta > Hemiptera > Miridae > Adelphocoris > Adelphocoris suturalis. The sequence goes on from CM061048.1 coordinate 36,553,756, forward strand.
GAATTGAAGAACTCAGTTCTTCTTGTAGGGAACGGTTCCAAGTAGTTACCGGGGTGGGGGACAAACTTGATCGTTCGAGAAGGTCTCGTCAATATTTTGGTTCATGCATGTGATATATATCAATATGATATAAATATCACATGTTAATCTAACTAAATAATAAATAATTGAACTTGAGTGAGTGAATTTCTTCAGTTAACCTAATATGACACTCAGTGCCGTAGTAACTCTTAGGTACCAGTAGGGTAGGCTGGACTTGTTTAGGTTCCCGTGTAGGTCCGTAATCGGGAGCACTTGCTTCGGGGTTTAACGAACGGTATCACGAGGAAAGCTTTTGATACGGTGCTGTGTATGCAAGCCATTCAGCGGTGGCCCAAATTAAAACTACACTTGAGGGAAGGGTTATACACCTTGACTAGGAATCGTCTTGATTCTCCCCTTTTCTTCGCATGAAACTCTGTCGACTTAACATCCCCACATCCTCGCCCCTCTTCCCGGGCAAAAGACACTAAGCTCAGGAGCGTTCAAGCACTGACAAGCGCACGCACATGCTCACACACACGTCACACCTATCCAACCCTAATGGCCTCGTTCGAAGCTCCCCTCTTCCCGTGGTTTCCACGGGATTTATACTAATCCTCCGGGTTATTAGCAAACTTCCAACGTGGAGGTTTACGCAACATGATGTTTCTTGAATTTTGAACACGCGACCAACTGACAATGTCAAACTGTTAGCTGTTCCATCCAACTGGACAATTAACTCAACTTCGTGAATGTAGTCTCCAAATTCTTGACTTCAATGAGTAAATATAGTACGTAAGTCATAAAAATAAACCACTAACTTCAGAAGAGTGAGCTTATTGATGAAATATATGACATTCCAGAATGATCATGAACTGTGGACTGTTTCATCGTCCCATTTTCAATGCCAACTATAATCCACGATTCAGATAAAATCAGAGAAAGTTCTAGAGAATCATGCCTACCTAAGCCAATATTTATGATTTTGACATGGATATGTCCATTAGCAGGCCTACGGTAGAGGCACCAGTAGTAGCCACCCTTAAGCAGCCCAGTTTCGGTATTTACAACGTAATTTCTCCATTTCCCCGTTCTTTCTTCCAATCCTGTATTTTTCCTTTCCCCCAATGCCTGCTCTATCGAATGGCTATTTTAAAAAATCGAATGCGTTGATTAGTTTTGCAAAAATTGAAGAAAAGGAAACCAAGATCTGTCGCTTGTAGTAGCCACCAAAATCTTTAGCAGTAGCCACTTAAGGGACCAGTAGTTGCCACCCCCTGGCTAATACTGGAAATACTCATTTTTCAGGAAAACTAATTATATCACTGTGATACTGATGAAAATCTAGTTCATTTTTATGTTTTATATGAAAAAAACACGAAAACTCAGTAGTGGCCACGTCATGGCTACTACAGAAATTCACTAGGTTTTCAAGAACTGGCAGTAGCCACCAAAATCTTTATTAGTAGCCACTGTTAGGGACCAGCAGTAGCCACCTCCTGGCTACTACTGGAACCTCTAATTTTTCAGGAAAACTAATTAGATCACTGTGATCCTGATGAAAATCTAGTTTATTTTCATGTTTAATGTGAAAAAACACGAAAACTCAGTAGTGGCCACATCATGGCTACTACAGAAATTCGCTAGGTTTTTAAGAACTAGTAGTAGCCACCCCACAAATATGACCCTAATTGTCTAAAATCCTACGTGAAACAACTTGAAATACATCAAGAAATCACCAAGGAACGTGAATAAAACGAAACTATCTCAAAAAGTCCTAGAATGAAGTGAAATATTGTGGTAAACAAGGACTTCGTCCTTAATCAAAACCGTTGGTGAGGAGCTCATCTGATCAACTGGCAGTCCATCTGGGTTATAAGGCGTGTTGTTAATCACACTGGTTTCTTGATTATGGCGAGAACGGTTGGAATGCGTAGCTGACATCTCCTGCTTTAAAATGGTGCTAATGTCGAATGTCTTGATGGTGAATCCTTATTTTTCAAATCTAAAGTTCATGGGTGGTTACTACTGGTAGGGGTGGCTACTATCGGTGCCTCCTCCCTACGTAAGTGTGAAAATTAGTATCATAAAATGCAACGGTTTTTTTCTGTTTCTATTGATTTTCACGTACAACCAATGCGTTACTGGTGGAGTGTAACTCCCTTACTTTCCAAAGCTGGAAAATCGTTCGCCACTTCCGGTTAATTATTTTCGATAATGGTCCTTCGTAATCGACCAAGAAAAAAACAATTTTAACACCCCCCCCCCCTTTTTTTTAAATTTATTTATTTATTTTTTTTAAAGCCACTGAGACCGCAATGGCCTATTGTAGCTGGAGGAGGAGGCCGTACTTCCTCCCCATCCCAGACACTATATCGGCCCAATACCGACAGCCCTGCCAAAACAAGCACTATCTTCCTGGCTCCGGCACTCCTGCCAGCCAACAGGCACTACCTGGGACCCGAGTTCTCCACACTCGGTTAGTTACTGGGTCGCAGCCCCAGTGTGGTTAACACCCCCTTAAAATTTCTTGGTTTATGTTTCAAGATGCGTAGAATCCAAAAATCGATTTAAAAAAATCCATCCGTCCGCCGTGATATTTGTAATTTTTGAGTACTTTTTCTTAAAATTTGGCCAATTTAATGTACTCAAAAAGTGCTGGCCAACAAACTCATCCTTTTTTTTTTTTTGGAAAGCTTGATTTTTGGTGAAAGAACGGGATTTTTATCTCAATCCTAAGGAGTGTTATCGTCTGGAATGACTCATACATATTTTTACATATATATTCATATGAAAAAGCGCAAACTTCAGGAGTCGTTTCAGAATGCCTCGAAACGGAGTTCAACGAAGAAAAATTTTCAGAAATTTTAATTTTAAAATTTTCCGAGCCATTGCTATAGCATTATTTTCTACGAAAATTCTCTAATTATCTACAAGGAGCCAATATTTCGAATGTTTCGTTGCTTCATTCAAAAGCAAAGGTTAATTATTATAGTATTTCATTGTTTGATTAGTAGCCAGCAGATGAGATCAGAGTTTAATTTTCGATACGTCAACAGATTGAAATTCAAGAGAAGGAAAAAAGACTCGGATGAAGTTGTTCGGTTGGAAGAAAGAAATATTGAGTAAGAATATTTATGACGAACTTCTGAATATTGATTTGAAGAGAAGAGATTGATTAAAGGCAAAAGGAGGATAAGACATTAAAAGTCTTTGTTTGAAAGAAAGCAATGAGTTTGAAAATTAATGCCAAGACTAAGGTTTGCATGAGATTTAATTAAAGGGACTGGTGATTGGTTCGATGGAGGACGGAGGGAAAGGTTTTGATTGGCGTCAGCCTTCCGGAAATAAAAAGTTTTTCTCATCAACGCTAGTTGTGTACCCTTCAAGACAAATAATAAGGAGGGGCTTATTCATGGAATCAAGGGAGAAAAGGCGACCGGGTTCGGAAAGCTGGGGGAGTCATCTGAAACGGGCCAATCTCCATCTGAAACCGGCCCTTTTGCCTCAATATGGAATTATACATTCCCTTCACTGTGAGTTTTCTAATAGCACTTACCGCGGAGAGCTTCCAGAGCAGTTCGTCCAGAGTTGAAAGGAAACGGGGTTTGGTGTGGCGAAGGGGTGGAGGGACGGAAAAGACTATTTATAAATTCAAATCATTCTTCCCTCGAGAAAGAGAGTTTTCGCCCGGTACATACGGGACGTTTCACGAGGATCCACCCTTCCACTCTGCAGTCATCAAAAAGAATTGAAATTCAAATTAGTTCGGAAAAGCCGTGTTTGACAATGCTGAAATAAAATCAAGGAAGTCCACAATTAACATGGAAATGGTCGGGCGGGACAATGCCTCGGATGGCGGGGATAAGATATGTAATTGAGTCGACGGAAGGAAGTATAAAACTTAAATTGAGGAGCTTGCCAACCATTCGGTCGGCTGAGCTGGAAGGGAACCTGCGAATCCACAAATTGCTTTTACTTTTTGTTCGGGTCTGCTGAGTACTCCATCGCGAATGTGAACGATATTTTGGTGAAATCAATGCAAAACCAGTGTAGAATCTTGTTTGGTACTGATACTGAATGACGGATGGAAAATTTGGGATTTTGGCAACAAGAAAAGATTCTGCCTAAACGGTGATCAGGTTAATTTCTTTGCCATTAGTGAATATTGGGAATTAGGAAGGGGGTTGACTGAATGCTCGAAGTGTATCTCCCCTATTTCTCGGACAGTAAATTGAGGGTCAATGTGACCAACCCCGTAGTGAGGGTGGGGGCACTGGGTATATAAACACTGGGGCCCGGCCTTGGTGTTGGGACCCGGGAATTGTATTAAAGAAGAAAATACAAAAAAATAAAATAAAATAAAATAAATAAATAAAAAGGAGAGGAGAAAGAGAACTTGAAAGAGAAAACATGTGAAAGGGGACAATAATCTAGGTTCCTACATATAAATAATGACAAAAAGCTGAGATTACGTAATTTATTTTGTTTATTGAATAATTATTATTAGTTCTTAACTATTAGGAAAAAATGTGTCTTTAAGAATGAAACCTTCCACACGGACTAAGGCTGTATTTTATTGCATTTAAGATAAAGTAAAACTGAAATCTTGTCATTATAATTTATTAATATCTTGTCATATGTTGGAGTCAAGAGTTGGGCTCAAATAGTACTACTTTTAACAGAGAATGTGTTTTAGCCATGGACTAACTAGGCAAAAAGGAAAAACAATTCATTTAGGCCGACTTTATGATTTTTAGTTAGATCTCACGAACTCATGTCCACTATTTACTTATTTAACCATGCAGATATCGTGATTTTTGGCTAGACAAAAAAAAAAAAAAAAAAAAAAAAAAAAAAAAAAAGAAAAACAAACAAAAAGTACGAAAGAAATGCGTGATAAATCGAGAGCTTTCCAACAAATGGAGAACGATTTTGGTCCCATAAACACTAAAGAAGTTTTATTTTCCCAGCAACGGCTTGGTTGTACGTGAAAATCATAAGAAAGACAAAGCAGCTTGAAATGCTTGCATACGAGTCTGCAACACATTGGGACATTTTCATATGGGTTTTCTCATTGTATTTATTACTAGGCAGATCTCTCTCACCCGTGCATCGCACGGCGGGGCGTACAAATCAATTAAATGGGCCATAAGAGAAACCACCCACCCGTCGGTACTTAATTGAATTCGCGATCGTGTTGACTCATTGTTCCGACACCCGTGGGTGCTTATTGAATTCGAGCCAGGCCACATCACCTACCCCCCTGCAGACTCGTATGCAAGCTCTAAGAGCCACTCAGCTGATCCGGACCCTGGGCATCGTCACGTAAATGTGCTAAAGAGACTACATACGAAATTACAGCTTCCTAGAGTGTAAAACATAGAAATTAGCTTCAAAAGCCACTCATCTGATCCGGACCCTGGGCATCGTCAAGTCAATGTCCTAAAGAGGCTACATAAGAAATTACAGCTTCCTAGAGTGTAAAACATAGAAATTAGCTTCAAAAGCCACTCATCTGATCCGGACCCTGGGCATCGTCAAGTAAATGTCCTAAAGAGGCTACATACGAAATTACAGCTTCCTAGAGTGTAAAACATAGAAATTAGCTTCAAAAGCCACTCATCTGATCCGGACCGTGGGCATCGTCAAGTCAATGTCCTAAAGAGGCTACATAAGAAATTACAGCTTCCTAGAGTGTAAAACATAGAAATTAGCTTCAAAAGCCACTCATCTGATCCGGACCCTGGGCATCGTCAAGTCAATGTCCTAAAGAGGCTACATAAGAAATTACAGCTTCCTATAGTGTAAAGCATAGAAATTACCTATTAAAATGATTTAACCACCGCTTCACAAATCAAACCGTTCTCGCAATATTTGGATCACCTGCTATGAATCAAATCATCGAAACACCAGCTCAATGAAATCATCAGAAATTAACAAGCGGTGGCAATCATGTTCACAATATCAATTATTGAGACTGATCACCTGAGTGTACACAATTATTCAAATAACCTTGCTCATAACTCAGCTTGTTGGCCACGCACTTCGCAGTAGTTAACATAATATGGTTGGATAAATCGAGAGCTTTCGAACGAATGGTCAACGAATTTTGTGGGATGAAAAACGACGAAGTACCATTTCCCTAGCAACGACTCGGTTGTAAGCGGAAATCGTCAAAATATTTACGTTACGTTACGTGACAGTTTTTTGTGCAATGTGCCAGGGCAAAGACATGAAAATGTCAAAAATTACTTTTCATATTTCAAAATTTGTCGGGATCTCGATTGTTAACATGTATAATTCCTTCAATTTTTGCTCCTTTGCTCATCCAAAATACTGTTTTTTTTTTTTTTTTTTGTTGAAAATCGTGACATTGATTTTACGGTAAACACATGTTCAAATGAAAGGTACAAAGTAAATCTTCGAAAAATCTTATGGCTTATCATCGGAAAAATCAATAAATTTCCTATCAGCACAAGGTATATATATTAAAAGTATACCTATCACTTCATTCGAGTAATATTCTGCAAAATTATAAGTTTATTAATTTTCAACAGTTTTTGCCAATTTTAGTGATTTTCAACGTATTTTTTGAAATTTGACAAACTTAAGGGCACCCGAAGGGCAAAATTTTCAACAAAAATTAATTTTGAGTTTTTTATTCCCAAAAAACACGTCATTAATGTCATTAAATCTGAAGATTTTGGTATAGCATTAGCAAACTGAATTAAACCTTTAGCAAACTGAATTAAACTTTTAGCAAACTGAATTAACCTTTTCGCAATTAGAATTAAACCTTTCGCAATCAGAATTAAACCTTTCGCAAACTGAATTAAACTTTTCACAATTAGAATTAAACCTTTCGCAAACTGAATTAAACTTTTCGCAATTAGAATTAAACCTTTCGCAATTACAACTAAACATTTCACAAACTGAACTAAACTTTTCGCAATAAACAAACAATTTAATAATTTTTTAATAAACAGAAAATCAAGAAAGGGAAAGGTCAGTGGAGGGGTTGGCATGTAGCTGCGGCAGGAAGTACGAGGTACATGTCCATGACGTAGTTTGAACAGTCTTGAAAACTTACAGTAGACACGCTCCTCGCAATGATATCCGGCAAATTATGTTCACCTCGTTGAGCCAGAATCTTCCTTGCTTCGTTTTTTATTTTTGAAAATGCTTTTTCAACAGGATTGAGCATGGGTGAGTAAGTTTGCGAAAAGTTTAATTCTAATTGCGAAAGGGTTAATTCTAATTGCGAAAGGGTTAATTCTAATTGCGAAAGGGTTAATTCTAATTGTGAAAAGGTTTAATTCAGTTTGCTAAAAGTTTAATTCAGTTTGCGAAAAGGTTAATTCAGTTTGCTAAAAGTTTAATTCAGTTTGCTAAAGGTTTAATTCAGTTTGCTAATGCAATATATCACAATAAGGGTTTGAGTGGGTTGATGCAGTCAAAAACAAACTTTTTAGCCGACTTCCGAGTCCGTCCGTATCCGTAGAAACAACAACAAAATTATGAATCCTAGGATCACGTGAAATCTAGATTGGAAGGTTATAACCCTATTTTCACATTCAGAAGAGTTTGAAAGCTTAGCATGGAAAAAAACAAGCGGCATTCAAAGATTAAGAGATCCTTGCAGGATGCCATTTTAGTGAAAAGATAAGGAGGTGGTATCCTTATCTTTTCACTAAAATGGCGTTTTCTCAAAACCACGTTTTCTAACCTATCGGTACACGTTGTACGGTCGGTATTGATCACATTGGATTGATTTTTTTTTTAAATTTGTTCGGGGATAGTAGAGGAAGATTTTGCTTGAGCCGTTTTTGAAAATTTCAATTAGAACAGGTGATACAGCCTCACAAAGCTGCAATAAATATTTCAAATTTTCGATCTGCTGCCAAAACGTTTCTGTTTGAGTTATAAAAAAACGGCTCGACATAAAAGAAGATCACTATAGTGTGAAACTTCCCTTAAAATTTCAAGAAAACGTTTCGTTGAAAACTAAAGGCACGGTAGGCACCGAAAAATGACTCTCTTGCATCAGGAATACAGTGTAGCGGGGAGAGGCCTACGGGTGCCCTTAATGTCCTCAAAAAGTACCTACTGCCCATCGAACTCATCCTTTCTTTTGGAATGATTGATTTTGCTCGAAAGAACAGATTTTTTTGATCAGTCATAAGGAGAGTTACCGTCAGTAACGACACAGGTACTTTTCCGGTATCCCCCCCCCCCCCCCAGTCTGTTTCACGACTTTCGCGAGTGTTTCACGCCCGCCCGATGTTCCAAGGCACCAGTAATGACCCCTTTCCGCATTTTAATTAATGTTCGCTCAGTTTGAGGGAGTAAATAGGCATTGGTCAATTCTTGGAAAAAAAAAAAAAACCACAATTCCTATGAGCCTGATGGCTAAAATTAAAAAACATGAATATGCTTTAGCCGTACACGACTCACTCCTCGTCGATTCTCTGAACCCGACCCCCCATCGGCCTCTGAACTCTGTTTATCATTCAAAACAAAAAAATGTTTTAGCTCCTCGCTCTCACTTTATTATAGAAATGATCACGACCATTGAGCTCTTGTGAGATGATGATCTCCTAATAGAAACTCGCGAGTAAACATTCACTTTATTATAGAAATGATCACGACGATTGAGCTCTTGTGAGATGATGATCTCCTAATAGAAACTCGCTAGTAAACATTCACTTTATTATAGAAAGAGGCTAAAGAGGCTACATACGAAATTACAGCTTCCTATAGTGTAAAGTATAGAAATTACCTATTAAAATAATTTAACCACCGCTTCACAAATCTAACCGTTCTCGCAATATTCGGATCACCTGCTATGAATCACATAATCGAAACACCAGCTCAATGAAATCATCAGAAATTAACAAGCGGTTGCAATCATGTTCACAATATCAATAATTGAGAATGTTCACCTGTGTGTAAACAATTATTCATATAACCATGCTCATAACTCAGCTTGTTGGCCACGCACTTCGCAGTAGTTAATATAGTATGGTTGGATAAATCGAGAGCTTTCGAACGAATGGTCAACGAATTTTGTGGGATGAAAAACGACGAAGTATCATATCCCTAGCAACGACTCGGTTGTAAGCGGAAATCATCACAATTATTGGCGCTACTTTCGTTGCACTCTCGTGGGACATTTTTCGGTAGTTAGGTCACGGCTAAAGCATATTCATGCTAAAACGGCTCGACATAAATGAAGATCACTATAGTGTGAAACTTCCCTTAAAATTTCAAGACGATTCGTTGAAAACTAAAGGCACGGTAGGCACCGAAAAATGACTCTCTTGCATCAGGAATACAGTGTATGGGGGAGAGGCCTACGGGTGCCCTCAAAAAGTACCTACTGCCCATCGAACTCATCCTTTCTTTTAGAATGATTGATTTTGCTCGAAAGAACAGATTTTTTTAATCAGTCATAAGGAGAGTTACCGTCAGTAACGACACAGGTACTTTTCCGTTATCCCCCCCCCCCCCCCCCCCCCCCCCAGTCTGTTTCACGACTTTCGTGAGTGTTTCACGCCCGCCCGATGTTCCAAGGCACCAGTAATGACCCCTTTCCGCATTTTAATTAATGTTCGCTCAGTTTGAGGGAGTAGGGTGGAGGGACCGATAGTAGCCACCCCTGCCAGTAGTAGCCACCCATGAACTTTAGATTTGAAAAATAAGGATTTGGCACCATCAAGATATTTGACATTAGCACCATTTTAAGCAGGAGATTTCAGCTGCGCATTCCAACCGTTCTCGCCATAATCAAGGAACCAGTGTGATTAACAACACGCCTTATAACCCAGATGGACTGCCAGTTGATCAGATGAGCTCCTCACCAACGGTTTTGTTTAAGGACGTAGTCCTTGTTTACCTCAATATTTCACTTCATTCTTGGACTTTTTGAGATAGTTTCGTTTTATTCACGTTCTTTGATGATTTCTTGATGTATTTCAAGTTGTTTCACGTAGGATTAGACAATTAGGGTCATATTTGTGGGGTGGCTACTACCAGTTATTGAAAACCTAGCAAATTTCTGTAGTAGCCATCATGTGGCCACTACTAAGTTTTCGTGTTTTTTTTTCCCCACAATAAACATGAAAATAAGCTAGGTTTTCATCAGGATCACAGTGATGTAATTAGTTTTTCTGAAAAAACGAGAGGTTCCCTAACAGTGGCTACTAATAAAGATTTTGGTGGCTACTACCAGTTCTTGAAAACCTAGCAAATTTCTATAGTAGCCATGACGTGGCCACTACTGAGTTTTCGTGTTTTTTCATATTCAACATAAAAATAAGCTAGATGTTCATCAGTATCACAGTGATATAATTAGTTTTCCTGAAAAATGAGTATTTCCAGTAGTAGCCAGGGTGTGGCAACCACTGGTCCCTTACAGTGGCTACTACTAACGATTTTGGTGGCTACTACAAGCGACAGATCTTGGTTTCCTTTTATTCAATTTTCGTAAAACTAATCAACGCATTCGATTTTTAAAAATAGCCATTCGATAGAGCAGACATTGGGGGAGAGGAAAAACACGGGATTGGAAGAAAGAACGGAGAAATGAAGAAATTACGATATAAATACCGAAACTGGGCTGCTTAAGGGTGGCTACTACTGGTGCCTCTACCCTAAATAGGCATTGGTCAATTCTTGGAAAAACAAGAGGGTAACGTCATTGACCACGGGCGCTGCGCGCTTGCTTGGGTAAACGTCTTCCCGATGAACCGGTTGGTTTACTAACTAATCTCATCACAAAGGTCAGACGATAAGAACGGATATAGTAATTGCTAAATTAGGTCGTTACTTGATACCTATTTGTGCGAATTCATGTGGAGGCAATCAAACCATAACCACGCCAATTCGTTTCTACAAATCCTCACATACATCGGCAACTTCGAAAACACGGTAATTCTTTTTTCCTTCTTTTTTTTTAATAATATAATTTCTTCCCATAGCTTGCAAATTAACACCAATATTACGTAAAAATGTTATCTAAGTAAGAAGGAATGCCTAGAAACATCGGGCGGGCGTGCAACAGTCGCGAAAATCGTGAAAAAGACTGGGGGGGGGGGGGGGGGGGGGGGTATAACGGAAAAGTACCACGACACATATATTACATAATATACATTAGACAACGTTTCAAAAATCCTCAAAATGAATATCCATAAATAAAATTTAAAATAAATTCAATTTGAAAACGTTTTGACTTATTGTAATATCTTTATTTTCTACGAACGTTGCTTACTGATGACAAGTAGGTACTAATTAAACTAACACCAAATTTCATATCCTCCTTGTTGTGACCTACCTACAGCAAGATCGTCGATATTTTTTTTTTTTTTTAGTCTTCAGTTTTCATTTCATTATTTAATTATCACCAGTGGGCATGTCATACTGTTAACTAGGATTATCTAAACAATAACATTCGCTTCTCAGATCTCGTTCGAATAATTTTGTCCTAATTTAAAAATCTATTTCATTCTAATTTACATTTTCATGTCTTTGCCCTGGCACGTTGCACAGAAAACTGTCACGTAACGTAACGTAAATATTTTGAGGATTTCCGCTTACAACCGAGTCGTTGCTAGGGAAATGGTACTTCGTCATTTTTCACCCCTAAAAATTTGTTGACCATTCGTTCGAAAGCTTTCAATTTATCCAACCATATTATTTTTACTACTGCGAAGTGCGTGGCCAACAAGCTGAGTTATGAGCAAGGTAATTTGAATAATTATGTACACTCAAGTGATCATTTTCAATAATTTATATTGTGAACATGATTGCAACCGCTTGTTAATTTCTGATGATTTCATTGAGCTTGTGTTTCGATGATTTGATTCATAGCAGGTGATCTGAGTATTACGAAAACGGTTTGATTTGTGAAGCGGTGGTTAAATCATTTTAATAGGTAATTTCTATGCTTTACACTCTAGGAAGCTGTAATTTCTTATGTAGCCTCTTTAGGACATTGACTTGACGATGCCCAGGGTCCGGATCAGATGAGTGGCTTTTGAAGCTAATTTCTATGTTTTACACTCTAGGAAGCTGTAATTTCGTATGTAGTCTCTTTAGCACATTTACGTGACGATGCCCAGGGTCCGGATCAGCTGAGTGGCTCTTAGAGCTTGCATACGAGTCTGCAGGGGGGTAGGTGATGTAGCCTGGCTCGAATTCAATGAAGTACCCACGGGTGTCGGAACAATGAGTCAACACGATCGCGAATTCAATTAAGTACCCACGGGTGGGCGGTTTCTCTTATGGCCCATTTAATTGATTTGTACGCCCCGCCGTGCGATGCACGGGTGAGATCTGCCTAGTAATAAATACAATAAGAAAACACTCATTAAAATGTCCCAATGTGTTGCAGACTCGTATGCAAGCATTTCAAGCTGCTTTGTTTCTTTTGATTTTCACGTACAACCAAGCCGTTGCAGGGGAAATGAAACTTCTTTAGTTTAACATTAAAACGTAATATTCTCCACTAAATCACAAAATAAAAGCAAACTTGATTATACCGTTCGAAAGAGTATCAGACGAAACAGTTTTCATGAGATTTGCCAGTTTCCAGGATTCTTTTTAAAAGAGTAGTAAAGTTTCAAAGATTTTCAGAAATATTATTTTTTCATATTATTTGTAAAGTATATTACAATTTTGGCGCAGTCGGTAGACCATGGCTTCTCAATTATTGTTTTATTTGATAACGTTTCGTCCTCTTACTGAGGACATCTTCTGATCTTGGTGTGTACAGGAAAAAATTTATAAACATCCGAATATAACGGATTTGTCAAATAAAACAGTGGCTAACCAAGTCAACTTAATGTCAAGAAAGCAAGATCTGAAGATGTCCTCAGTAAGAGAACGAAACGTTATCAAATAAAACAATAAATTATATAATTTCATTTTGATATCATTCTTCTTGTTCCTAAATTTTTATAGTTCTGCGTTCCAAATCTAATCTAAATTTGTGTGGTATCTTTCCACAAAAGTGACTGGAGTGATACCCCACATTTGGTGACCCCTTTTTCAAAATTAACATGCTGTATGGAGATGGAGATCAGTTTCTGCCTGCTGAGGAAGGTAACGAAGCCTGCCAGGTAAACATCACATTACCACCTTTCTGGCCACAGAAACCAGACATGTGGTTCTGCCAAGTAGAGGCAATATTTAAATTGAGCAGAATTACTTCAGAAAATACAAGATTCGATTACATTTTGGCTCACCTTGATCAAAATTATGTTGAAAATATTTATGATTTGGTTAACTCTACTGTTGCTAATAAGTACACTCAAGCTAAAAATAGGTTGATTGGAATTTTCAAAGAGAGTGAAGAATCTAAAATCAAGAAAATTACTAGCGGTTTAGAATTGGGAGGCATGAAACCAAGCCAACTTTTACGTAAGATGCGTTCATTGGCTGGTACAACCGATTTTTCCGAAAGAGTCATTGCAACTCTTTGGATGGAAAAGCTTCCAGAATGCATCCGCAGTATTCTAGTGGTAGCCGAAGGTAACCTAGATAACCTTGCTGAACTTGCCGACCGAATTTGTGATGTCCGAAGTGTAGATGCAGTAGGTACCAGTTCTTCGTCTTATCACCCACCTCATGATTCCGATCTACATCAAATTCTCATTCAATTAACAATTTAGAAACCCTAACACACGCCATAGAAGAAATTCAACGCCAAATTTGTGAATTCAAAAATCAACGTTCCAGGTCGAGATCAAGATCTCGTAGTTTTAGTCGCCATTCTAGCAGAAATAGACGTAGTTACAACCCTCAAGGAAAGTATTGCTACTACCATTTTAAATTTGGTTCTAAATGTAAGCCAGAAAAGTGCAATCCATCATGCCAGTGGAAGAACCAGGGAAACAAAGACAGACAGCATCAGTAGCTGCACTGAATGCTGTCAATGAAGTTTCTAGCAGCTATAGACTATTTGTAAGAGACAAAAGGTCAGGAATACGGTTTTTGGTAGACAGTGGTGCAGATGTCTCTGTCCTGCCTGCCAAAAACAATACAAAAGGTGAACCAACACATTACAAACTTTTCGCTGTAAATGGTACAGAAATTCCTACTTTTGGATTAAAATTAATGGATTTGGACTTGGGACTGAAGCGAAAATTCGAATGGCCGTTCATTATAGCAAAAACAACAAAAGGAATTTCGGGAGCAGATTTTCTACACCATTTTGATTCACTCATTGACCTAGCTATAAGAAGACTCATAGACAACAAAACAAAATTGAGCATTTCGACCCATATCACTGAATTTCGGACGCAGATAATTTAATCACAATACAAAACAACAACCATTTCGGAAATCTTCTTAAAATTTTTCCAAATTTAACCAAACCTACTCTGATACCTACAGACGTTTGCCATGAAGTAAAACACTACATCTCTACCACACATGGACCACCTGTCTATGGTAAAGCACGTAGACTGGATCCCGAGCGTCTAAAGTTAGCAAAACAAGAATTCCAGTTTTTGCTGGATAACAGTATTATAAGACCTTCAAAATCAGAATGGGCTAGTCCATTGCATTTAGTTAAAAAGAAAAATGGCACTTGGAGATGTTGTGGGGACTATCGTCGTCTCAACGAACGTACAGCTCCAGACCGATACCCACTACCACACATTTGAGATGTCAATCAAATTTTAGAAGGAAAAACTATATTTTCAAAAATTGATTTACTTTCGGCATATCACCTAATTCCAATGACAGAAGAAGACAAACCTAAAACAGCTATAATTACACCTTTTGGACTTTTCGAATACAATTACATGCCTTTTGGAATGAAAAATACACCAGCAACCTTCCAGAGATTTATAAATTCAATTCTATTTGGCCTAGATTTTTGTTTTGCTTATCTCGATGATATTTGTATTGCGTCTAAAACAGAGGAAGAACATAATCAACACCTTGAAATTATTTTTGAAAGATTGGATAAATTTGGTATCAAAATTAATGTTGCAAAATCTGAATTTGGTCGAGAAGAAATAATATTTTTGGGTCACTTGATATCTGCTGAATGAACGAAACCAGATCCTGAAAAGGTTAAAGTAATTCAAAACTACAAGCGTCCTACAACAATTCGTGAATTACGAATGTGTTTTAGGGTTTTTGAATTTTTATAGAAGGTTTGTAAAAAATGCGGCAGAGCATCAAGCAATTTTAAACGAATATTTAAAAGGAGCAACAAAAAAAAAAAGACAACAGACCGATAGAATGGACTGACGAAGCAAATCAAAAATTAGAAATTTGTAAAGACATGGTTGCCAATGCAGCAACGTTAACTTGTCCGAGTGCAAAATACGAGTTAGGATTGTTTGTGGACGCTTCCGATTTTTCTGTCGGAGCGGTACTGCAACAGAAAGAAGAACTAGGTTGGAGACCAATTGGATTTCACTCCAAAAAACTAAATAATGCTCAGAAGAATTACAGCACTTACGATCGGGAACTGCTAAGTATCTACATGGCAGTCAAGTATTTCAAACCGTTTATTGAAGGGAGAATATTTTCAATTTACACCGATCACAAACCACTCGTATTCGCATTCAAACAAAACAACGAAAAAGCTTCACCACGTCAACTTCGTCATTTGCACTACATTTCACAATTTTCCACAGACATCAAACATATTTCAGGCAATCAAAATCAAGTAGCAGATCACTTATCAAGACTATCAGTAGAAGAAATCAAGACAGTGGATTACAGTCAAATCGCAATTGCTCAAGAGAACGATGTTGAGCTTGAGACACTTCTCAAATCACACACTTCTCTCAAACTGAAAAATTACCCAATTCCACCGGACAAAAGTTTATGGTGTGACATATCAACACAAAACATACGACCATACATTCCACCAAAATTCCGATATGCTATTTTCGACCAATACCATTCATTAGCACACCCTGGAGTAAAAGCAACAGCAAAATTAATTACATCTAAATGTGTTTGGCCAAAAATGGAAATTGATATTAGAAAATGGGCAAAATCATGTATACCTTGTCAAACAAGCAAAATTTCTCGTCATGTAAAGTCACCCCTAGGAGGTTTCCCAAGAGTAGATGAGCGATTTCAAGACGTTCACATTGATATAGTTGGACCTTTGCCGATTTCAGAAGGATACTCCTATCGTCTGTCGATGCCTTGCATGAATCTACAGATTTACTAGCTGGGTAGAAGTGATTCCCATGAGAAATATTGATGCTGAAAACGTCGCAAAAAAGTTTTACAAAGAGTGGGTAGTCCGATTTGGAACACCAAGACGAGTATATACTGATCAAGGCCGTCAATTCCAATCTGAACTGTTTCACTCTTTGTCAAAATTATGCGGAATCACCCTCCAAAGAACCACGCCATACCACCCCCAAGCTCAAGGCAAAATCGAGCGATCTCATCGTACAATGAAGGCGGCAATCAGAGCTCAAGGAACAAAAAAGTGGACAGAAGTTCTACCTCCCTCATCTTCGCTCGCAACTTATTCACAAAATCTTCTTCACATACTTCTGACGAAGTTGATTCTTCGAAGAAATCTCAGGCAATCTAAGGGGCATTCCGTAGACCATCTCAGCCATTTATTTATGTTAAATAAATTTCGGAAATAAAGTTTAGAAATTTTTAAATTTTTGTCATGGAAAGCAAAAAATTAGCCAGGAGATGCAAAACAAAATGTAGTGCTAACAAATGAAGGAGATTCTGTTGTCTAGGCACCAGACCTTATAAAAGGTATTGTCGTAGACCATCTCAGCAATTGATGAATTGGCTTCTAATTTAATGGAGCTTCTTATGCCTAACAGAATCTTAGGTCCAATAAATGACAAACTGAAGAGCAAATTCATTCCTTTCATATTCAAAGACTTGAACGAATCTAGTCATGTCTTCATAAGGGTGGATAAGTTGGAACCTTCCCTTGAGCACCCTTATGAAGGACCATTCAAAATTCTGGGACGAACTGACAAATTTTTCACACTCGATTAAAGGAGTCAGTGTGAATATTCCAATAGATCGCCTGAAGCCTGCATACTTGTTAGCAGAAGATGAGACACAAGGAAAGAAGACAGAAGGACAAAACACACAAGGACGGAAAAGACAAGAACAGAATACACAAACACAGAATACAGAAACCCCAGAACACAAGAAGACACGATCAGGGAGGATGGTTGAATTCCCAGATCGGTTCCACGAAGCGATGTTCTCCACATGTAGCTGTGGGGACCAACCTACAGCAAGATCGTCGATATTTTTTTTTTTTTTTAGTCTTCAGTTTTCATTTCATTATTTAATTATCACCAGTGGGCATGTCATACTGTTAACTAGGATTATCTAAACAATAACATTCGCTTCTCAGATCTCGTTCGAATAATTTTGTCCTAATTTAAAAATCTATTTCATTCTAATTTAATATCATTCTTCTTGTTCCTAAATTTTGATAGTCCTGCGTTCCAAATCTAATTTAAATTTGTGTGGTATCTTTCCACAAAAGTGACTGGAGTGATACCCCACACTCCTAATGCATAATACAAAGCTGTAAAGCCTGAACAGAGGGTTAGAAATTAAACATTTTAAATTCCAGGTGTCTAAAAGCTTGTAGGATGAGCTTATTCCAAGAATTTATAAAAATAAGTTCCAGTTTATACCTCAGATGCTTCAAATATACAGTGAGCAACGTGGAACGATGACCATTCCAAGTTGTTCCACGTATTTGTGCTGTATCTTTATATATAATTCCGAACGGTCTTTGAAATTGTGAAGAACTTCGCGGTCCGATTTTAGTGTTAGACTGCTCATTCGAATCAGCACGGCCCCAAGTTTGTTGCAAAAGTGTCACCGTTCGTCTCTATACCCGCCTTGATCGTGTTCTAGGCGGTCCTTATCAACGAGAGTTGTTTATTAGGCTGTGGCGGTAACAACAGTTGCCATCAATTCACGGTAAGTAAGAAACGTAGTGTAGTTACTAACATCTAGGAGAGTTATTTCTGAACGATCTTTGAAATTGTGAAGAACTTCGCGGACCGATTTCAGTCCCCAAGTGGCCCCCAGTGTCGCCGTTCGCATAACGCCACAAATAGGTAGGACTTATATCGTTACTATAATGTGCTGAGTTCCTGTTAGGTACTACTGTTATACGGACTAGATTAGGGCTTTCCAAGCCCTAACAGGCCTCTAGTCTTTATATATAATTCCGAACGGTCTTTGAAATTGTGAAGAACTTCGCGGTCCGATTTTAGTGTTAGACTGCTCATTCGAATCAGCACGGCCCCAAGTTTGTTGCAAAAGTGTCGCCGTTCGTCTCGATACCCGCCTTGATCGTGTTCTAGGCGATCCTTATCAACGAGAGTGGTTTATTAGGCTGTGGCGGTAACAACAGTTGCCATCAATTCACGGTAAGTAAGAAACGTAGTGTAGTTACTAACATCTAGGAGAGTTATTTCTGAGCGAAGAAATTGAAACTGAAGAACTTAGCGGACTTTATATATTATTCCGAACGGTCTTTATAATTCCGAATCAGCTCGGCCCCAAGTTTGTTGCAAAAGTGTCGGTAAGTAAGAAACTTAGTGATGGGGTCTTTTTTGATCAGCTGAGTGAGCTAAATTCTTTCCTGTTCACTGTAGGAAGTTTAAAGTTGATAGGGAGACTCTCTGGGACATTAAGAGACGAGTGAAGTGATGGGGTATTTTCTGATCAGCTGAGTGAGCTAAATCCTTTCCTGTTCACTGTAGAACACTGCCAACATTTTAGTAATTTGTGTTGGCGCCGATTTGTGTGCACAGTGTCGCGCAATAACGAAGAGTTGACACTCTACAAAATCCCGGTTAGGGATAAAACCGGAACCGTCAATCTTATCCAATGGGGGAAACAATTTAATGTCAGCTCACATGACTTCGTGGCAGCACACCTCATTACAACCAAAAACGCTGCAAATTATTTCACAAAGGTTTATTATTTTTTCAATTGAGTATGATCGTAGTTTTAGAAGGCTTGCGTACGTCATAAGGCCCGTCCAGACTCCTCGGCGTGTCCCATTTCGAGTTGCCGCAACCTATACTTCTATAATTATATACGCATGTTTATATTTCTCGATTTGAGCTCCTATCTATTCAAATAGTTATTGCCTTAATAATATCATTATGTAACCACGTACGAAAAGTCGAGAGGATATGTTATTAAATATGCGTTGGAAAAGCATTGGTATTAACACACAAATATGACCTAGAAAAAAACATATATTCATGCCTCGAAGGAACGCCGTACCCACCACAAGGTGCCGCGGCGCCTCCTCTCACTCCACCCCCCGCTCACCCCCCCTCACCACCCACCGTGACCCCCTGCCAAGCGTGCCAGGCGTGCGTGCGTGCGTAAGTCTAACAAAGCCTTGAAACGACACTTTCTCGCCCGTTTTTGGCCCATAGCATCTATGCGAGTAAAGCGATCGGGATGGTTAAACGTTAGGACCAACTAGACCCCAAATGGAGTCCATGTGCGAAAGGACGGGTTTTTTTAAGTCAATTCTTAGGGCCTTTTATGGCCCGGACGGCGGACGGCGGACGGACATTTCAAATTTGGATTCTACGCACCTTGAAACGTAAAGTGACAAAGTTTGAGGGAGGGAAATAAAAATTTGTTGCTATACGATCACATAGGCTTATTATTGTAAATAATAAACCAAAATTCAAAAATATATTCGAAGTACAAATCAGACATGACACAAGACTCGAAATTAATCCAGACACGAGCTTTGCTGGAGTGGTACCAGAAACATCAGGACGAAGACAGCTGTAGCATCTCCTACACAAAACTCAACACCAGTTCGACATCTACGAGTACTACCGGTCAAGATACAATCAACGAAATAAAGAAGGAGATAGAAGACACGGACGCTCAGATTCACACGCTTACAAAGAAAGGAAGAAGACTAGAGATAGAATTACACCATCATCTCACCATGCCCAAATTCTGAATTCCCCGATTCAACTTTAGTCTCATAGAGGCGAGGACCACCTCAACTGGTGATATTTATTTTATTACATTACTTACATTTTGATCGGTATTTCCTCTTTATAATCATTTGATAATATCGCCTTAGCTGTGCACCAGGTCCCATAACGCCGAAAATAGGTAGGACTTATATCGTTACTATAATGTGCTGAGTTCCTGTTAGGTACTGCTGTTATACGGACTAGATTAGGGCTTTCCAAGCCCTAACAGGCCTCTTGTTTTGTATATAATCTGTCTTCTTCGACATTTGTATTCTAGTTTCCCAGATCAACGTATTAAGCGCTTAAACACACACTAAACGCAAACAGTAGTTTGAACCCAGTTTGAGAATTAAACAGCTCTAAGATAGTTCTCAGTTTAAAGCTTACCTTGTTGTGTTTGGCTTGGCCCCAAGCCTGCCATTTAAACTGAGTAATGGAAATATCAGTGAAATTACGGTTATCCAGAAAAATTCAAACTTTCATCCAAGGATGATGAGAAGAACGTGGCGATGAGAATAATGCCTGTTGACAAGGTGATTCAAATCAGTTCAATTGTAGAGGGGAATAGCCAAAATATATTTGCATAACTCAGGGTCTCGACTTCTGATGAGGTTTTAAGCCCAAGGTGTTAGTCTTTCAACGCTTCTCCTTAACTAATTCCCCCCGGTTTTGTCAAAGATCCTTCCTTCTCCCCATCGCTATTGCTTTCTTGTTCGTCTTAAACATTTGATCCACTTGCTAACAAAAGGTGATTATTAGTATTAATTTTTGTGTGAACATATTTCGTTACACCAAGTTTATACCTAATTAACCATTTGATTTTGATCTTATTTACTACATAAACAATCAAGAACAAAGATATATAACGTGTTTTGACAAATTCTGATAATTGATGAACTGATTAATCAGGGGTGCCCCCCCCCCCTCCAAGCGCAACGACTCGAGCCCCCCCCCCCCCCCCCCCCCAACTTAAATATTTATTAAATAGGTAATGTAAATGATACACTGATGTGATAAAGAATGTTGTATTTCTTCCAACTGGAATTTCTAAATCCTACTAAATCCAACTGGAATTTCTATTTGAAGCGTTTAGAAATTAAGTTTTAGTTATATAACGTTTCAGAGAGTAAACAATCCCTATATTTACTTAATGCAATCGGGAACCCAGCATACGAACGCCTTTGCGAAATTTGTGAGCCATCAGATCCCGAAAGCAAATGATTCACTGAACTAACAACTATATTATCGAAATTTTTTTCACCCGAACCAAACGTGCTAGTTGAACGCATCAACGTTCAAAACCGACTAGGTACAGCGGGAGCACGAGTCCCTAAAAGATTTTGCTGCATAATATTGAAAAATGCGCGAGATTTTCAAAGTTTCCTGCTGATTGGTTCGAGGAAGTTCTATCTACACAATTTGTCTACGGTCTCTCCGACCACGATTTGAAACTGAAAATCCTTGAACTTAGGTAGGTGCACTTTGATAAAGCTCTAGAATTCGCGAGTATTCACGCAAAACTTGGAGAAAATACGCCTCCCAATACGTCTATCTACAAAATCAAGGTAAAAAGATTTCCACAAAATTCCCGAAAACCATGTAGACATTGTTTTTTCCGAAATCACGATTCGAGCTTTTGTAAATACATAATTGCAATTTGCGATTTCGTTCCGAAAAGGGTCATATAAAGCAATCTTGTCCTGATATTCGAGAATCCAAGAACACAAATTACAATAAACAATCCCATAACCAGATATCAGAAGACAAGACAACAGCAGTCGTCTCAAGATTAAACCTTGACGTTTTCAAGTTAGGTCATACTAACCAGGCCTCAAAAATGTTTACCATTGTGAATCTTGATGGCGTAGATGTCGCGTTCGAAGTGGATACATGATCATCGGTAACTATTTTAAATTATGATTTATTCTCAAGAACATTCCCGGACAAATCCTTAAAACCTACATCACTCAGTTTGCGGTTCTGCACCGGAGAAAAAGTACCAATCAGAGGTCGAGCCAAGATTAAAGCTGCAAACGAACATATTTTAGATTTATATGTGATTGCAGATTTATTGCAGATTATTGCAGATTGCAGAACATTAATGTATCAGATCTCTTGTCTAAAGTAGGCGCTATATTTCGATTAGAAAGTCATAAAAATTTGTTTAGAATATATTCTTAACAAATATCAGGATGTTTTTCAAGGCTCGTATCCACCTAAAACCCAATTTTCGCCCTTTTTAAAAAAAAAAAAAAAAAAAAAAAAAAAAAAAGGAATAACCAGTAAGGTACAATATTCTGACTTTGCAACCCCGGTAGTACGTACCATTTTTAAAAGGTGACGGAACCATTAGGCTTTTTGGTGACTGTAAAGTCACAATTAACAACCAACCTAGAAAAATTATAGCACCCTATTCCAAATATTGCAGAAATTATGTCAAATCTGAATGGATTCCAGTGGTTTTCAAAGGTGGCTTTCAACCATCTTGCAATTAATGAAGAGGTTCGTCATTTTCTTACTATAAATACAGTAAAGGTCTCTATCAATATAATCAATTACTTACAACTGTCATTATGGCACTCACAACGCATGCGCACAATACCTGTTAACACAGAATGTGTTTTGGCCATGGACTAACTAGCCGAAAATGGAACGCGGGATGGTAACGAAATGTGTGACGGATGATTTTCACGTACAACCGAGTCGTTGCTAGGGATATGGTACTTCGTCGTTTTTCATCCCACAAAATTCGTTGACCATTCGTTCGAAAGCTCTCGATTTATCCAACAATATTATGTTAACTACTGCGAAGTGCGTGTCCAACAAACTGAGTTATGAGCATGGTTATATAAATAATTGTTTACACACAGGTGATCATTCTCAATAATTGATATTGTGAACATGATTGCAACCGCTTGTTAATTTCTGATGATTTCATTGAGCTTGTGTTTCGATGATTTGATTCATAGCAGGTGATCTGAGTATTACGAAAACGGTTTGATTTGTGAAGCGGAGTTTAAATAATTTGAATAGATAATTTCTATACTTTACACTCTAGGAAGCTGTAATTTCGTTTGTAGCCTCTTTAGGACATTTACTTGACGATGCTCAGGGTCCGGATCAGATGTGTGGCTCTTAAAGCTAATTTCTATGCTTTACACTCTAGGAAGCTGTAATTTCGTATGTAGCCTCTTTAGGACATTTACTTGACGATGCTCAGGGTCCGGATCAGATGTGTGGCTCTTAAAGCTAATTTCTATGCTTTACACTCTAGAAAGCTGTAATTTCGTATGTAGCCTCTTTAGGACATTTACTTGACGATGTCCAGGGTCCGGATCAGATGAGTGGCTTTTAAAGCTAATTTCTATACTTTACACTCTAGGAAGCTGTAATTTCGTATGTAGCCTCTTTAGGACATTTACTTGATAAATCGCTCTTGATTTATCACGAATTTATTTCGTTTTTTTTTTCGTAGTTTCATACTATAACTATATAAATTGATGTTATAAATGAATAGTAAACAATGACGCTTGTTTGGTTGTCACTTGGTTGCGCGACAACGCAAACACATTCTGTGTTTCAATAATTTCGTCCGAAGTATGTAAATAGAGGTAACCGGGGGTCCAGGGGGCTTGCCCCCTGGCGAGGCGCGGAGCGCCGAGTTTCTACAACATATTATCCAATAAAGTAATTCGAATTGAAAACAGCTGACGCTAGCAAATTGTTAGTATAAATCTTATCACTTGTTCATAAAAAATTTAAAAAATACTCATTTTTCTAACCCCCCCCAAAAATTTTAACGACGCAGTTTGCGTCGTGACCCCCCCCCCCCCCTGTGGGCACCCCTGAATTAATTCATTATTTCACTTTAACTGTGCTAGTTCGTCTGTTGTCTTCTCTTTAGTCTCCTTTACGCTGCGTTCCGCCGATAGAGCGCTGTGTATTTCGGACAAAGCCCGAGGCCTAAACCTACGATCCCGCAGGACTGAGCGGTCATGCGGTTGCAGTATTTTTGCGCCTTCTTCCTCAAACGCCATTCCTTCAATATAATATTAGATATAGTTACCTAATTCAGTTCTGTGTAAGTAACGGTTTGATATGATCAAACGTATCTTCTTCATAATTGTAGTAACATAATTTAGTTATGTGTAAGATATGATTTGATTTGCATCCTATTAGTTCCAAAATAAGAACGTTATAACTAGAATTAAGATTATTTTCATGAGTACCTACTAAAACAGCGGTTCCCAACCGGTGGGCCGCGGATACGGGCCAAAACTCAAGAAATAATATTAAAATAGTGCAAAATATGTACGGTATTAATAAATCGGTCGTTCTTCATAAAATATTAATTTAGGCATTCTCTTCGGTAGTGTGAGTTTAGTGATTCAATCAACATGGCAGAAGAACAAGAGCTACTTATCTACTACTTATCTGTGTAAAAAAGCCTTTTCTACTTCAGTTTATTTAAAAAAATAAGTATACAAATAAGTTGAACATGGAGAGTGGCTTTAGTCTGTAATTTTCAAGTTTCGATCCTGATATTCATGCACTGGTAGGTGACAAACAATGTCAGAAATCCCATCAAGTTTGGACAGCCAGGTTAAAGTATCTATAAATAAATTAAGGTTCTCCAGTAAATTTTTTTTTCCTTTTTGCACTGTATGTTTTAATTTAATTTTATATTTTCTGAAATATGTGCACATTAATTATATATATATATATATAAAAATACATATGAGGAGCTTACTTTCAAAAGGGGTCATATCCACTTCCGAAAAAATTTCAGGAAGTGAAAAAAACGCCCAAGGAGTTATTGATTGGAATTTAAATTTAGTTTTTAATCTAGTGTAGCTTAGTGAGGCACTAGAAATTATATCCCAAAACATGAGCAGCCAATCTCGAAAACCAAAGGAGTTACAGCTAATTATCATTAGGATATGACCCCTTTTGATCAAAATTTCGGATATGTTCTATTTTGATAAAAACACATCCAGTTCTCAATAAAAAATCACAAAAATCAAGTGCAGGTAATTCATATTTTTTTAGGTATGCAAAAAACACACATGAACTATGTTTCCAAATTATATAATGTAGGTAATAATAAGGTAAGGTATTATCAACAAATTTTCAGTTTGGAACGAACAAAAAAGCCAATATAGAAAAAAATCTCAAAAAATTATTAAAATCTCTCAACATTTCAAACATGAAAATTAGTTTACTCTTCGTCAAGACAATCACATTCTCCTACTTCGCCATCGTCTTGTGAGGGTGCTACTTCATGGGTACCCAAAAGAACGCCAACAATACCCTCCATTCTTGGCAACACCAACGACACCTTAGCAACGCAAAAACGACGATAAGCCTAAAAAATCTCAAGAGACATGAACTAAAAACAGAAAGAAGCACTAGAGAAATCAGCGAAACAGGAGTGAAACATATTATTACAGCACTTCTTATATCAATATCATTGAATATTGGGAAGTACGGGAGCACAGTTGATAAGAGGGGTGCCGAAGAGTATTGCTCCTGCACTCTGTTGGTTATTCGTACCAAACCCTTCGAATCTTATCACCAAACAGCACAGGCATTCTGAATGGTATGTTAAAAACTAGAGTTGGGAAAAAATCCTGTAGATGGCATATTGGATATGTTCCTTTTTGAAAATATCAACGAGCATCAACTTGAAGGAAGATGAGGATATATTTTCTTTTGATTAAAACAAAAATTATCCATCATATAGGAATTGATGTGATCCCTTTTGATCCAAACATCAAACTTTGGCCCTCAAATAAACAAGGATATGTTCCTTTTTGACGCTAACTGCTCATACAAATCGATTTTGGTTATCCTACAGATTGAAAATCCGTTTTTTACAGATTTTTTTCTCGAAAATGGATATCACCCCTTTTGAAAATAAGCTCCTCATTTATATATATATATATATATATATATATATATATATATATATATGTATATATCGGGGTGGGCCTCGAAATTAAAAAAAAAATATATTATTGAGCCCCCAATCTAAAAATGTTGGAAATCGCTGTACTAAAATGTTCAGGTAGAATTATATTGCATTGTCGATTCGGCTAACGCAGCCTAACATGATCTTGCAGTTTGTATCGTACATTAAATTAATACTTGGTGGATTAAGTAAATTGAATTTCACAATATTGTTATTGTGATATGGAAGATGATGTAGGTGGAAGACCTCGTGAGGAAGAAAGGGATGCGAAAGGGGTCAGAAACGGAAGTAAAGGACAATACACAGAGACAAAAGTGCCACACCAACTTTGAAAAGCTATGAAGGTTTGCACGTTGGAGTGAGAAACCTAAATAATGAAAACTAATCTCACTTTAGACCCTTTATGCACGGGAGTGTTAATGGGCACTTTGGAAGCTTAGCTCGGAGAAAGTCTTTGTCTTTGGTAGGCGTCAAGTGGCCAAGCAGGATTATAAGTGGAGTAACAATACCTCGAACCAGAGGGGCGCCTCGTGCTCTCTGAGATTACCTGTAACTGCGACTCCAAGAGGCTTAGGCCGGTCCTGCACCGCTCCGTGGGCCTTTGTTCTTGTGTGGACCTCTCCGAGTAGTTCCTTTGCGTTGGAGTCTCATTTTGAAGTAATTTGCATTCAAAATGAAACTTCTCTGTTGAGGGAAGAGAGGTTTTATTAGATGGCGAAAAGCTCCGGGGTGGTTTGCGAAGTTGGAACAACCAGTCGTCGAACAATAACTGTATTAAGGCGTTAGGGTTAAGGCCTAGTAGCTCTGACTGCTGATGTAAGCCACCTAGCTGGTATTTACGGGTACCTTCCAGGGAATTCAAACTTTTTATAGGATGAAGCTATGGACAACTTGGTCCAAGAAACCTAAGTATATGAAGTGATTGAAGTTGCTAATCCTGAATAACCAATTAAGTTAATTATTAATATTCTCATCCATCAAGTACATGAGTAAGCACACTTTTTTTTTTTTTAGCGAATTTTTGAAGAAAATTATTAGCGAATTTTTGAAGAAAATTAAGCTATTGCTCTCGCCTCAAAATTTGTAGAATGTGAATTTTTGAAAAAATTTTATGCAGAAATCCGTTTCAGGCTATTCTGAATCATATTCTGAAGTTTAACGCATTTTTTTATGTATGTATGTATATATGTATATATGTATATATGTATATATGTATATATGTATGTATGTATGTATGTATGTATGTATGTGTCATTCCAGACGATAACTGTCCGTAGAATTGTGCTAGAAACTTCAAACAAATTTTAAAATGTTAAGGACACAAAATGAAAGTTCAAGTTCGTTGGCCAGCATGATCGGATTACATCTTCGGGTTGAAATTTTCAAAAATGTAGTCAAAAATTTCAAAACAGCCTGTTTTTTGCGATTTGTTGTGCGAAATAATTTTTTCAGCATACTAACATGTGGTATATTCGGAATCAGCGTAAAATTTCCTATAAGAATATGTATCAAGTTTTCAAAAATTTCAAAGTTGAAAAATTAGTCAAAAATCGAAATAATGCCGTTCGCTAGTTGTAAAAATCGGTAATATTTGCATGAAACATTGTCCAAATTCAGATTGAACTACTCTTATGGAAGTATCCCTGTTTAACCAATCCTAGAATCATGCTGTTTAAAACGTAGGTAGTAGGTGCTTAAAAAAAAAAAAAAAAAATGTAATCACAACTGATGAGTTTACTCTGTGCATGTGTTAATAATTTGATTCCATGTTTGTCTATCAAAATCATAAACTAAAATTTCTCAACACGATCAATAGCGACTGAAATGTCGAAGATTTCTTCAAAAATTCGCTCATGGGGTCATGCTGCATGACTGGACTTTTTTTTTACGACATCGTATGTAGGTATAATACTAATACCTATCGTTACATTGGAGAATAGGACCCCATCAAGTAGATTTACTTTAATTTCATCTACCCAAACTGTTGGTAGGGTCAACTGCTCTAGTGAAAAACATACACTTCCTGTCTCACAATGAGGAATCACTGTGCCCAATGCCGAATTGTGTGACAGTTTAAAAATAATTTAAAAGTTCCATTCATGCAGCACGATCGTATGCCAATATCCATAAATTATCGTGTTGTATAACGTTAAATTGTTTTGAAATTTGAGCTTTTGAGTGCAAGGAAATTATTAACTATTAATTTTAGGGCAAAAAACGTGATCTAAATAATAATTTCCTATTCATATGGAGGTTTCGAATTTCTAGCATTATTTGCAGTTTCTATCAGTTTCTTAGAAAATTTTATTGAATTTAAGTACATTTTCAGCATACTTTTGTACATAATTTGTGTAATGTTCTATTTTATAGGTAATAAACTTTATTTGAGCAATTTTATGCCTAAAAATAGAAATTCAACGATTTTTAGCTATTTTTAGTAATTGTTTCAGTACATTTTTTGAAATTTGGCCGTATTATTAGGTACATTTTTCCGCATTATTTTTCACATAAATTTGTTAATGTTCTATTTTATATTTAATAAACTTTACTTGAGCAATATTCTGCTAGAAATTATGAATTTAACCATTTTAACCGTTTTCTAGTGATTTTTTCCAGCACATTTTTTGTAATTTTACCAATTTAATGTGCTCAAAAAGTGCTGTCCAACGAACTCATACTTTCGTTTGGAAATTTTGTCAATTGTATTTGTATTTGTATTGTATTGTTTTTTGTAAATGTAACTTCAAATTCTAGTCAAGAATAAGGTATTCGTACATACTGAAAATCATATTCAAGAGGAGCGTCCGAAACTCGCATGATGAGTGCACTTTCAACTAAGTTTAATAACTGGACTTTCTAAAGCTAATTATCTTCTGAACCTTTCTTTCCTTTGATCCTAACTAGTTCGGCGTGAAATATTCACCTGTCCGCCGTAGACGAATTAGGGACTGCGAGGGGTAATTACGTTGTCGGCTTCAATATCAGAGAAGACCCTGTTTCGCCCCTGGTTTTCCTCCGAGGGGCCCCCTTTGTTCTGACAAGGCTGTGATCTGGAGGCAAACTTCAACCGCAAGGCCTGAGCATCCCAGCCGCCAACCACCCAGGGCGAGCCCCCCCCCCCCCCCCCAGCAGAAACGAAAACCTTCTGCCAGAAACCTAATCTCCTTGGGAACCTTCCCATCACTCAAACTCTAACTAATTTTACGAATGGTCTTATCCTTTCCCAGCTCTCTCTTGTGGTTCCTCTGTTCCTCCTGCCACTTGCAATCACGAGAGGCACGGAACCTCTTTAGAATCATAATTCGCACTTAGTGCTACTCATCCTGCTGTAAAAGGATGTTAATCTAAAGTGAATGGCAGGGGCAAGGTTAATTTTCTTTCATAACTAAAGTTGAGCAAAAAAGTCTGTTTTTTTAATTTATTTATTTTTTAATTTTGAAGCGAAGCTTTTATACGGACGCCTCCCCTCCCCCGATAGGAACGCTCGCCGCTAGGGGAGTCTCCCCGTGAAAATCGTCATGGCCCGAGCGTCAGTCATAATCCGAACAGTCCCGATCGATCCCGATTCTACCCGAGGCCTCCCCGGTCTTTCTGATCTTGATGAACAGGCAGATAATTAAGCTTTGTAAATGATTTGGAACTTGTATGTTATATATTATTGTATGTGAGAACTTGTATGCAATAACACTGATTTTGCAAAAATTGAAGGATACAAATTATTAAAATTATATTAAATTAATCCAATTAGAAGAGTTTGTTTATGAGTATGAAAATACTCATAATTCTATTCTATGCTTTATGGTATAAAGCTTCGCTCTTCCTTCGGGCGTCCCTAGACAGCCCCATTTTTTTGGTTAAGTAATATTTGTGACCGTGCAAAGGAAAAAAGTCCAGTCATGCAGCATGACCCCATGAGCGAATTTTTGAAGAATATTACCGATTTTTACAACTAGCGAACGGCATTAATTCGATTTTTGACTGATTTTTCAACTTTGAAATTTTTGAAAACTTGATACATATTCTTATAGGAAATTTTACGCTGATTCCGAATATACCACATGTTAGTATGCTGAAAAAATTATTTCGCACAACAAATCGCAAAAAACAGGCTATTTTGAAATTTTTGACTACATTTTTGAAAATTTCAACCCGAAGATGTAATCCGATCATGCTGGCCAACGAACTTGAACTTTCGTTTTGTGCCCTTAACATTTTAAAATTTGTTTGAAGTTTCTAGCACAATTCTACGGACAGTTATCGTCTGGAATGACACATACATATATACATATATACATACATATACATACATACATAAAAAAATGCGTTAAACTTCAGAATATGATTCAGAATAGCCTGAAACGGATTTCTGCATAAAATTTTTTCAAAAATTCACATTCTACAAATTTTGAGGCGAGAGCAATAGCTTAATTTTCTTCAAAAATTCGCTAAAAGAGTTTTCCTTACCAAGGCCTTAAAAGGATGTTAATCTAAAGTGAATGGCAGGGGCAAGGTTCAGGAGATCGAAAAAACAAAGATCCGGTCAAAAAATTACTTTTTTTGTAATATTTTTTTTGTCCCAAAATCATTTATCTTTCCCCAATAATCACCAAAACTGGAATTTTCTATATTTTTAATTGTAGGTACCTATTTAGAATCGCAAAAAGCTGCAGTTCTGTAAGTCTGCACAAAATCTGCTGAAACCTGCTGAAAATTTGCAATTTTCGGGCCCGCTTTTTTCGAACTTTGAACAATTATAAATTTTTACTAGAGAATGATAAAAAACAAAAAAAGATTTTGTTCAGCATATTGTGGGGAGAAATAAAAATATATAAACTCAAAGTTTCCTCTGGCGAGTGCTCCATTTTCCTTGCACGGTCACATTTTGGTTCATTTTGGTTTGATTTTCAATAATGAACCTTTTTAATCGGCCAAGAAAAAAAAATTAAGAATAAAATAAAATTAAAAAATGAAATAAATCAAAAACAATCCATCACTCAAACTCTTAACTAATTTTACAAATGGTCTTATCCTTTCCCAGCTCTCTCTTGTGGTTCCTCTGTTCCTCCTGCCACTTGCAATCACGAGAGGCACACAACCTCTTTAGAATCATAATTCGCACTTAGTACTACTCATCCTGCTGAAAAAGGATGTTAATCTAAAGTAAGTTTCAGTGGCAAGGTTAATTTTCTTTCACAACTAAAGTTGAGCAAAAAAGTTTTTTTTTTTTTTTTTGGTTAAGTAATATTTTTTGTGACCGTGCAAGGGGAAAGGGAGCATAACTTACCAAGGCCTTTTTTCCCCCAGAATAAAAGAAAAAAATAAAGATGGGGTCAAAAAATTATTTCTATTTTTGTAATATTGTTGTAGGTCCCAAAATTATTTTTCTTTCCCCAATAATCATCAAAACTTGAAATTTTGTACCTACCTTTTTAATGGTACTTAGAATTGCGAAAAGCTGCACTTTTGCAAGTCTGAGGAAGATCTGCTGAAACCTGCGGAAAACTTGCAATTTTCGGGCCCGCTTTTTTCGAACATTGAAAAATTATAAATTTTGATTGGAAAATGATAAAAAAAAAAAAAAAAAAAACAAAAAAAAAAAAGATTTTGTTCAGCATATTGTGGAGAGAAATAAAAATATTTAAACTCAAAGTTTCCTCTGGCGAGTGCTCCCTTTTCCTTGCACGGTCACATTTTGGTTTATTATTTTCAATAATGAACCTTTTTAATCGGCCAAGAAAAAAAAATTAAGAATAAGATAAAATTAAAAAATTAAATAAATCAAAAACAATCCATCACTCAAATTCTAACTAATTTTACAAATGGTCTTATCCTTTCCCAACTCTCTCTTGTGGTTCCTCTATTCCTCCTGCCACTTGCAATCACGAGAGGCACAGAACCTCTTTAGAATCATAATTCGCACTTAGTACTAGTCATTCTGCTGTAAAAGGATGTTAACCTAAAGTAAGTGGCAGGGGCAAGGTTAATTTTCTTTCATAACTAAAGTAGAGCAAAAAAGTCTTTTTAAATTTATTATCATTTATTAATGATTAACAGGACGTTTCCATTCGTTTTCGTCACGTCACGAGCGTCACGTCACGGTGGGGTTTTTGAGCGTCACATCACGATCGATATTGCACCATCGAGATTATATCACGTTACTATGTTGGTTACTAGAAATCACATATGATCTCATACGTAAATCACCTGACTCAGTTCTACATTTCATTCGGCCCATAATAACATTGACGGGAGGTGAAATAAAAACGTATTTCAACATTTGATGCATTAATGAGCTGCAAAGTTTCGATTGACGGAAATTTTGGCGAAACAAACGTTAATCGTTATTAAATGATCTGACTGTAGAACCGTAAGTCTACCGTCCGTTTTTAACATGGATATGTCTTTGCTCTGGGGGTCAACCAAAAATTTCCGTGACGCAAAATTTGTGTCATAGTTTCAGTGTTTTTCACGTAGGTAAAACCCAGCCGTTGCTAGGGGAATGGAACTTCCGCAGTTTTCATCGCACAAAAATCGTTCGCCACTCGTTGAAAAGCGCTTGATTTATGTGATAAATGTTCACATCTCAAGCTACCAATTCCCCCTCCTTACGTAGGTACCTGGCTACATTCCAAAAGTAAGTTGATTGGACTATAAACAGTTTTAATAAGCCGGTTACAATATTCTTAACGTAAAGCAATAGCATCATTTACTCCACTCCATAGGAAACATTTTCTTCCTCTTGACAACAGTCGAGGACAACTCGAGGACAACCGTTATGAAATCCTCAATCAAAGACATATCCATGTAACATGGTATCTGCTTGTAAAGCGGATAGTGGAAGTCGTTTACGAGTTTCTGATTTTTTTATTTATTTATTTATTTATTTATTTATTTTATTTTTTTGGTTAAGTGATATTAAATAATTTTGTGACCGTGCAAGGGAAAAAGGAGCTTTACTTACCAAGGCTATTTTTCAGGTGAACGAAAAAACGAAGACCCGGTCAAAAACTTACTTTTTTTGTAATATTTTTTGGGTCCCAAAATTATTTCTCTTTCCCCAATAATCATCAAAATTTGAATTTTCTACCTTTTCAATTGTATTTAGAATCTCGTAAAGCTGCAGTTTTGCAAAACTGCTGAAACCTGCTGAAAATTTGCAATTTTCAGGCCCGCTTTTTTCGAACTTTGAAAAATTATGAATTTTGATTGGAAAATGATGCTTTACAAGCAGATACCATGTTACATGGATATGTCTTTGATTGAGGATTTCATAACGGTTGTCCTCGAGTTGTCCTCGACTGTTGTCAAGAGGAAGAAAATGTTTCCTATGGAGTGGAGTAAATGATGCTATTGCTTTACGTTAAGAATATTGTAACCGGCTTATTAAAACTGTTTATAGATTACTTTTGGAATGTAGCCAGGTACCTACGTAAGGAGGGGGAATTGGTAGCTTGAGATGTGAACATTTATCACATAAATCAAGCGCTTTTCAACGAGTGGCGAACGATTTTTGTGCGATGAAAACTGCGGAAGTTCCATTCCCCTAGCAACGGCTGGGTTGTACGTGAAAAACACTGAAACTGTGACACAAATTTTGCGTCACGGAAATTTTTGGTTGACCCCCCAGAGATCAAGCATTTTAATTTCTCCCTTAATGGGAAAAACAAAAAATCATGGATATGTCTAGTACCTACTGCTTACCAGTTGGTACCTACTACTCAATTGTAAACCAACCATGGTAGTGCCTTCTTTTCACAAGATTATTCCATTAAGGTTACAAAACAATATTCATTTTTAACTTAGAGTAATAAATCAGCATTACTTGACACTACAATGGCTTAGAGGTCATGAAATGTCGTGGTAAAATGAGAGCATTACAAAAAGTGGCGAACGATTTTCCTACTATGAAAACTATGGGAGTTACTCTTCCCTAGTAACGCCTTAGTTGTACGTGAAAATCAATAGAAAATATAGGTATTCGTGCGGGTAGCCATTAGTTCGTACAGAATACTGGTTTGAGGGTGGAAGGATCACGGCTTCTTCCTTTTAGCGAATTTTTGAAGAAAATTAAGCTATTGCTCTCGCCTCAAAATTTGTAGAATGTGAATTTTTGAAAATATTTTATGCAGAAATCCGTTTCAGGCTATTCTGAATCATATTCTGAAGTTTAACGCATTTTTTTATGTATGTATGTATGTATGTATATATGTATGTATGTATGTATATATGTATGTATGTATGTGTCATTCCAGACGATAACTGTCCGTAGAATTGTGCTAGAAACTTCAAACAAATTTTAAAATGTTAAGGACACAAAACGAAAGTTCAAGTTCGTTGGCCAGCATGATCGGATTACATCTTCGGGTTGAAATTTTCAAAAATGTAGTCAAAAATTTCAAAATAGCCCGTTTTTTTGCGATTTGTTGTGCGAAATAATTTTTTCAGCATACTAACATGTGGTATATTCGGAATCAGCGTAAAATTTCCTATAAGAATATGTATCAAGTTTTCAAAAATTTCAAAGTTGAAAAATCAGTCAAAAATCATAATGCCGTTCGCTAGTTGTAAAAATCGGTAATATTTGCATGAAACATTGTCCGAATTCAGATTGAACTACTCTTATAGAAGTATCCCTGTATAACCAATCCTAGAACCATGCTGTTTAAAACGTAGGTAGTAGGTGCTTTAAAAAAAAAAAAAAAAAAAAAAAAAAAAAAAAAAAAAAAAACATAAATGTAATCACAACTGATGAGTTTACTCTGTGCATGTGTTAATAATTTGATTCCATGCTTGTCTATCAAAATCATAAACTAAAATTTCTCAACACGATCAATAGCGACTGAAATGTCGAAGATTTCTTCAAAAATTCGCTCATGGGGTCATGCTGCATGACTGGACTTTTTATGTGTTTATTGTTACCAAAACTAGTTTCGCCCTTGCTTAGGCCTCATCAGGTGTATAGGGGGACAGATCCATACGGGTGTATTTCGTCATGTTGTTACAGAAGTTATAATTTCAGTCTATATAGTCTATAGACTATAGTCCCCACAGAAAAATCAACTTATTTCGTATATATATTATATTCTGTTCTGTGCACTCAGTTAATTAGATCGTTTTAGAAAGTACCTACATATGTAGGAGAGCTATTGGCTATGCTAGATCTCGACCTTATTCCCCCTAAATTGACCCCTTCAAACCAGCGGACGAAAATCTGAGACTGAAATTATAACTTCTGTAACAACATGACGAAATACACCCGTATGGATCTGTCCCCTTTTCACCTGATGAGGCCTAAGCAAGGGCGAAACTAGTTGTGGCAACAATAAACACATAAAAAGGAAGAAGCCGTGATCCTTCCACCCTCAAACCAGTATTCAATAGAAAATGTGCCGGTCGGGAAAAAAAGTGGTTGACCCCCCAGAGCAAAGACATATCCATGTCAAAAAGATTTTGTTCAACATATTGTGGAGAGAAATAAAATTATATAAACTCACGTTTTGGTTTATTATTTTCAATAATCAACCTTTGTAATCGACCAAGAAAAAATAAATAAATATAAAAAATAAAAAATTTATTTACACTTATTTACGCTTTTTGCGTTTCAGAGCTTGCTGATAAATTTTGTTTCCATGTCTGTCTGTCTATATGTCTGTCTGTGGTAAATCTTTGTCACGCCCAAAACTCGCCAATACCAATACCAATCGCGCCAATACCAAGTCGCAGTCCGATTCCGATGAAATTAGCAGGGATTGTGAGGGTTAGCCCCTAGACAGTCCCCTATCATTTTCAATGCCGTCGAATCAACAGCAGCCTGCGCGCATGCGCAAACGTGAATTTCTCATAACGTTGATTTCTCATCATCTGTTTGTCCGATCTCGTTCATACTCGTTAGGTAATTGAATATATGTTCTGGAAAGATGCCCCTATAAATTATTTTGCGATTTTGCGACTATAGCGCATGCGAAAAACTGAAAGTTTTCGACACAGAAAAAACTCCAAGATTAATTGACCGATTTTTCTAAAATTTTCAATAATTGTGCGGTTCATTTCCTAAACGTTCCCCTGTAAATGTCATTGCCGTTGGAATAATAGTAGTCTTTGTCTAAGGTGTGAATTGCGAAATTACCACATAGCCTATCTTTCTCTCTGGTGCTAAAAGGGCATGCTGTGAAAAAAGCATCCAAATTGGTTCATAATTGTGGTCGCGCATAAAGAACCGACAAACGACCATAATTTGATTTTATAGATTTATATTTTTATAGATATAGATTATATAAAACAATAATTTTAGTACAGAAAATTGTTCTATAAATAAGAAGATAGGGACATTAAAGTCCAATATAGTTATATTATTTAAACCATGCGTAGATTACATAGACGCATATGTGATTTTATGTCAACTTGCTATGTTTACAATATTATGGGTAAATAGCCTAGACCTAAACCAACAACACGGGCCAACCTACCGCTGGAAATGTAACCTAGGCAAGTAGCCTAGTTCTAAAATTGTACTACCATCATATGTATGTATCTTTATTGAATAAATTTCATCTATCTACCTCCTATCTATATAGCGGGAGAGTTATGGGAATGCGGTGATGGCAGAACCATCAAGAGCATCCAAGGAAGTTTTACAGACTCGGTCCCACGTCACCCGTTCGCTTCTTTCCCCCGAGAAGAGAGTCACTAAATGGAGATAAGCGAGCGCTGATGGTACACATCGCTTACGTAATGAGACCTTAAAAGAGCCTGCTAAGTACTCCTTCCATCAAAGTTATCGCACTTACTAACTATGTTTGTTTTGGCCCAAAGTTAACATTCATAATGATTACGACGGCGAGGGGAGGAGTGGCCGTAATATTTCCAAGGACAATAAATTCCCGAATCCACAGGGATTAAAGTAGATTTACTGCTAACGATAACGTATGGTCCAGAGGAAAGACGGCCGGGTAGGGAAAGGGCTGACCTGAAGTTGGCTCTTCTAAAGATAATTTATTAGGGTTGGAGCAAATGTAGCAAGTTGAGGGAAGTCACCTATAACAAAGATGTGATATATGAGTTTTGGACGGGGCCGGGAGCTTATGTTGGCGCTTTCGGCGGCGGGGGTTGTATAGACGATCTACAGAGGAGCCAGGTGAGGGAGTTGACAAGCAACGTAAAACCCTAGAAGGTCTTCTCGGTACCGAACTATCCAAGATCCTTATGACGTCACGAGCGGTAAATAACCAACTGCCTAATTGGAGTTTGTTGTCTAGTTAGCGATGTGGTCTTGAGGCTTCGGGTCGGCTTCCGTTTTCCCTTCTTCCCCGCAAAGACGTACGTGTAAATCTGCCGTTATGAACTTTGCACAAGGTTTGGGTTTTCGGACTGGGACGAGCGGGGGGGCCCTTCTGACTCCTTCTGATGCATGCTCTCAAACCCTCAGAGCCGTAAACCTTCCCACCAGCTAGGAACCCATTATATTTAATATATACCCTACCAGCACACCACCGCATCAATTACACAAACCGTGTAATTCATATTAATTGCCACTGTTTTGGCTGACGCCAAAACTTCGAGTCTTGGATGCCCTGGCCTGGTCCGACCGTTTCCCCACCACTAAACGACGCAACTTTGACCACATTTCACCGTAATCGTCACTGCTAATAACAAACATTTTATTTCATTCTAATTCTTTGTTGTTGTCCCTCGTTTATTTCATTCCTCCCGTCTTTTAATGACTACGAGCGTTGTTTTTTTCTCTCTCCCTCTATTTCTGATTTCTCTCTCACCAGTTTACATAAAGAATATTAACGACCTCGGTGTCTGAGTAGTGGTGGAGGAAGGGATAGATGAAAGTTTTAATATTTATCTAGTTAGGTACACCATCTTTCGTTGAGTTTTACAACCAGAAGTCTTTTACTGATTTGAGTGATCGATGCTAGACTTTAGGGGTCGGTTCACACCACCCCGACAGACTGGAATGCGTTTTTCTATTCGACCGTTGCATCGAAGTTTGAAATTTTAGTATATACCAACGATAAGGAACTTTAAAATTTTAAATATCAACGACAAGAGCCCGACATCCTGGGGTGCTCTTGATTTTACGACATACCTACCTAATCGTAAAACTTCGAAAGCAACAAAAAAAAAAAAAAGAAGAAATTGTCCAGCAGTATGATGGGTTAATCATTTTCACGAAAACCCTCGATTTCATAGGAATGCGAAGAGTTTGTTGAGTAGGTACCAATTTTAAAGCCAAAGTATGATAAATATAATATAATAATATGATTAACCAATATAACGATATAATATGATATGATATAATATAATATAGTATAATAACCTCTAGAAACCTAATCCAACCAGGTTCTTTAGCTGTAAGATTAACAGCAAATATAATTGCCGGGTAAGACTATTAGGTAACAATATATTCAATAGTAATATACTAATTATACCAATAATTACATTAATCCAAGCATCATTAATATTATTTGAAATAGCCGTTTCAATCATTCAAGCATATGTATTTTTCAATCTTAATAAGATTATGTTCTAGAGAAGTTAATTATGAGTAAACCCAATCACCCATTTCATTTAGTAGATTATAGACCCCAATCATGTTAACAAAATTAACTGAGAAGGATCACCTGTATGTAAACAATTATTCAGACAACCACGCTCATACCTCAGATTGTTGGCCACGCACTGCGCAGTGGTTAACATAATACGGTTAGGTAAATTGAGAGCTTTCCAACGACTGGCGAACGATTTTTGTACGATGAAAAATGCCTAAGACAAAGTTTTGTAGCAACGATTTGGTTGCATGCTATAATCATTAGAAAATAGGAGCGTAACGCACTAAATGTCACGTAACGGTAATTTCATCTCATTTTTGGATGGGTTATGATGGCAAAAACATTTTCCACGTTAATATTATATAAAAGAGTATATCCTTGATGCCAAGCATGATATTAAATGAAGCCAGTAAGAGTGTAAAAATAATCAGGAACAAATCACAATATTTTATTGTATGGAATCGCACAAATAAATGGATTTCACAAGAGTTCTAATAGTAATCATACAACATATCGATATCTTAGACAACAATCAGGAACTAAACACAAAATTAGCGATGGCTTTCTACGCGATTACTACAATACCAGGTATGGAGTTCGACAGATGCTGGATTAATTCGCACGGTTCATTTCCTCAAAACCCTTTTGGATGACATTGAATTTGTCGATTTAAACTTCCAAAAGTTAAAAAATACATTTTCTCAGATGACAACTAGGTACAAAGGGATGAAACTGATCAATAAACGTTTTGAAAAGATCATGGATATATTGAAAATTAACAACAATAATTATTTGAGGAAATAAATAAATTCGTTTAAGCATGAAAAAAAAAAAAAATAAATAAATAAAAAAATAAATTAAATTAAATTAAATTAAAAAAAAAAAAATCGAATATTTGTTATCAGACGATGTGTAAACAAATGCAAGGATAAATCTACATGGATAAAGCTATTATAGAAGTAAATATATGTGAAACACGTACCTATCAATCACGATTTTTGCAAATTATAAAATTACATTGTAAAAAATCATGTGACCCCATTCCTTTTATCAATGGTTATAAAAGAGTAGAAAGCACGTTGGTACGATGGGGACCGCATACTATTGATGAAGGAGCGAACTGAAAATAAAAAATAAATTTAAATAGAAGGATAAATCGTTAATACTTATATGAATAAGAAGAAAGAATTATTTTAAAATTGTATTACAATATTATAATATAATTTACTTCATTCAACATTGAGATGTAACTATACTACAATGATGGCAATGAATATTACTATTATTATTGGTTTGAGTAGGCATTTGAAAAAGTGGAAAATATCTATGATTGATAGTGCTTTAAAAACGTTCAAATCCGTATTTATATTGTAACTCAGTCTGATTTGGAAAGTTTTTTGTTCTAGTATAGCAAACTCAACAGATTAGGATAGAGCCCGTCATTTCATTCGTCTCTTAATGTCCCAGAAAGTCTTCATATCAAATGTTAACGCCCAAAAGAACAGGAAAGAGGAAGGCTCGCCCTTATATAATTAGCAAAGAGCCCTTGATGTCCCACAGAGTCTCACTATCAAATTTCAACTTCCTAGGGTTAACGGCAGAGAATTTCATATTTGCCCCCACCCTTAGAACTCCCCACCATGTGGCCCAAAATCCCCAAAAGGCACTTTGCCAGATCAAATGTAGGGTATATTTCAAGTTTCATCAAAACTTTCTGAGGAAATAATGAAGGAATTTCGGAAAAATGCATTTCGACTTATTCTAGAGTTACGAGTTACTTATTCTACAGGCAGTTCTACTCAGTTACTTATTTCAGTGCGTATCGCTCATTTCAGTTGTTTTTCTACAGGCTCGGCACTGCGAGATTATCTCCTCGCTAGACAAAAAGGAATTCAGTTAGAATCTATCTTAAACCTCTCCGTAATTAAGCCCATAGTTATAGAGTGTGTCTCATTGGTTCATGTAACATGGATGATCTTGAGTTCATTGTTGGTTTTTGAAATATGTTGCGAACCAGCTCCAAATCCTCGTCACTCCATGAAAGTACATGCATAGTTCTGAATGATGTATGTGCAAGTCGTTCGGTCAGCCCAACATTCTTCCATAAGATAATCTTGAGTAGGATTCTTACATCTCCTCGCAGTCGTTGATTTTCTGGGACACCAACCATGCTCATATTCGCAAATCCTTCATCCGTTCCATTTCTTCAACCGTTCCATTTTCCAAGTTAAGTTATATGTACGGCCCAATAAAAAGGTTTCTTCGACTTATAAATTAAGCCATACTATTCATCAAATCTTCTGCAGCCAGAACCGTATATCACAATGTTAACCGTGTCACTCTATATTAACATCCCTATATCGTTTCTTTACTGAATTTTTCAGTCAAAGAATTGCATCAAATGTATCTCATTTATTTTACTTAAATTTTGTTCTGCAATATACGTAATATATTGAGTTTGCAACGGTACGGATTGAGAAAGAAACAATGTCATGTTTTAGTGGCGTGGAGGGTATGTAAATCTATGTGGCCGAAAATAGTCTTCATAGTTGGTCAGAAGAGGGTCGGCACAAGAAGAGTTGCTGATGGTGAGGAAGAGTTTTAATATTATCCTTGTCTTCTTGCTGGTTTCATGATATATACGTTTTTAGCATCAAAAGATATCATGCAACCTCTGATTAAAGTCTGCGCCCTGGGTAGTAAGTAAACAGATAAAAAGTGAACTTGTATCAATTATCACTCAAATTGTATGTTGTTCACCAACTTTCGTGAAGGTTATGGGAAAACTACGATCTCGTCTTTCAAATTAGGTTCCCAGCTTTGAAGGGATAAAGAGGAATCATTCAATGAGCGACGTTAACGACTATCCCAAACTTTTTTCCGCCAACACGGAAGACGAGTTATTTACCTAAGAAATGACTCCCATCAATTGAAATTAAAACTTGGGGAGAAAAGTTGTTTTTCTGCAGCTGAGGAGGGAAAAAGCTATAATGAAAAATAATGCGCCTGTGTACTAGGTTGCAGGTTATTTATTGAAGGGCCCTCCCTCGAGGCTCAGGCTTGATGATATATTTATTGGTGGCTGTAACGGCTCAGCTATAAGTCATTAACGGTTGTAAAAAGGGGGCTAATGGCGCACGCTAACTGCTTGGAGGTTTTATATCACTTGGCTCCGGAAATTATTTACCGGGTTTTCTGAGACCTGGAAAGAGTGGGGGAAAAGGCGAAAACGGCTTGTGGACCGTGAAACGCAGAAGTAATTGCCGTTTTCGAAGTTGGAGAACCGAATCTTTGCCGATAGGGTCAAATCCTATGTAGGGGAGAAGGGGACTGTGAACGTCACGGATTGGCCGCCACCGGAGCGGGTTCGGGGGGATTAATTGGAACCGATCTTATGATATAAGAGCAAACCGGGCACAATGTACATTATCAAGTCAATTGTCCGTAATGCCCGGGAGAACGGTTCTCGAGGAAGGGGTTTCTTGAGAATGTCTTGGCATTGTTACAGTTTTACCATTAATTACGGATTCGATTATTGAGAGGGTGGAGCGGGGAGTTGATCGCTCGTAATTATTCAAGTCTATAATCAGCCAATGCGAAGGAGGAAGGAGGCAAACGTTACACTTTCTTGGTAGAGTCGCCCTCAACTTAAACAATAATTCTCGTCCCAACTTCCACACCCAGTAACTCTCCTAATAGCTTCCGATTAAACTTACATTTGTCATTTCTGTTTTACCCCCACCTACTAACCTCTTCGCTCCACTAACTGGAAGATCGGTCGGGGATTGGATTTTCCAAAGACGAGAAACGGCATTGGCCCGTGGGAAGGGTGGGATTTTCAGAAGAAGGTGACGGTGAAAGCCACTTCAGAACCTTATCTCAGTAATTCCGCTAAGACGCTACTAAATGAGCCAGAATGAGTATTAATTTCAACTTGTCTCTTAGCCAAGCCCAAATCTTCCCCTTTCCTTGGGGCGATCATTATCGCCCAAGCTGTAAAGCATAGTTTCTCCTAATTACGAGGGAAAGGCGTTTTGGAGTCATCCCTACGGCTTTCCCACCTCCCCACAGCTAATGTCGCCAGTTCATTCTGCTTGAATCAATTTCACAAGAGATATCCCCTCCAGCACCGCCTCAACTCT
Organism: Adelphocoris suturalis; assembly: GCA_030762985.1. Classification (NCBI taxonomy): domain Eukaryota; kingdom Metazoa; phylum Arthropoda; class Insecta; order Hemiptera; family Miridae; genus Adelphocoris; species Adelphocoris suturalis. The sequence continues at coordinate 36,596,456 of CM061048.1, forward strand.
CTTACCCACTTCTTGTCCTCTGCGTTGCCAAAACATCCGCGCCGACGGCTATTATTGCCAATTAATATCTGATTTACTTGTTTGCTCCAACTCCTCTGGTGATTTATGCTGAGTAGCTTCCTCAATCGGCGTCTATTAATTCGAAAGTGTTAATATCCTCAGACCATCGGATCATAATTGGATATCTTTCGAACTTTGACTAGATTAACCAATGATGGAGGCTCGTTCTATAAGTTTGTCTGTAAGATTTATAATGTGAGAAACAGCTAGAACCAACTCTATTGGAGAGCGCCTCAACTGAGTGTCTCTCTGTAGAGTAGGAGCTTGGGGAAGGCAAATTAACTGGTTATGAACATTGTACATATCATATCTTCAGCTCGTCAACTTTTAGCTAATTTAGAAGCTATTGGAAATGGATCCCAAAAAATATCAAATTCAATTCTCTGAAACTTCATAAATGGCAATCCGATCTGCGACAACTTGCAACAGCCCCTCGCTCAACACACACGGGATGTGTGTCTATACGATATTTCCATTCTCTCACCAAAAAATCAAGTGTCAAAATAGTAATAGTGATGAAAATACAAAAATAAGTAGGGAGGACAACACTTTTGGTTTATTATTTTCAATAATAACCCTTTGTAATCAACCAAGATAAAAATTGTCACCCCCCCCCCCCCCCCCCCCCCCCCCTGAAAAATCTTAGGTTTACGTTTAAGATCCGTAGAATCTAAAAATCTATAAAAAAAAATCCGTCCGTCTACCGTCCGTGGCTTTCCTTCGAAATTAATGGACCAAAGTTCATGAAACTTGCGTTAAAATCACAATTAGGGTCTAGCTGGTCGTAGAAGCTCGGCATCAATTTTTGTCAGCCCTATAGGGTAGCATTAAAGGGCTGAACATTAAGGGGACCCGGCACCAACCCCCCTCCCGCCCTTAATATACCTCTTTTTACAGGTGTTTTCCTCAGCCCCCCTGCAACCAATTTCAGTGCTTTTTTTTTTCTTTTTGTTCCTTGTATTCTCAATTTTTAATTAACATAGGGGTTTCTCAAAAACAAGAATTCGTAGGTATCATGGAATAAATGTTATATATTTTTTTATTTTCCGAAATATCTAGCGGCAGTCCAAATCAACATTTTGTAAAACCGCTACGTTAATATCTTGGCCCAGATCTCTTCTTCAAAACAAAACAAAAATCAACCGAATAGGGTCAACCGTTCCGAAGAAAAACGCCCGTGAACATGAAAAAACATCACTTTACAGGAGAGCAGAAAAACCAACAGCATCCATCTTTTCATGACGTCGCAACGCATTATGCAAATAGAAGCTGTTTTTGCTTTCCCTAGCTGTTTTTGCTTTATCTGAAATGAATTGTTGTATCATGATAGCTTAACTATGTCATCCATGGATAATATAAACATAATACCCATGTTTGTAGCCCAGTCAAATAAAGACAAAGAAGAAATTGATGAAGAGACTCTTATCATTCGACTCCTATCATACATCTTACATCTTATGGTTTCTTTGTGATTTTTAGTGGGCCAATTTCGTGTTTACGTTTTCTTTTGATTATTTATTGAAAATGGGTGGTTCTAAACGAATTTTCAAAAAAAGAAAGGACCGGTAAACCGTTATTCAAGAATAAAGACGACAGAGCAACCATCTAGCCAGCCTATGCTGCCGGCCTCTACTTTAACAAAACATTTACGCATTTGTAAGCATAAATTTGACGGTTATTGAATTTAACCGTTCCCTAGATGTTAATACATCGTTTTATGAAAGAAAAAAAATCGATTTTTCTCAAATTTTTTGCTACCGGGTCCCCTTAAAAATAGAGATTTAAAATACTCTCTTAGATTGCTTTCAAGTCTACCTATAGGTAGCGGGAGCATTGTTTTCACTTTTGAGAGATAGAAAAGTTGTAGTCTCCACAAAAATCAAATGGTTTTTGTTTTGTACAGTGGTGAAATTCCCAATCGCATTCTACGTTTTAAATCATTATGAATAACTTTCGTTCCGTGTCTTCCTTTGTGTATATGTGAGTGTGTATGTCGTGCATCCGCGAATCCTTGCAACAGGCTTAAATTCCACAATATTCAACGGATTTTTATAAAAATTTCATGGAATGTGTACAAAAAACAGTATGATGATGACTGCCTGATCGGTATACACATTCCCATCCAACGATCTGAAGAGTTACATACCTACCAACCCAAGAGTGAGTTTATCAAATCATGACGATCCAATTCACTCTTCGTTCTTCTTTCTCACCCTACTTTAGAGACTTCAGAATGTCTGTAATCTCGGAAGAAAACTTGAAGGAGACTATAGCTACAAAAATGAATAGCCGGGAAACCTCGTGAGTTTTTCATGCCTCAGTTCTAATTTAGTTCACCTCCTTCCGCTGCTGAGATTCTTTTTTGAGAAAGAAGGCAGGAGTAGATGTAAGTTTAAGTAGTTAGGAGAGATGAAGGAAAACAAGCTGGGTTGTATAAAAAGAATATCTGCAACCTGGGAAATCCCAATGCGTAATCAGCAGACACCAAATATCTCTGTTCTAATTTCCCCCTGACTCCCTTTTCATTTCGCATTTTCTTACCGTCTTTTGGTTTGAACTGGCAACAATTTCCAACCAGCTTAGGTTATTTATCTGTAAACCGTGAATGATTCCATTGAAAAATGCATGTTTATCGGTTTGGTTATTCCAAGCTAAACTCACCTAATATTTAGTGGGTAATACAGACTCTTCACTTTTGTGTTGTGCCTACTTACTACACAATATAGTGCCCCAGACTTAGTATTTCTTAATAATGGTCGGATGGAGATGAAATTTATAAACTTTTTAAGAAGTGTAAAAATCTCACAATTATTTTAAATTATGATATTTTCGCTGGCCTTAAACGTAAGGGAAAGAATAAAGGGCAAGAGCATATGTTCGTTCCGACAGACCATTCTCAACCATTCGGAACCGTTTTAAACAGACTCCGCCCCTTTTTGGCCGTTCGGTTAGACACTGGCGTTCTGAAAGTGTGGTTCGTTTTTCGGACAGACAATCTCGAACCGTTTGTTGACGAAAACTCAAATAAATACGGGTTGTGAAAAATAAAAACAATGTTGCATCTGATTCTCTAACTACACAGGATGTCAGAGCAAGCAAAGGCCAGAGTATCAAGGCTTCAATTTGTCTCTGGTCGCCACTTGAATACGACAACACTTGGCTGATGATATTTTTGAGGACAATTCAGAAGCTTCTTCTAAGTGTAATATTTGGCATATTCTAAAAATGATGTTTTGAAAGCTTAGAAACTCTAGATTCAGTAGTGCTAAGATTATAACCCAACATCCGCACTCGTATGAAAACTCGTTTCTACTTGCATTCCAAAATAAGTTCACCTTCGCAAACTCGAAATAAACTATACAATGCGAGTACCATAAGATTATGATAATATATAAGACGATCATCTCTTTCGTTTTTATGGTAACCTTTTATGATGAGAGCAAGGGGAAACTTCAAAATCAGCTTTCACGGTTAACGGTTTTTGACAGAAGACTCCTTTTGCACTCTTGTGAATTGGCTAGATATTATGAAAGTATTGTTGATTTTTGTACTAACTGTTTTCCGCCATATACCTAATATCTAATTTACTTACCCCTAAAAGGTATCATAATTTATGATTTCAGGTAAGATCTCTAACAAGGAGCGTGATGGAAATTGATTAGTTACTTCTTCAAAGGGGAGAGGCGATTAAACGATATTCCAAAGTATATCCTAAAGGTTGAATAAACCTCGGGAATATCTCTAGCTACAGCGTATCCAAGTATCGAGAAGCAGGAACTACTGGTATCCATCACTGTTCCATCAGCTCAAGTAAAATACTTTTCCGCCATAATGTATCTGCCACTAGTTAAATGTGACGCCGAGTTTCACCAGGAAGTTTGAGAAACACTCCTCCAAGGGATATGAAACGGAAAAGATGTAAATAGCTATAGAAGAGAGAATGGAATTCTTGGGAAAGAGTATGTGAGGTGCGGAACATTCAAACCAGGTAGGTCGCATAAACTGTTCCCTCCCTAGTTATGGAAGGGTATTGATTATTGCTCCGAGAAAAGAAGAAAAGGAACGACAGGCTAAAAACAGAGAAGAGCGAACGGATGCGGGGGTGGAAGGGAAGAAAAGGTTCTCGGATATTTGTTCCGGCGCTTTGTGAGAGGGAAGAGGGGGTTAAGATATGAGTGGATCACTCGGCATCATCCTATACAGAAACAATGTCTGGTCTCCTCCACGGAATACTGATCACCTCTTTGGGATCACGAGCCCTTCGTTTTATCCTGAACTTCGTTTCCCGAAGATCCGGTCCTCGGCTCAGGGGTTTCACCGTTTTCGCCCGCCGTTTACTCGCGCCAATGACCCTCGCGCTTTGAGTGGTGAATTCCTTTTCGGCGTTACGAATAGAGAGACGGAGGAGAAAACGTAGGTTGCGAATTATTGTGCAAATGTTTATTATTGTATTATTATTGAAATTTATTACAAAATTATCAGTACAATTAATACAAAATGTATAATATTGTATTATTAATAAATTTAATATTATATCAATGTTTATGCATTGTATTTCGAGCTGCGAAAGGTTTTCTTCCTACATTTGTTAACAGCATGTTCCCTCCAGGTAATTCTTGCAGAGCTAATAATATAGCTATAAATCGACACTCCAGTAAAGTCATGAACAACTCTGTGTCTATCGCAGGAGCGAGGCTGTGGAATGGTCTTCCGGTTGTGATCTGTTCCGCCTCTACCTTGGGGGTATTCAGGGATGCGACTAGGCGCCACTTTCTTGTCGAACAGTAGTTTCTTCTCCTTCTTTCTATCCACTTATTATCAAATTCTGCTCACTTCTATCTCTCTTCTTTTTCATCTCTTCCTTCTCTCTCTCTCTTTCTCCTACTTACATTTATCTTAACCCTCTTCATACATTTACTTCTTGATCTTTTTATTTAACGAATTATTTTGCTTCCGAGTCAACCTAAAGGTTTCTAATTTTTTGTCTCCAAAATCAAAAGTTTTGATTGCATTCTGCGTTTTAGACCATACTGAACAACTTCGGTTCCGTGTCTGTCTGTGTCTGTTGTGTGTCCGAAAATCCCTGTAACAAGCTTATTTTCCATTGTTTTCATACGATTTCGATTAAAATTTCAGGGAATGTGCTGGCTAGGGAGTATAAGGTCCCCTCAGTTGCATCTTTAACGACTCAATACCTCATTCAACCAAGCCTAATTTTCTCATGCCCTAGTCGTCCGATCTCGCTCGAATTCGGATGATAGTTGTAGGATAATAATTTGATCGTCCTTTATCAATTTCAGCATGACTGTATCATTAATAGCTACTGCGCATGCGCCTATGTGAAATTTATCTTACCTATACATATCTTTAGTCAAAATAGCGCTTCATTGTCTTTCATCAGCGCCACTCCATGAACGGGTTGGTACTCAATACCTCCCCCCTCCTTAGGTAGGTTGCCTGGAAGCTTTTTAATTTTTTTTCTTGTTTTATTTTGTTCAAAACCGATTACTAGGCACCCCAAAAACACTCGCCAAGCTTCATTTTGATAGGTATCACAAAATTGTGCCTGTATATGCATTTTACCAATGTAACGTTGTTATTTGTCTTGGACATTCGTTTTCCGCCCATGTTAAGTAAAATAGCGAATTTCCTATCTGATCGTTGAATAAATTGTGTGAAATCATTATGTAATATACCATTGAAAGAAGGAGTGGACCTACTTGTGACTATAATTACTTATTCACGCTAATTCAATAAACATGGTGGAATTGAAGAAAAAACAAGTACGACCGATTATGGGGTTACCAAAGCGCCCTTCAGATCCGTTTAAATATTCTAAGACGGAGGAGCCTAAATAAGAAATGACCGGTCGAACATATTTTTCGTCTTATGCGCACTTGGGTGGGCTTCTTTGAAAGCGTCACTATGGTTAACATGCAGAGAGTTCGCGAAGTGGAAGATGTGAAGACTCGATCAGGGCTCAGCAAACTTATCGGGCCTTGTGGGGGTTACAGGGGACCCCTCTACAACGAGTACTATTCAAAGAATATATTTTTCAGGTTGTATATATTCATAACTAGGATATGCAAAACATGGTAGTTCGGTAATTTTATCAATTTATTGACGAGACTGATTAATGGTTTCAGTTTTAACATCACATCAGCGCAAATAGAAGTTGTCCAATATAACATAATCGTTTCATTTTGTTCTTAAGCTCTTACGTTTTTAAATTCTGAAGCCACCTAGATCAGCTCTGTGAACTCCAGAGTTAATTTATTTACCATTCAACATATGACGCTAAAATTTGAAATTGAGGCTTTTTGGGACATATAGAAACAAATCGTAAAGTCTGATGCCCCTTAGAGCAGCTGAGTGAGCTGCGGAGCCAATTTCTTTGCTAGTATACCCATGAATAGCATATTTTGGTTTATTATTTCCAATAATAAGCCTATGTGATCGTATAGCAAAAAATTTTTATAACCCCCTCTCAAACTTTGTCACTTTACGTTTCAAGGTGCGTAGAATCCAAATTTAAAATGTCCGTCCGCCGTTTGCCGTCCGCCGTCCGCCGTCCGGGCCATAAAAGGCCTTAGAATTGACTTAAAAAATCCGTTCTTTCGCACATAGACTCCACTTGGGGTCTAGTTGGTCCTAACTTCTCGCCAGCTCGATCGCTCCACTCTCATGGGTGCTATGAGCCAAAAATAGGCGAAAAAGCGTATTCTTTTTGTATATTTCAAGTTGTATAGAAATTGGAGATTTATGAGTGAAAAGAAAATTTTAGCTATTAATTTTATGGAAAAAAAGTATTCTAAATGATACTCTTCTATTCAAAAAGAGGTTTTGGATTTTAGGCTATTTTTTGCAATTTTATAGATTTTTTAAAACAAAATTTAATGAAGTTCAAGTTTTTAGCATAATTTCGTACATAAATTTTTGAATGTTCTATTTCATAGTTGATAAACTTTATTTGACCAATCTTATGCTCAATAAGTTGTAATGGATTGAACCCATTTGTGAGGTCCGAAGCTCCGAGTTCCGATACTAAATATACAATAAGCGGCGTTTAATAATTATGGACCAGAGATCTACGTAGAAGGGCTGTCTAATACATAAATAATAAACCTTTGTGTAATAATTTGCAGCTTTTTACGTTGACAACGTTAAAACGTATTCTACGCTCATCACGAATAAATCAGCAACATATAAGGGGTGTCCAAGAGAACCCCCCCCCCCCCCCCCACTCAACTTTTCGCGCAATTTTTAGATATCGAAGTGAAACTTGAAGATCCGGAGAAAAATCTAAATGTTTTTGGTCTAAAGGGGGGAGATTGGTTGCTTCGAAAAACGTTTTTCCAATTTTCCCGGATGACACCTAATTTTAACGATTTTTCAGTGCTTTACACGTTGCGAACTAAATCACTCGTGACGAAGTTGTGGAAACCCATTTCAAAACGGAAGTTAGTGAAAAACGCTGCAAATTATTACATAATGGTTTATTATTTCTGAATCAGATAGCCAGCTATAGTAACCAGCATGCTCTGGGGCTTTCGCCAGTCTCTTTTCTAGTATCCACCTATGTGCTTCCTCTCACTCCACCCCCCCCCCCCCTCACCCACCTCACCACCAACCGTGACCCACTGCCAAGCGTACCAGGCGGGCGCGCCTCAAAGCCTCGAAAAAGACACTTTTTCGCCCGTTTTTGGCCCATAGCATCTATGCGAGTAAAGCGATCGGGATGGTTAAACGTTAGGACCAACTAGACCCCAAATGGAGTCTATGTGCGAAAGAACGGGTTTTTTAAGTCAATTCTTAGGCCTTTTATGGCCCGGACGGCGGACGGACATTTCAAATTTGGATTCTACGCACCTTGAAACGTAAAGTGACAAAGTTTGAGGGGGGGTTATAAAAATTTGTTGCTATACGATCACATAGGCTTATTATTGGAAATAATAAACCAAAAGTCTGCCAAGTTGGGCGGGCATTATAGCTTCCTCACATAGAAACTTTTGCCCGTCTACGCACACAAAATAATGGCCTACCTTTGGAAAAATAGAACTGGAAAACAAAAACGTAAAAACATTCAACATCTGAATGTTCTGTTAGTACTGAAATGTTCTTAAAACTAAACTTTTCGTGATCGCATAGGCTTATTATTGGAAATAATAAACTAAAAAGTTGTCTATTCCCAAGAAAACTAAAAAGTTACAATGTTAAATCGATTTCGACGATTAGGCCATCATCAGTAACAAACAATAAGTTATAAATCAATAACGATGGTGAAACTAAAATTGTGATATTTCTACTCATTCTACCATGAAGAAACGCACTTTCCCCTAATGATAGGTCCTTTAAAAAATCGCTCTTCCTTGGTTCACCAGCTTTAATCCGAGAAAGGAATAAGATATCTATTACGACGCTCGTAAACACTTGTCACTTCCTAGATTGTCTAATTATAGGTGCTTAGGCTTTTACTTTGTATGCGTGCTGTGTGATGATATTTAGTTTGTTGAATGGGAGAGTGACTACTCACTAAACATGGCCGCGAGCTAAAATAACCTGCTGAGCCTAACATGACCAATTCCCGAAACATGCCCACGAGCATATAATTGCCTGCTGAGCCTACCCTACTCTGGAGTATTTCCGAACATGCTCGCGAGCTACCAAAACAAACACTCTCCTAGTTTCAGCTCTTCGATATTTCAAAAACTGTGGAAAAATCTTATGGCGTAATTTTAGATTCCTCACTAATAGTTTATCTCTGTGTTTCAGGGCCTACGTCCATTTTACGGACCTGGCAGTCATCATAAACTACATAACGATGATAGCAGCCGCTATTCACTCTAAATCCGTCTTGGAGTTCGTCATGGTGGGGTTCCCGATCTCTGCTGAGTCCTTGTCTCTCTTTCTGTCGTACTACTCGGGCTACAAGAACAAGGAAATGACCAACGTCCTCCTAGGGTTCGACGACTGTTTTGACGACGATCCTTATCCTGAACACTTGGAATCTGAAATCAAAAAAGCAGCCAATTATTACTACCATTTCTCCAGAACTTTACTCTGGCTCCAAGTCTTCACTATGGAAATATACTGTTTCATATTTCCCGTTACGAACGAGCTGATGCAAGACTATTTCCGACCAAGAGCGTTGCCTTTGCCTTCACTTTACCCGTGTGATTGGAAAGAATCGAGGTCATGTTTCATTATGATAATTTTCATTCATTTCTTGGGAGCTACGTACGTGAATTGGAAGATCATTGCGTTTGGAGAAGTGTTTTTCGCTATGGTTTCCCGGCAAGTAGCGCTCTTCCGGCATCTGAATCACAATTTGAATAAAATTTTAACGGCGATTCGGGTGAGTGAGAATGGAGTTATATTGTATCGATTGAATAAGGAAGCGGATCATATGCACATCAAGAAAGCATTGAGAAAGTGGATCAAACATCATCAAAGCGTTATGGCGTAAGTAATAGATTCCACTTAAGTAGATTTGTACGATATGTTCATTCTAGAAGATTCTAATATGGTAATGGATCGTCATCGGGGTCTGTGTGTATGAATTTTAGGAGTTTCCAAGTGAAAGGTGATTTTCTCAGCAACCTATACGCTTTGGGGTCACTGCCCCTCTACCACCAGTCTGAGCTACCCCCCTAACACACTCACGCACAAGGTTCACTGATACAATTCCTGAGTGTCGAGAGTCCAAAGGATTTTGAACGAGTGCAGGGCTTTCAAATAGCATATGCAGATTGTTTCTTCCTCTTCTACGCACAAGCTGCACTATGATTGACCTGTGTAGGGCCCAACTGTGTTCAGATAATGAAAAGAACCGATGCTTAATTACTATCCCCACTGTGAGTTTCTTCCATTACAAAGTACGCCAGCATTCTCTAGGAAGCAACTCTTGGAGAGGTTGGTTTAGTTTTCTTGGAAACTTTGTGTTCGTGCGGGGACACGAAAGAAATTGTGTCCTTCAAAATTGAAATTTCCACTACTTTTGGCTCCACAGAGCTTGCAGACAAATTTTGATTCCGTGTCTGTCTATCTTGTATCTGTGCCAATTCCTCGTCACACCAAGAACTACACTAAGTTTTCTTCAATTTTGATGAAATTGCCAGCAATCATGTGGATTGGCTCTGAGATGGTTCCCTATAAATTTCATTACCTGTGGATCAATAATGACGTGTGGGCATGCGTAAACGTGAGTTTTTTACAACATCGATTTCATATGACCTGATTTCAATCAAACAAGGCAGGTATAGTATAATCACCTATCAAGCTACAATAGGAATGTACCACTATTTAATAGGTAAGTGAGCTTGTATCAAAAGACCTCGATTACTCCAATTCCGACTCCCTAGGAAAGTCGTTGTCCAACTTATAGGACTGCGCACAGGACATGGCCATATAAATCGATGCCATTTTCACTGCAAATTGGTTGACTACCAAAATTGCGAATACTGTGAAGACATAATCGAAGACATGGAGCATGAAATGAAGCCTGCCCTCTATATGATGAAAAACAACAATCATTCAGGAACATCCAAGAAACCTGAAGTCCTCAAACACGCTATGTTTTTGAATTTTATGAAAAGTGCAGACATCCGGTTATGAATATCATTTATTGCTGTATTGTTATTGATAATACTGGAATTTATTATTTTTAATTATTGATACCTCTCTGATGTAACTACATACTGGTTATATGCATATAATAAAGATGCACAAACATTACTTTCTTCATATAAATTTAAATGAAACTTTAACGTGAATTCAGATAGCTTGCTAATTCCAGTTCCAATGTGGAGGAGATAGAATGGAGTATTTGCAAGGGATGGCACACTCCATCAATGAAATAACTGACAAGCTTTTCCACTACCTCATATTATATTATTCACTACCCAAAATTTGTGCCCCATAAGACATTTAGGATCTAGACACGGTCACATAAAGCTTACTTTTACTTTCGAAAGCTACATCGTTTTTCTCTTGTAGGTAAAGAATTTCATAGCGAGCCATTTAGATGCAGACAGCTTTTTGTTTAATACAGCTTTTCGTTTAATTGACTTCCAAATGCGAGTGAAGCAGTAGGTAGTAATTGCTATACGTAGGTATTTTGAGCTATTAACTACCTCATGTTTGTTTCCTCTACGTTACCATTTCTCATGCCGTGAGTGCCTACCTTCTCCGCCCCTCCTTGTTATCATTAATGACATGTTTTATGTCTTTGGGGCCTACATGGTGAATTGAAATTTTGCAGACCGCATTTTTCGCAGGACCTCAAAACTAGCAAACGTAATCATAGTAGTGACATATGACATATGAGTAGTAAGTAATGTTGAGGAGAGACTTTCAGAAAATTACCTAATTTGAAATAATTGAAGTTTTAATTATCATCTAAGTGAGGTCCGGAGCGGATTTATTTGCTATTCAACCTATGAAGCTGGAATTTTGGGGCATGCAACATGATCTGTTTTTTGATCTGAATAACAATTTTGAAAATTATCTAAGATCTCTTTTGAATACCAAGATAGTTGAATGGTTTCGTGACGGCCAAATCGTGTCATCAAACCTGCTCATTAGATTTTCTGTGTTTTATGCTTTACGGAAAATTTTAGGTATCATGTGACTTTCAGATTCGGAGAATGAGCAGATTGGATCGCCAGCCGAAACGGATCCTGGAGAAAGCTTGAACTTTTTTTCTTTCTCTCGACGTCTTTTTTTATTTTTTTTTAATGAACACACACAACTTATTCTACCAACAAAAAACTGACTGGCTTTTCCAAATACCCGCTCTTTAGAGTGGAGTACTCTGAAATTGGTGGACAAGGTACTCCAATCCACCACTAGGATGGGTTTGAGTTGTTTCCTCTCTCGTTCCCGTGCCAGGAAATTGACATCGTAACATGTGGGTCAGGTGTCATACACTAAGGTTTGAGGGTGGGGCACACACAGCCAGCTCATTCTACCTACAAAGACCTGACTCGCTTCGCCGAATACCCACTCTTTGGAGTAAAGCCACTTTGAAACATGTGGACATGGTTCCTGAATCTGCCACTAGGATGGGTTGGAGTTGTCTCCTATATTTTTCCCATGCCAGGAAATTTACATTGTAACAGGTGGGTCAGGTGTCACACAATAGAGTGGGAGGGTGGGGCACACGCAAAGCCAACTCATTCTACCTACTAACACCTCACTGGCTTTGCCAAATACCCACTCTTTAGATTGGAGTTACTCTGGAACTGGTGGACAAGGTACTCCAATCTACCACTAGGATGGGTCGGAGTTGTTTCCTCTCTAGTTCTCATGCCAGGAAATCGACACTGTAACAGGTGGGTCAGGTGTCACACACTAAGGTGGTAGGGTGGGGCACACACACAGCCAACTCATTCTACCTAAAATCCACCCTTGATTAAAATATTTAATTCTTAGCCAATTTTCAGATTTTTGATCAATTTTTCTTCAAATAATAATGAAGTTTTAATAAATTTTTACTGCCTTTTTGCATAAATTTAATAGTGCTTTTATTCGATGTTGATGAACTATAAGTAATTGACTAAAATCTTGCTATAAATTGTTTTACATAAATTCCGAAAATGGAAATATTGACTTGAATTATTTACAATTTTTTTTTATTCACAAGATCCTGTTTGTATAATTATTAGAAAGACTACAATAGGCCTGTTTGATTTCCATGTAGGCAATATGATCGACTGCAGGCACTCTATTCTTGGCCTTTGTTCGTTCATTTTGGCTTGGTGAGCGGAGCACTGTGCTGTTCCGCGTATGCTACATCTGATGTGAGTACCATCCACCACTTGATGTGAATCTGCATTGAGTTAACCGTTCATTTGTTCCTTGGATATTCGTTGAATCGTAACGTGATTTGAATATAGCTCTGTTCGTTCGATAACATTTCTGTTTCGATTGCAGGAAACTTTGGACTTTGACGCTAACTTACTGTGTGGAGGGTTCTTAATGGGGCAGATGCTGGAACTTTTCTACCTATGTCGGATCGGGGACTGGATCACGATTGAGGTAAATGTGAGAAGAAGAAGGTTGGAAAACGTCATCCATCCATTTCCAATCGGTTTCGATTCATCCTGTTTTAAATTAATTAACTCAGAAGTATAATTCATTGGTGGTCATGTACAAGTGACTTTTCCGGCTCCTCTTTAGGTATTCTTAATTACCAAAATATGATGGCTCCAGTTCCATGTTTCCCAACAATTCAACCTTGCGAGCACGGGAAGATGACATTTTGTAATGTAACAGAAATGAAGTAATTTTGCATTTTTTGAATTTTAATTAGAATCATTTTGAAATTTCAGACTAACGAACTGACGTTGGCTCTAACGGGATCATTCACATCCGTACTGGACAGAATTGAGTCACAAATGTTGAGAATTATACTGTCAAGGGTGCATCGACCAAGCGTAATGCGTGCGGTCGGTCTTTACCCCCTCAACACGGCTACCCTGAAAATGGTGAGTTTTTACATAGTATTTCCAATTTAAATGGAACCTTTTAAAAAAAAAAAAACCCTTTTCCTAAACAAATGTGACCTTTTCCAAATCAAATGAATCGTTTTTCAAACTAAATGAATCATTATCCAAACCAAACAAAATCATTATTTGCGAAAGACAGTCAAATGGAGTGAACGAAACCTTTACGAATCGCAGGTGTTTACAGGAAAAAATTTGACGAATTGGAAATTCTATGAATTAGTTTATTATTGACATTGAAAATGTCTTAGTCGACGGGTCAACCGGAAATTTTGTTACGGAAATTTTGTTACGCAAAGAAAAAAACGTCACGCAACCTGTAAACAAGTTAGGTGTAGTTTTCTTTTGATTTTCACGTACAACCAAGCCGATGCTGGGGAAATGAAACTTCTTTAGTTTTCACAGGACGAAAATCGTTCTGCACTCGTTAAAAAGCTCTCGATTTATCACGTATTTGTTTCGTACTTGTTCTTCTATTCATTTCGTAATTTTATATTTATGTATGTTATAAATGGATATAGTAAACTTGGTTGATAAGTTAATCTTGTTTATAGTAATTGCCTACCTGTGAATTCATATTCGTTGAAGAATTGGGCATCGTCGAGACTGGCTTACAGCAAATTCAGTAATTGCGTGTCAGTAATTATTTTATGTTGTCTAATTGTTATTTTATTTAAAACAATAAAAAACACTGAAATTACTGAGATATTTTTTAAAAGTTGATCTCGACTTTCTGAAAAACATGTTTATTAGACATGTTGATTTGATGAATTTTGAATGCTAGAATATGAAGTATGTAGGTACCTACTCGCCACGCTGCGTCGCATAAAAAACAGATTCGGCCAATAATATGAGAGTCACTATGTCTTACCTGGAAAAAGGTTTCATTTGACTTGGAAAAGCTTTCATTTGGTTTGGGAATTGATTCATTTGACTTGGAAAAGGTTTCATTTGACTTTGGAATGCAACATCAACGTCAATTAATTTTACCTATCGGTTAATTATATTTGCGTATTTGCGGTTAACAACCCAATAAAGATCTAACTTTTTTATTGTATTTGTCTCATGATATTATATTTTCATTTCAGTTGATTCAATCTACCTACTCATATTATACCATGCTGAAAAAAGTCAACAAGGGTTGAGAAACAAACCGGATAGTCAAAGTGCATGGTTTAAAACATAGTTATTCAGTTCAAAATTACATATAAACTAGTTACCAATGATTTACTGTAATTTGATCAATGAAAAATGATTAATGAACATTACTAACAAAATACCGAATTAGTTTTGTATGCACTTAATATACCTAGTTGCTGTAAGTTCACCGAGTTTTCTGTAGGAAATAGTTGTCAAAATTCAAAGTTTAAGTTGGTGTTCAAATAAGTTGGAGTACATGTCAAATTTATAAAACTCTAGTAACTGATTGATAATTTGTCATTTAAATCCACGATAAGTACATACCCTTTCCCTATAGTGAAAATCCTCAAATCAAAATTTATTCATTTTACACTAGCAGCTAACATCAACGAGTGGGTTTAAGCTATCACATCCACTGGAACAAACTAATATTGAAGTTACATGAACGTTATATACGGGGATATAGTAACACATTGAACGTAAAAACCACATTAGATATATAACTACTGATTCATTTGATAATATAGACAGGTGTTCTGCGTAGAAGAGCTATACAATACAGAAATAATAAACCTTTGTGTAATAATTTGCCGCGTTTTTTATTCGGGTCTTGCAATTAAGGGCTTCACAGGACGCGGATTTATGAAAACTATATAATATATATAAAAACAGTTATGAATAAGAATATGAATATGAATAAATTCACAGGTCGAGGATTCGTAAATATGAACATGAATACAGTTATGAAAATGAATAACGCCTTATTTACATTTTAATTTAAGAATACCGCGTTATTCACATTTTTATTCACGAATACCTCTTCTTTATTGTATACTAGCTGGTTCGCCCGTGCGTTGCACAGGTTGACTTGAGTATACGCAAGCCCCCCCCCCCCCCCCCCCACATTACGGATCTGATTCAAAAAAGCCCTTACCTACTTAACCCATTTCTGCTCACAAATCAATTTTTTGGGAATTTTTTCCAAACTTTTTTCAGAAATGATATATTACCCTTCCTAGATATGATAATTGATAATATTATGTAATTCCATGTACTAGAGTCGTCAGAAAAGCCCGTTACATAAATGTAACACTGGGCAGTAGAGGGTCCAATTTACTCACAACCAAATTTCACCGAAAACTTGTCTATTAACTGAATAATATCACATTTTCGTTACATTATTAAACAAAAAGTGAAGCCTACAACCCCTACAGATGAAATCAAAGTTGTAAAAAAAAAAAAAAAAAAAAAAAGTGGAACTACAGGTCGTGAAAGGCGGTGAAACCTCCATACTTCGTCCTAAATTGGTCTAAAAATATCAAACTTGCAAAACAGTTTCAATAAAATAAAACACGTGAACTCAAAATAATGTAACTGAAATGCTGAACTGACAATAGTTACTAGAAAAAAGTCATGGTCGGTGGTGAAATTGACGGAAAGACTCGACGCAAAGCCCGACGTCACATTTACTGCACTGAGTTTTCACAGAAGATTTGCAAAACTCGCCGCGACATCTCCTTCTCTTGTCGTCCGGAACTTATTCTATCCAGTGGTCAATGCAGTCGAATCTCACATAATATATTTTGAATTCCGGTCGATGGATTCCAGGCCCTTAGGGCAGTGTATTTTACTTGTTCAAATAACGCAAAACTATCGTTCTTCAGAATTCCAATTGAGGCATTGAGAGCACTGCAATCATAGAAAAAATGTTGATAGTTACAATGTTACAAGGAATTCACGTTTTCGCATGCGCAATCGGTAGGTTCCATTGATTCGAATGTAATGAAATTCATATGGGACCATCTGGAGATAAGCCCTCAACTATCATCCTAGTTCGAGCAGAATCGAATAAATCAGGTACATGTTACAAGGATTTCACTTTTGCGCATGCGCAGTGGCTACGACTGATACGAATGCGATGAAATTAATAGGGGCTCATCTAGGGCCTAACTTGCACAAACCCTGAGAATTTCATGAATATCAAATACAAATTGTGGCGGTTAGACGTGTTACGAGGATTTGCAGGAAGACACGGATTGAAATTTGTTAAGAAAACTTTGAGTTTGGAGTAAAAATCAATCAATTTTAGTAGTAGTGGTAGCATGGGGTTCACAGCCCAGCTAAGTGACGTCATCCACACCCCCCACCCCCCGCCCCATGCCCTCGTCCGGCCAGCTGCGCTGGCCGAACGATGGCATCGGGGGCGGGGGGTGGGGTGTGTGTCTGACGTCACTTCCTGGGCTGTGAACCCCATGAACCTTGAAAAAACCTTACATGACCGAGGATCGAACGCAGGACCTCTCGAGTATGAGCATGTAATGCTAACCATTATACTACTGAAGTCCCACCCACCCTCCGTCAGTATTGATGAGGCTCTTAAATTGTGATATAAAAGGGTTGACGATGTCAGCTGGAAGTGACGTCAGCTGCGCTCGAGCTGGTTAGGTTCTTAGCCCAGGAAGTGACGTCATCCAGACCCTCAACCTGTTACGTTAGCTGTTCTCGGGATGGATCAACGTACTAATTAACTTTTATAAAACTCCCGCCCGACAGATGGTCCAAGCGTTAAAAAGCATGTGTGAACGAAATAAAATCCGAGAGGTATAAAATTAGTGTGATCCAATAAAATTAGAGAGGTATTATTATTACCTATATTTGAGGTATATAAATTGGAATAGTTTTGTTGATAGAAAGATGAAATCTCGGATCGAGTGTAGCATCTCGGGCTATTAAAAACTCACGGCCCTCTAAACTCTCCTCTAAAATCTATTTGGATTACACTTCTATTCCCAACACCCCTAAGTGTATATATATGCTGAAAAAATAGCTCTACATTCAGTTTTAAAACATGAACGCTTGTATAATAGACGTGACACTATTTGAAATCCCAGATAGGATTCTGGTTAAAGAATGCTCGATCGTACATCTTGCTGGAAAACAGGCAAATCATTATGTATTTGACTTGAGTTATCATATTACCGAACAAGATTTGTTATCTCCTAAGGCTGTATCGTCAACAAAATACCATGGGTTAACATTTGATCAAGGGAACGTTAACCTGTCCAACCTTGAAGCGATTTTGAAAGCAGAAACGTATGGTTCCATGTATCTATTTGCAAAGGGTTTGCAAAAATGTATAATTTTAAGCAAACTTTTAAAGAAAACAGTCCTTGATTTGTTAGATTTCAGAGTTGAAAGTCTTCAAGTTTTAACAGACTCTGATTTTCTTTTACCTTGTGAAGAGCATAAAAAAATAAATAAGTACTATCATAAAAGGTGTTCTCTGGCAAAAATTGAAAAACTTCATAGAATACTAAAATTGAACCCTGATCAAATTAATATTATGCTCTACAATGTTAGATTTCATACGTTTTCAGTGGGCAAATACGATGTGAATTGTGAGATATTGGCAAAACATGGGTTCATAAGAGATTATAGCGCGAAAAATTCAGTTTTATGTGTTAGATGTTTTTCAAGAGTAAAAAGTTTCCTGTTTAACGTTCATTTCTGTGGGTGAAACACCCTGTGTTTCCTCTTTAACGTTCATTTCTGTGGGTGAAAAATACCCCCTGTGCAACGAGCAACCATATATATAGGAGTTTCGTAAGTAATTTTTCAACCAGTCGAGTTTACGCTTCAGCAATGTATCAACAAAAAAATTACTCAAATCCTATAGTTAGGTTGAAAAGCTATCTAAAATGGATGGGTTTTCACAGTGCACAAGAAATGTGTGATGCAGGATTTTATTATACAAATCAATCTGATAGGGTGAAATGTCAACGTTGTCATTTGATAGCAGATAATTGGAGAGGGGATGAAGACCCTTTAGAATATCATGCAAAATGGTCACCGTTTTGTCCATTTATTATAGAGCAAATTACACTTCAGAAACAATATGATAATTTGAAAAAAAATGAAGCTGAAATGGTGGAAAATTTGTCTACTAGTAAAACTACTACAACTCAACATACAGCAACCGTTGAAACACCTGTTTTAACGGAAATTCCCCTTCCAGCTCAACACACAGCAACCGTTAAAACCGTTGAAACACATGCTTTGACGGAAATCCCCCTTCCCCAAACCTAATAGAAACGAACCGTAGTGGGGGGCTATATAATGCAATGTGCAACGTTTAAAGCTTTATAACTCAAGTGACAATGGGTGAGATCGAGATTAAATTTTCTAAGGCTAAACGCATACTTGCTGAAAATTCGGATTTTAAAAGATGTGTGGTTTTTAATTGGAAATATCGGAATATTGCTTTCAGTGTTAACCAATGGTCCAAAATTTCTACAGAGTTGAAAAAAACGGTTCCTGTGTTGTTGAATAGCTCTAAGAAACAAAGGCTCCCAGTTATCACACTTTTTTCGGTAAATAATGCCGATTTGAAAATTTGTGATAACCCAAAAAATCCTAATCGTCGTGGGATATTTTTAACTGAGGGTAGTTGCAGCATTCCGTATTCCAGAAAAAACATTGAATTTTTACACGCAAATCTGAACAAAATCGATGTTTTATTCGCTAAACGGATTGATGGAGATGAGCAGAGCAAACCTGAGTCAGAAGAAAAACACATAAAACTTCAAGCGAAACCGACAGTTAGTTTTCAACCGAAAATTGAAGATGGACAATTCATCTATGGTGTAGATACACCACACTCACCTGATACACCACACCCACCTGAAGAAGATCAACTTTGGAGCAACGTCAGGCTCCAGCAACAATCAGGCGAAGCAACAAACGGATCAGCAGCAGCCGGAAGCAACAAACGGTTCAAAAAACAGCAGAGAATTCAGGTAGATCAACATTTTCAAGATTCATTAAACGATTATTTACATAACTTCTCATTATCGCTATTAGGTTTAGATGTTAAACCAGAAGTTTCAAATAACAATATTACTCCTCCAACAGGAATTCCAATTACTTGTAGTGCACCAGTAAAACAAATTAAAAGAAAAATTGTATTTGGTAACGAATAATAGATTTGCACACATATTTGTATCTTTATTAGGTTTAGATGTTAAACCAGAAGTTTCAAATAACAATATTACTCCTCCAACAGGAATTCCAATTACTTGTAGTGCCTCAGTAAAACAAGTTAAAAGCAAAATTGTATTTGGTAACGAATAATAGATTTGCACACATATTTGTATCTTTATTAGGTTTAGATGTTAAACCAGAAGTTTCAAATAACAATATTACTCCTCCAACAGGAATTCCAATTACTTGTAGTGCCTCAGTAAAACAAGTTAAAAGCAAAATTGTATTTGGTAACTAATAATAGATTTGTACCCATATTTTGTATCTTTATTAGGTTTAAATTTTAAAAATGAAGTTTCAAATAACAATTGTACTCCTATAACAGGAATCCCAATTACTTGTAGTGCCCCAGTAAAACAAATTAAAAGAAAAATTGTATTTGGTAACGAATAATGGATTTGCACCCGCATTTGTTAACACCTGACTCATTTATTTTCAATTATATGAAAAGATCAAAACATTTTCTAAGAAGTAAAAAACCAAAGAAAGAAATTTATTTGAATTTAAATCTAAGATTAAAATCTTTTGAAACTTGGCCGTTTTCCAAAAATAATGTAGAATTGATGGCTAAAGCTGGTTTTTATTACACCCCAGAACTTGATTGTAGATATAATGTGTTAGAATCTGACAATATAACTTGTTTTCATTGTGAAGGTTCAATTTATGCATGGTACCATACAAAGGGTAACCCGCTAATCCAACATAATCTTTGGTTTTCTAAATGTGATTTTATGAAAACTGCTATACCAAATTTTTATTATGAACCTTCAAACGTAAATGATAATTTTTTTCATTTCTCAATTAATAGCCTGAGAAGCACTTATTCAAAAAACGCTCATGATCTGCTTGATTGTAAAGTATGTTTTGCACAAATGATAGATTGTATAATCCTTCCCTGTGCTCATTTTATGACCTGTACTAAATGTTCTATTAATTTCTCACATTGCCCCGTTTGTCGTCGTCGAATGTTCGGTATTTTTAAAATATATATGTAATGTATATAAATTGTACAAGTATTTAAAAAAAAAATTTATTTATAATAAAACATTTATGTAACAAATTGATTGTTTTCAATTTTATAAACTCCTTCGAATCCCACATATTTTACATAAGAGTACTTTGGTGTCTTTTTAACAACTTTTTCAATAAGATATACATCATCGTGTTGAACAGGTATCAATTCTTCAGCGTAGAACTTTCCTCGAATAGCATTTCCTAGTTTATCTTTAAGTAAATAAGTCACTGGTGAAGTATTGTTTATTTTATCAATATAAAAGATTTCATACGAAAAATTTACTTCATAGCTTTTAGAGAATGGTAGTTTTATGATAGACACTCGTACTGGATCTCCAATCCTTAATTTTGGTTGCTCTTTATACATGACTCTTCTATAAACTGTATTGAGTAATTTTTGCTCGTTTGATTTATTAACATCAATTGGTCTCATTTTAATGGTTCTATGGTACGTAGAGTTCAATTCTTCAACAATTTTGTCAAGATCTGATACCCAATTAAAAGATCCAGTTTCAATAAAATGCCTAAACATACGTCTTTTTAACGTCAAAATTACTCTTTCAGCTAAAAATGCTTTTAAATTTGAGAATGTATGATATAAATTGACGTTGTGTTCAACCATAAGGTTGTGAAAAGTTTTATTAACAAATTCACGTCCTCTATCAGCATGAATATTTTGTATAGGTGAAATTTCAAGAATAGATTTCATTGCTTTAGAAACTTCATTAGCTGATTTGGTTTTAAGAGGTCTACAGTACAACATTTTCGAAAAAGCATTGACAGCGACGAGTATGTAACGATAATTTCTATTAAAACGTGAGTATTTGGCAAAATCTGCAAGATCTATCGATAGGGTGTCAGAAATACCCTTTTGTATAAAATTTTGTCTACGAAATCTTTTCCTAGCAGGATGCAAAAGTTCTTTAATGACTTGGTTACGAGCAGACATCATTATTTTTACTGAGTCAATAATTTTTAAACAAATAGATATAAAGCGCTTTGTTTAAGCGTTAAGATGCCATGATTTTGCGTTCCGAAAATTGCACCTTGAATTTTTTGGCGTTGGGTGAGTGGGTATGGCACCACTGTAGGGACTGTCGTTTGGACTCAGGGGTATAGTGGCATACCCAAGTCTCGTCCCCAGTCACTATAGAGTCCAGGAACGCTTCTCCCTCCGATGCATACTGCTGCAGAAATTGTCGTTGTCGATGTTCTGGAGTTAAAATTTTCGGCACCCATCTGGCACACAACTTCCTGTAGTCAAGTTTTTCAGAAACGATTTCACCCATAACGGTCCGTGAGATGTGTGGGAACATTTCATGAAGGGAGTCGAGGGTGACGATCGCTGCGAATTTTTTCATTGACTGCATTGACTTTCCCACTTCTTTCTTCATCGTGCGTGTCTGTGCAACCTTCTTTAAACTCCTTACCCCCCACTTGAAAACCTTCGAACGTGACGTAAATATAACGGTCTAAAACCTTCGTATATATAACGGGCGCTAAACAGTCTACTAAACACTTATTCTACAGTCTTCACAAGTCAGACAAGTTTTAAAACTTCAATAATTTTGAAACAAGTTAGATTCCAACAGATAGTTTTTGAGAATTTCCACATTCATCAATCTTCATCAAGCCAATCTACCTTCATCTAGCCATCGGACCAAAGCGACCTTCAAGTCATCATTTATTCAAGTCCATACTACATCAAGTCATCCGACCAAAGCGATCTTCAAGTCATCATTTATTCAAGTCCATACTACATCAAGTAAGTAATATGTATTCGTAAACATACGCAACCACAATTTGAGTTTACAATAATCTGGTAGTAAATTCTAAAAAAATTTGATCTATTGGTTTTTTTGTTAAAAATCTTAAATGTTTAAATAATTTTGAACAAAAATAAGTAATACGGCTTGCAAATTCGATGTGTAAAAAGAGCACAAGATCTTTTTTTCAGAATTTTAGAAAAAACGAAAATTATTATTAATCATCCAGTGTTTTATGCTAACTTTACTTTAAAAATCATGATAATTGATCAACATGTAGGGGTTTTTTCTCGAAGCATCCTGTTTTTCGTTTAAGGTTATAATATTCTTGATGGGGTCAGCTTTTCTTGAGTAGTCCTGATTTTTTTTCGTCTCAGAATCTTCTGGGCATCATAATTCCTCGTTGGGTTTTTGTTTCTCGAAGCATCCTGTTTTTCGTTTGAGGTTATTCTTGATGGGGTCAGCTTTTCTTGAGTAGTCTTGATTTTTTTTCGTCTCAGAATCTTGGATCGATGAGTAAACTCTCGAAAAAAGTTGATTGAAAAATTGGTTGGTAGTACAATTTTAGTTCACCTTTGAAAGACCAAACTTTTGAGTTCTGAAGCATGTAATTACTCAGTTTTGTAAGACCATCATCCATACCGTCTGTTTTTCACTCTTTTTTTCAACCAACTTTGAAAATGGTTTTCAGGGACGATGTTGTAGGATTGGTCGATTTCGTATAAATTCAAGGATTTCAGTTTTCAAATTGGAGAGTTTATCTTCTAAAATTGGAATAAATGTTACACTATCACCTTCAAGTTTTGAAATTTTCAATTCTATACTAGAGAGGCGTTTTTCAAGTTCCAATTTGAAGTCATCAAATGCTTTTACGCTAAGCTTGTTTTTAATTAAAGCAGTTTTATGATAATCGAAAACATCGTTCGAAACTGTATTTTTCTTAATTTCTTCCTTAAAAACATCAAAATCAGATTTTAAAACATTATTTGATTTTTCAAGTTCTGTTATTTTAGCGTCAGTTTCAATTAATGAAAGCTCTTGCATCTTTCTCGTTAAATCTTCTATTTGTATTGACAACAAACTTATTTTTTGAATTTTAGCATCAAGTTCATTTTTCAAAGCTGTTAGACTTGTAGTTGAAACTTTGGTTTTTAATTGTTCTAAAATATCCTCAAGTTGTGTAAATAAATTTGATATTTTATTATCTAAATCTTGTCCAATTTCACGTGGTTTATGATGCTCAGGAACACCATGCAAATGAGCCAGGAACTCCCCGTATCTGTTGAACGACATTTTTAATACTAAAGCATAATTTGGAAAGCATTTATATATATTACAGTAATTTTATAAAATATATCCTCTTGATTTTAAAGTTTGAATAATGTTTTGAATGACTCTTTCTGCTCCAATATTTCCCGCAGATTGGCCAGAAATTTCAAATTTCAATCTTTTAACCATTAAATTCGGGTTTGCTGGTAACTTGTAATCATCAACAGTTTGAAAATGTTTAAAATTCAATCCGTGACCTTTTTTAAAACGTGATCGTAGACTCATAAACTGAGGCGTTATATTCACAAATTTGCTAAAAATTTTTTTAAATTTGTAGCTATCAGTATTTTTAAAACCTCTAAATTTATCAAAATTTTCGTAGAATAAATTCGATTTTTTAGCGATTTTTTCATAATTGTCCAAGTCTTGAGATGAATAATTTTTTGGCTCTTTCAAAAAGATTAGCTCAATCAAACCCTTTGTAATCGGGAATTTCTGATTTTCCAACTCAATCTCAAGAGGGTTAAACGAAATTGTGGTTTTACCCAATTTTAAACCTTTGGATCCTATTAAAGTGGGGCCAAAAGTGCGATCAATTATACTGTTATCTCCAGAAATGAGCAATTCCAGATTTGTTTGTAAATATTTGGGAAACAAAATAAGAGTTTCTTTAATCTTTTCTTGAGCCTCAGGTGTTTTTACGTAATTTTGAAAATTTTCAAGTTCAACACTAGTTTGTGGGTCTGAAAAGCTTCGTCTATGACTCTTAATTCGCTTGTTAAGAATCATTTTTGAGTCAATTACTCTGTTTTCAGGCGTCGAAAACCCAACAAATTGTTCACCACTTAATTCACTGTCTGATTTTTCCTCGATATCTGATTTTTCCTCGATGTCTGATTGTTCTCGTTTGTATTCCTCTATTAAATTTGAGTCGTCTGAATCTGTTTGTTCCTCTTTGATTTGTCGATCATAAAATTTTGGTCTTTTATCATAGTGATGGAAATGATGCACAGCCTTATCTCGCATTAAATTGTTTAAAGAAACCAAAGGTTCTGTTATCGGTTCAAGTTTTTTACGAAAAATGCGTTCTTGGCTGGCCAATTGCTTGAGAAAATCGTATTTTTTGCGCACATTCCGTTTAGCTACTTCCAATCTACGAATGTTTGATATGTTGTGTTCCAAAGACATGTTGAATACTAATAATTTTTAATTGATAGCATCATATTTATATAAACAGTAGTTTTGTACAAAAAACTGTTGGAACGATTAATTGTCGTGAAATTATATCTACTCTACGAGTTCTCCTGCGCTACCTGTCGGTGGCTCGAGGTTGTCGAGTTCTAAACGTTATTGTTCAACAAGAGTTGAAAAAATTTGTGATTCCAACTCTAAATCGCCCATTATTTTGTTCAGATGTTTTGTCAATGGTTAAAAATCCAAATTTTTCTTTCCAGGCGATTTGAGCCATGTTTTTAAAAATATCAAACGGTATTTCTGCCGCTAAATCTCTGTGAATTAATTTTAAATTTAAAAGATCGGTTTCAAAAATTATCGCAAAATTACAATTTTCGCGAATGTCGTGTTTGGGGATTGTGACGTAACTTTGTGATAATAAAATCACATCATTATCATTATGTCTACCAAACCTAAACAGAGGAGCGATGTCTTTGTGTAAATTTTTCTCCAAATCATCCAATATAATTAAAGAGTTTTTTGGTAAATTCGTTGAAAGCTCTCGACAGTCTTCATGTTCTTCATAAATTAAACCTTCCACAGATGTCACCACCTGTTTTAGTAATAAATATTTACTTTGATTAAGGGTCTTTGCACACAATATTAAACGTTGAAACTTCAAACCACTTTCGCGAAAAAGCAGCTCTAGCAATAAATTTGTTTTTCCACAACCAGACTTTCCTGCAATTATCATTCTAAGAGATGATGGAAAAAATTTCCCATGTTTTAGGAAATTAATTGATTTTGATTGTAAAGTATCATAATTGGAAACGTTAAAATTCCCATGTTTAACCAATTTCATTTTGTGAGGCGTCTGTTCTACACTGACTATAAAATGTCTCAATTTTTTTATTTATAGTCAGTCGTTTATGATCAACGGATCCATGCTGAACAGCTTTTTAAATTCGACAAAAATTCCGCCTATTAACGTATACGGCAATTATTGCGGCCCTTTCAGCAAATTGGATGGAAAACCACCAATTTCGAAACTAGATGAAGCTTGTTTAGAGCACGATACATTTTATAATACGAATAAAAACATTCAAGAGAGGCATATTGCAGACAAAATTTTGGCTGATAAAGCTTTTTCAAGATTTAAGGCTAAAGACTCTTCATTTAAAGAAAAACTAGCAGGTTTAGCTATCAGCGGAATAATGAAAACAAAACGACGGATTGGCGCAGGGGTGTTTGGACAGAGTGATTTACCTCAACGAAAATCAAAATTACCACCCCTACCAAGGCTTCCTGTAGTAAAACTAAAAACACGTAAAACCAAACGCTCAAATAAACAAAAAATTAAAAAAGGTGGATTTTTACCCCTACTGTTAGGTTTGTCCGGCATAGCAACTAGCGCTGTAAATTTGTATAGAGCAATTAATCAAATAAGACAAGATAACAAAGAATCTGAAGCTAGGATGGAAAAATTAAAACAAGGTGGAAAATTGCCCGATATGAAAAAAAAAAATTTGAAAAAATCAAAAAGAAAACGACGCATTCATTACTAACACACGTAAAACGTGATTTTTTAAGAACATGTGTCTCAAAATCGGCCTATACAATTTTATTTAAATTATTACCAAATATACCTTTGACAAATGTAGTTATTGAAAAATATGGACCAAAGCTAATTCCGATATTTAGAGGCGTGTTTATGTCTGATCAGCTACCTTTAAAACCATTAAAACATGAAGCTGGGGTTTTAAATCTTCAAGCAAATAATTTAGAAGGTTCACATTGGGTTGCTTGGATCAAATTTAACAACGTAGCGTATTTTTTTGACTCTTTTGGTAATTTTCCACCATTACTTCTTTCAAGGTATTTAAAAGGCGTTAAAGTTTATTTTAATCCAATTGTGTTTCAGTCTTCAAATTGTCACCATTGTGGTGGTTTAAGTTTACTGTTCTTATACATAGCTTCATCACAAAAATGTCACATCTTATCACTCTCCAAGGCGTTAGTTCTACATTAAGTCAGGAGTATTTTCCATCGATTTTTTTAAACCCTGACAAAATCTACGAAATTGCATTGTTGTCGTTCAATTCATACAACTATGCACCAAACATCTCGGAGGGGTGTAACTCTTTTAAACTTGTTGGTAAAAGTCCTATATATTTAGAAACAGGATCATACAATATCAAAGAGCTTATGGAGACATTACAAGAGAAATTAACGCAAATACCTAACAATAAGGAAATTATCTTAGAGTACAAGCTCATCCCATCTTTAGGAAAAATTGCTCTAAAATCAAATATTTTTATAGATTTCAATGCAGATGATAGCATAGGACCACTACTGGGTTTTGACAAAAAACAAACCTACGAGAGCAACATGTGGCATTTATCACCATCGCAAGCAAAACTTATCCCATATCATTCCATTCAAATTCGATGTAATCTTGTAACAAACTATAGTTATTTAAATGGTGATAAATGCGGTATATTACATAGTTTTTCTCCATCCGTGCCATTAGGGTTCAAAATTTCGTATTCACCAACAGAGCTAACGTATATAAGAATCGAGTCGAATAATATTCCAGTCATTAGTGTAAGAATTACGAATGAAGAAGGAGAGTTGATTAATTTCAATAACTCATTAACATCAATTTCTCTTCATATTAGAGAACTTTGAATATATGGGCTTAACATTTCACAATAATACCAAAACTGTAAACAAATCCTTAAAATTGGAAGGATTAAGTAATCAAAACATTAAATTTTTGAAAAGTTTGGGTTTTGTAGTATTTAAATATGGACGAAGTGTTAGATATAGGGTTTAAACCTCGTTTTTCGAATATCGTTGAAGGGGTTAACAGAATTTCGTATCAACCTTTTAACAGTTCAGCAATTAATGAAAATGATTTGATAACAATTTCTGTCTATAATCATGATCAGATTTCAAATTTAAGTGAAAGCTACCTCCAAATAAGTGGATCGTTTTTGAAAAAAAGCGCCACTGACATTTCAGAAACACCGAAAATGATTTTTAATGGTGTTTTACATTTGTTTGAATCAATAACATTTCGAGTAAACAATGTCATCGTAGATCATGTGCGACAGCCAGGTATCACATGTGCAATTAAAGCTTTATGCTCCAAATCTGCTGAAGAGTTAAAATCTTTACAACATGCTGGATTTAATGATTATAACACAACTAATTTGGTTTCAAATTCTATATTTAACAGACCATTTACAACTGTAGCTATGAAAGAGGAAGATATTAATTTCACAGTTACAATCCCTATGAATTTAATTTCAGGATTTTTTGAGGATCACAAAAAAGCTTTGGTGAATACAAATTTTGAACTGTCACTTTTGCGAACACCAACTTCTATAAATGCGATGGTTGGAGACGCTGTTGTAAAAAACTCTGAGATAAAATTGGAAAAAATTTCTTGGGTAATACCAACATTAAAGCTCTCAGACAATCCAAGAGCGAAAATGTATGAAATTTTAGGAAAAGACCCACCATTAAACATTGCTTTCAGACAATGGTCTTACATAGAAATTCCTCAACTTCCACAAGCAACGGAAACAATGATTTCTCTTGGTACATCAAATCTCTTCAACCGACCACGTTACGTGCTTGTAGCATTTTTAACAAAAAAGAAAAACGATTTTACAAAAAATATGTCTGAATTTAGCAAAATTAGTTTAACCAGCATCAAATTATACTTGAATGATCAATGTTTCCCTGCTCATCAGATGGACTTGGATGTGAAACAAAATCGAATCTCGGAGATTTACCAAGAATTTATTAAATTTCATCAAAATTATTACGGTGTACCCAGTACTCCTTCTATGAGTTTAGAAACTTTTCAACAACATCCAATAATTGTAATTGATGCTTCACACCAGAGGGAAGTTTTGGGAAACTATGGATCGTTGGATACAAAATTGGAGCTTCGAACATCCGAAAATATTCCTCAGGAAACTAGTTGTGTCGCGATAGTTATTTCAGATAAATTGTGTAATTATACTCCATTGAGTGGTAAAATAGAAAATGTGTAATTTTTACGTTGTAGAATGGAAAACGCTGGACAAGAGCAGACGCCACTCAACACTGGGTTAACGCAAGTCCCCGAATTCAACGTCGTTCACCCCATCGTTCAAGCTGACCCCCCTCTACAATACCCCACATTCGAAGACCTACTTAACTCTCCGAGACCTTTGCTGAATAGTCAAACGGAATCAAACGCGTCAAGACATGACAATGGTAATAGAGAGAAAAAATGTTATGTTTGTTGGTCGTGTAACGCAAATATGTCTAGAGGTGAAATTTTAAAACATTTTTCCTCTAATGATAATATATGCTATGTTTGCGCTACATCGTTTAACAATGGTACATCCTATCGTAGTCATTTAGAAACTTGTAGAAAATCGGTTATACGGCATACAGATTCAAAATCAACATGTAGACTAGTTGATTCTTTGTTAAAAAACCCCGTCAATTGTCATATAAATTCAATTTACTGTGGTAAACGAACTTCATTTAGTAAAGGAAACTCAATGTTTAGTCAACCAAAAAGAGCGCGGACCTACGCTGTCCCTAGTGAAAATGGGGTAGTTACTGTTGGTTTTGGATCTGTGTTTCGTGAAATATATTTTAAAAATATATATAATGTAGTACTTGTTCATGAATTTTTAGATCAAGTACGAAACAAATTAGAAGATGAAATTGTAAACACGCTTTCTGAATGGCTCGGTTTAAAATACAGTTTGTTTTTAGAATGTACCATGACTAAAGTTGATATTTCTCAAGGTGATAAGGAACTAGATTCAAATTTTAAGACTAAAAAACGAGTTATTACAGATAAAGATTCTGTTGCTTCTGTGTTGCAAGAAGACTTTAATAAATTACTTTCGGAATTTGATAAATTTTCAGCAGAGGGTAGTGGTTGGAGTTTGAAAACAGTGGATGGTGTTTTATTAAGTATGAACAAGTATGATGTACTTTCTGCAAGCTCATACATACCTCTACCAGAGACCATTCGCAAGAAACGAGCGGTAATCAATGTTAAAAATTTAAACGATAATTTTTGTTTTAAATATGCACTATTAACATCATTAGCACTCGAACAAAACCTAAATCATCTCGATCGACCTCAAACATATAACAAAGTACAACACCCATTTAATTTTGACGGACTGACATACCCTGTTTCTATTAAAGATGCTAAAATTTTTGAAAAACGTCATCAATCTCTAAATTTTAGTTTATCTATTAATATTTATGGGATTTCAGATAAAACAAAAATTTATCCTGTT
The DNA here is from genome assembly GCA_030762985.1 of Adelphocoris suturalis. Taxonomy (NCBI): domain Eukaryota; kingdom Metazoa; phylum Arthropoda; class Insecta; order Hemiptera; family Miridae; genus Adelphocoris; species Adelphocoris suturalis. The sequence goes on from CM061048.1 coordinate 36,626,747, forward strand.
TATATATCAGATTATACTAACGTGTCAACTAGACACATTGATTTATTATTTATATCGAATGAGACTCATGCTCATTGGGTCTGTATCACAAATTTTTCAGCCTTAGTTTCATCTCAAATTTCAGCAGGTTCTTGTTGCAAACATTTGTTTTGCAAACGCTGCTTCACTCATTTTCGATCCGACACTGTATATAAAAATAATGACAAGAACTATACTGCTGAGGAAAAACTAGAAAAACACGTTCAATTATGTAAATTAAATCGACCTGTAGTAACAAGTATACCAATCAATCCTCTTCTTAAATTCGAGCATTTAAATTTCATGACTGAAATCCCAATAATTTTATATAGTGATATGGAATGTAGTTTGATGAAAGTAATTCAACAAAATACAAATATTTCTGTTATACAACCCAAACAATCGGTTACACAACGTAATCACAAACACGTTCCAACATGCATCGGTGTTTTGCTGAAATCCAGAATACCTAATAAAATTATCGATAAATATTACGCATTTTATGGTGATGGATGTGTTGAAGAATATTTGTTAAAACTTAGGGATATATGTATGCAATTTTCAATCATATCCAAAACAACAGTTAAGCGAAAACCTTTATCCCCTGAGCAACAAACAGACTTTGACAAACTCACTTCATGCACATTATGCTCAAACAACTTTATTGATAGCACTCATAAATGCGTAGACCATTGTCATTATACAGGTAACATTAGATTTATCGGAATTTGCCGCTCGTGTAATAGCAGAATGCAAAAAAATCAATTTATACCAAATTTTGCTCACAACTCAATGTCGTACGATTTTCATTTTTGGCTTCCTAAATTACACGAAATTCCAGGGGATGTAGATATAATCCCACATTCTTCACAAAAATTTATAGCAGTCACTAAACATTTTGTAGATTGTAATATTTCAATAAGATTTGTCGATTCTTTTAAATTCCTCCCACACAGCCTTGAAAAGTTGGTGAGTTTTTTGCCTGAAACTCCCGAAATTAATAAATTAATTCCAAACATTGAACAACGTGATCTTATGAATAGAAAAGGGATTTACCCTTATCAGTATGTTGACAGTTTTGAACGCTTATATGAGACAAAATTACCACCCAAATCAGCTTTTTTCAACGATTTAAAAGGCTGTGACATTTCTGACGAGGAGTATGGGCATGCTGTCTCAGTTTGGAATACGTTTGAATGTAAATCATTGTTAGACTTTACTCTAACATATTTACGTTTAGATGTATACCAATTAATGGAAGTTTTTGAGCAATTTAGAAATTTATGTTTTCAGCATTATAAAATTGATCCTGCGTGGTGTTTTACATCCCCTGGTGTATTTTTTGAGGGCATGCTTTTAAAATCAAAAGTAGAATTACAATTGCTTGATTCTATGGATATGATTTTGATGATCGAATCAGGTATTCGTGGTGGGATATGTCAGGCTGTACAAAAATTCTCAATGGCTAATAATGAACTTATTCCGGAAAATTTTAATAAATTAGAAAAAAGATCATTTTTGCTCAATACAGATGTTACCAATCTGTATGGATTTATAATGAGAGAAAAACTCCCCATAGGTGAGTTTCAATGGGTTTACAACATAACACCAAGTGATGTATTATCATTTCCTAAAAATACAGATTTTGGGTGGATTGTACAATGCGACATTGAGTATCCGATGGAATTACATAATATTCATAGAGACCTACCATACTTACCCGAAAAACGCTGTCCACCCAATTCAAATACTCCAAAATTGATGACAACCTTGTATGAAAAAATAAATTATGTTTCACATTTTTTAAATTTACAGCAGGCTTCCGAAGCTGGACTCGTTATTACAAAAGTTCACAGGGTAATCAAATTTAAACAAGTTGCATATTTAAAAGAATGGATTGAATTAAATTCTAACCTTCGAGCATCAGCAACAAATGAATTTCAAAAAACATTTTTCAAATTGGCGAATAACTCGATATTTGGAAAATCTATTCAAAATGTGCGTAATCGTGTTGTATGCAAGCTTGTAGACAATGCAGATTCACTAACTATGCATGTCAGAAAACCCGAATTTCAAAAATGTGTTGTTTTAAACGATCAATGCTGTTTAGTTACATTGCACGAAACATCTATAACGTTTAATAAGCCGATTTATATGGGGTTTTCAATTTTAGAACTTAGCAAACGTTATATGTACTACCTGCATTATGATGTAATAACAAAATTTTTTGGACCTGAGAAAACAAATTTAGTATACATGGATACAGATAGTCTACTTTACCACATTTTTATAGAACAAGGAGATTTTTATAAACTTCTTAATAATTTATCACAACATTTTGATTTTTCAAATTACCCTAAAACACACCAAAATTATTCAACCCATAATAAAGGTGTGCTTGGAACTTTGAAGGATGAGTCTGCAGCAATTCCTATTTCACACGTTGTTGCTCTTGCTTCAAAACTATATTCTTTAAAATTTGGATCAAACTGTATTTTAAAAGCAAAGGGTGTACCATCAACTGCTCTTCATAACCATGTTCGATTTGATGATTATTTTAATGTTCTAACAAAATCAGACCACAAATTTGTTCCTTTCACGGCAATACGATCGTTTGATCATAATGTATTCACTATACAAAGCACCAAAAAAGCTCTGTGTAATGTGGATGACAAACGAAGTATTGATCCGGATAATAATTTTAAAACATTACCATGGGGGCATTTTAAAATTAAATCTTTGGATGATATAGAAGAAGAAATTTTTAACCATCTTTTCGATCATGGTTAACATAACATATTTTCCGATACCTAGTCATTTTGTATATATTTCTACTCATTTTGTATATATTTCTAGTCATTTTTGTATATATTTCTAATTATTTTTGTATATATTTCTAATTATTGTTGTATATTTTTCTAGTCTAGTAATAGTTTTTATTATTTTTAGACCCCACTGACGAAGAATTAGTTTGGGCGTGCGACTCCGGGTCGTACTGGCTTGACCTTCAGGAAAACTCGCCGGCCCAAATTATCATTTCCTTCAAGGATTGGTTGGGGTCAACATTAGAGGAACCACCACCGTCCCCTATATTAGTTTCGGATGATGAAGAAATAAGAGAAAGTGTGATTGTTAAAAACCCTAATTGTAAATAGTTTTTTTAATATATTTTTTTATAATGATAAACTTTTTTATTCCTAGTTTCTTTCCCACACACCTGGTAATAAAAATTATTTAATGGGTTGGTAATAGATGCTCATATGGAGACAGACAAATATTGGTAATTTGACGGTATTTGAAAGAAGGTTCACATGACTGGTAAAAAATTAAGGATTTTTATCTAAAGTGTTGTATAACGAGTGCTATGGTCATAAAAATATTGGTAATTTGAAGGTATTTGAAAGAAGGTTCACATGACTGGTAAAAAATTAAGGATTTTTATCTAAAGTGTTGTATAACGAGTGCTATGTTATACAAATATCATATTTGAAAGAGGTTCACATGACTGGTAAAAAATTAAGGATTTTTATCTAAAGTGTTGTATAACGAGTGCTATTGGTAATTTGAAGGTATTTGAAAGAAGGTTCACATGACTGGTAAAAGGTTTTAGTATATTGACGAAGTGGTGGGGCACCAAACACAAGTACAATCTTGATATAATTGGGTTATGCAGACCATCGGAACTAGAAATTTTAAATATAATCACGGCTAAATGAATCTGAAAAGATATGTCGCTGAAGACGTTGGTCCAGCCAGCATCACGTTGCCAAGGTATCAATAAAATCATTTGTTAGTGGTCCAGCCAGGTGGATTTAGGGTTTCTTTTAAGAACATCTGCTGCACACCACTCTTCCTGGTCCTCCTCATTAAGTGCTATCATTCTTTAATGGTCCAGCCAGCATCACTGGATTCAAGCTCACACGTCATTTCCTGGGCTAACCAGTGGAGGGTCTGGATGACGTCACTTCCTGGGCTAAGAACTTGACCAGCTGACATCGTCAACCCTTTTATATCACAATTTAAGAGCCTCATCAATACTGACGGAGGGTGGGTGGGACTTCAGTAGTATAATGGTTAGCATTACATGCTCATACTCGAGAGGTCCTGCGTTCGATCCTCGGTCATGCAAGGTTTTTTCAAGGTTCATGGGGTTCACAGCCCAGGAAGTGACGTCAGACACACACCCCACCCCCCGCCCCCGATGCCATCGTTCGGCCAGCGCAGCTGGCCGGACGAGGGCATGGGGCGGGGGGTGGGGGGTGTGGATGACGTCACTTAGCTGGGCTGTGAACCCCATGCTACCACTACTACTAATTAGGATCAAACAACTTAGCTCAACCCCCACTCCCTCTCCACAAACACCCCTATATTTCAGTTAAAAATATTCTTGATAAGTAACCCAAAAAATGTGCTTCGTACCACGGCGAAGATATCATCGGCAAATAAAGGTGGCATGAATCTTGTGTGTAGTACAGCAAATCATTAATGTATATTATCAACAAAGAAGGCCCAAATCCTGAACCTTGTTTTATTCCACACGGTATCAAATATTCCTTAGGACGAATACCGTTATACATCATCACCTGATTCCACCCTGGCAGATAACTTTAGAATAATGAAAGGGCTACGTTAATAAAACCGTAATGTGAGAACTTTTCAAGCAGCAGATTAAAAGGCCCCCTAGTCGAAAGCTTTACGCATATCATATTATCTCCAAAGACGTCAGCATCCTGTTTTCGAGAGAGTGGAGAGCCTCAATGGCTACCGAATAGGCCTACCTTTACGAAAATCCGAATTTTCTTGAGTGGAAAATTACCAGTTGTATTGAATTTGTAATTTGTTTCGATTGATTTTATCTTTCTATTAAATGGTATGAAAGCCGTTTTTTAAAGTGAGGGGATGGTGGAAAATGGTAGACGATCAGATGAAGTGATAGAAATAGGTTTTGAATCATTAATAACTAATAATAACTTCTGATAATAGTTTTGTGAACTCTTCGGAACCTACTTGCAGATCTATCGTTTAAAACCGATTTAGAAGCAAGTTTCTTCACTCACGTCCAGCTCAGTGATAGAGACAGGAGATGGCTCTTCAAACTGCGTTGGGAATTGGTCAATCTAAAAGCAAAGCCTTTCGTCACTGATCGCTGTGAAGAGTCTTCTTTGTGTAGTTTTCATGAGCGGGAACATTCTATGTGTGTGCCCAGTCTTATCCGAGTTTAGGTGGATCGCCTTCGGAAAGGGCACTATAAGAGCAGATGAAGCCATCGCACTGCTTGATGGATCAGGTTGGGGTGCATTGGCGCAGTTTGCACGATTGGCTTGGCACTACAGACGGTTGTTAGTTAGGGAGTTCAATTTCTGAATCTAAGTATATGGAATTCAAGAATACCAAACCTTGAAGCCACGCTGCTTATACCCCGTTTTCTAAAACAGATTTATTTTTCTTTATTACCTAGCACGTTTCAATTCATTTGCGTACACTCCATAAGTTCTAGAATAGGTACTATTCATTTATATTTTAGCATGAATATGCTTTAGCCGTGACCTAACTACCGAAAAATGTCCCACGAGAGTGCAACGAAAGTAGCGCCAATAATTGTGATGATTTCCGCTTACAACCGAGTCGTTGCTAGGGATATGATACTTCGTCGTTTTTCATCCCACAAAATTCGTTGACCATTCGTTCGAAAGCTCTCGATTTATCCAACCATACTATATTAATTACTGCGAAGTGCGTGGCCAACAAGCTGAGTTATGAGCATGGTTATATGAATAATTGTTTACACACAGGTGATCATTCTCAATTATTGATATTGTGAACATGATTGCAACCGCTTGTTAATTTCTGATGATTTCATTGAGCTGGTGTTTCGATTATGTGATTCATAGCAGGTGATCCGAATATTGCGAGAACGGTTAGATTTGTGAAGCGGTGGTTAAATTATTTTAATAGGTAATTTCTATACTTTACACTATAGGAAGCTGTAATTTCGTATGTAGCCTCTTTAGCCTCTTTCTATAATAAAGTGAATGTTTACTCGCGAGTTTCTATTAGGAGATCATCATCTCACCAGAGCTCAATCGTCGTGATCATTTCTATAATAAAGTGAATGTTTACTCGCGAGTTTCTATTAGGAGATCATCATCTCACAAGAGCTCAATGGTCGTGATCATTTCTATAATAAAGTGAGAGCGAGGAGCTAAAACATGATTCCATGTTTTAGGATTGATGGCAGAATGATAAACAGAGTTCAGATGCCGATGGGGGGTCGGGTTCAGAGAATCGACGAGGAGTGAGTCGTGTACGGCTAAAGCATATTCATGTTTTTTAATTTTAGCCGTCAGGCTTAAAGGAACTGTGGCTTTTTTTTAATAGATATCAATGTAATTTACTTTATATCCCAACTTTCGACAGACGGTTGACACCACGTCGTAATGTTTATTGCAGTACGTATTTAGTGATTTTTGTGATGTGGATTTTACTTATAATGAACTATTTTCTTCTTCTTCTTCTTCTTCCTACTCGCAGATTTATCGTTTAAAATCGATGTAGCGGTTCAAGTTAATTTATTATTAATGTGAAAATACTCATCGTTTTACTTCTACTCAGTAGGTACAATTTATTAAAATTGGTTTCCGCAGCTTTAGAGCGAGTGATTTAGTTTGCATTGCATGGTAAGTTATGTTTGTGATAACCCTTCATTCTTCCTACTGTTTTATGAACCATCCTTTCTCTGGTTCTCTCGAGAAAATAAAGTAAACTTCCAGTGGCTGCAATAAATTTTTAAAATCTCACAAACGAAAGGAAATAAAGAAAGCGGCACAAAAGAAATACATCCTGCACAATGTTGAAGAATTTCTCAGACCCGTCGGACGTAAAATATAACTCCCTTTGACGTCTGAAATAATATCAAAAAATTCTGGGGGAAGAAGGGCGGGAATTCACTGCAAAATGTTCTAAAAACAAAAGGAATGATGGAGGAAAGGAAGACGAGGGCCGGAATCTCTTCACATAAATTACTATTCAGAGGAGGAAAAAAAACTGGGGACATAAAAGTGCTGGGAGATTGCTGAGGGTTTGCTGGGAAGGATCACCATTAGAAAGTAGGGAGGGGAGCAGAGAGGAATTAGGCAAACATGGAAAGCTATAAACATGCCAACCGAGGGCTGAAGGGAGAGGTTCCTTCCTCTAAAAGAGTGACTTCCAGCAGGAAAATATATCAAGAAGTGGCAGAGTTCACTCGGAGGAACCGCCTTGAAAAGAGTAAAGAACCGTCAAAGGAGAAGCCAGAGGGTTAATAGAATGAAGGGGAAAGAGGAACTCGAGAAGGATCGAGGCCCAAGAGAAAAGGCGCGGAATAAGGGTGGTGGAGGGAGGGGGTGATTTAATAGAAAATACAGTTTGATATATTAGGTTGGACGTTATTCCCTTATTTATTAGTTACTGACTGGTTCGGTTAAGAGGGAATATTATTCCCGAATCAAGTGCTCCGAGCGAAATCAGCATTCGTTTTTAGTCTTCAAAATAAACGTGGAAGACAAAACGGTATTATTCGACCGTATATCACGAAATCAAAATATATTTCCTTGTTTTCCTAGAATGTTCCGTGAGCCTCTCGCTGATTTAATTATTGTTATACAACGGGGGTCGCGAATATAACGTTTCGAGAGAGATTTAGTATACCTGATATCGAGGTTGTCTTCTCAGAGACTGCCCACAACTAATTCTGAGGTTTCCCTTTATAATTCCAATTTGAAATGTAAATTGTTCCGGTGAATGGCTGTGAAATATTTTGCTGAATTCAGTGATTTTCCGTTATTAACGTAGGTACCGATGAATGATGGGTTAGGTACAGTTTGCTCTCAATACTTGAACAATTTTCATCTTTGGAAATATCCGGTTCACCCAATAACAGAACTTTTTGTGTACGCCGACATACTGACTGTGGAAAAGAATTCGGCATGAGTTCAAATGTCAACTTTTTTGTCAAGTTCATATCTATTACGTATATAAATTATTGCGATTGATTAAAAACTTCAATAATTCATTATACATTTCAAAGAGGAATGGTAAAGCGACTCGTGTATGTGACAAGTGGAATGGGAAATCATCAGATTATTGGTATAGTGTGTTTTCTATAAATATTGTACAGAATAGACAGTATTTTACCCCATTTGGGAGGTGCTTAAATGTCCCACGCAAAAGCAAACCATGGCAGAATGAGATTCATCAGAGATAACGTATAAGTTTTCAACATGTAACATGTTATTGCCATCATAACCAGGCCAAAAATTCCTTTAGACATCAACCAGATTAGATATTTTATATTAATTTCATAATTTAAAATTTTAGAAATACCTACATTCAACATCCTCTTGGTCAAAAATGAAGAATTTATACAAATTATCCATTAATCAAATTATAATTGTAGATAATTATTACTATGATTGGGTTCTTCAAGATGATTTGTAAAAGTAGGTTTAGCCTTACTATCCCCGAGATCCTAGTCGTTTTCGTTTATTAATTCTCAGAACTCTCTACCAGTTTGACCACAGTACTCATAGCCACAGGAGGATTTCAGTTCTTCAGCTTTTATTCCGAAAATCCTGAGGATTCCGGTATGAACAATATTGTGTTCGACGAAATTGATATGTATAGGACTTTCGAGAAAGATTCGAATCAAAGCTATTAAAAAACTGATAATTTTTTTGATTTTTTTATTTTTTTATTTCATTTTTTTTTTATTTTTTATTTTTTTGCTTTATCATGTAACTGTATTTTAGAAATATTGGATCTTGGTCAAAGTTCTGATTCCTCTTCAAAGTTTTCATTTGTCGTCGTTATATTCAGCTTGTAGAATGGTAATTGCTGCCCCGTCCTCCAATCCCATGCACCTCTGGTAACCCTGGGCTCTTAAACGGAGTGACATAGCCCTCAATATTGAGAGCTAGGTTCTAAACCTGACCGGTCTCAACACCCATGAATAGGGCTTGAACCTTGCTGTGCTGCTTCCTTCCATTGTCTGTATAATATTCCCTGTAGAGAGATCCGTCGCAGGAGCATACTAGCGGTGTAAAAATACCGTGCCTTCCGCCTTCTGAGCAGCTTTGACATACTTTCTATGTTTCTCTCTTGCAGCAGAATCGGCAACAGGACCCCAATCTCTGGTACAGTCTACATTCACGGTGCGGTTATAAAATAAAAGTTCCAGACGTGCTAATTTTCGTACGTACTAAACGGTATAAATATTATGGTAGGTAAGTACATTGTTATGCAATTTGAACACTTTAAGTAAACATGAATTTTTAACTACAGATATTGTATGGCAAACAACTCGTTCTAAATGATATTCAGTGTAGAACTCGTTCTAAATGACATTTTGGATTTTCAGCTTTTTTGCTATTTTGTCTATTTTTTGGCAAATATTAATTTTTGTTAAATATTAACGAGCTATAGGTAAGTTCATTTGTCAGCATAGGTTTGTGCATAAATTAATTAATGTTCTATTTCATTGTTGATAAACTTCTTTTGACTCAAATTCTGCTAAAACATATTAATTAACAATTTTTAGTCGTTTTTACCTATTTTTAGTCATTTTTTTTGCAATTTTTTTTTTAAATTAACCAATTTAATGTGCTCTAGAAATTCTTGCCAACAAACTCATCCATTCGTTGGAAAACCTTGATGATTTTTTGGCGCAAGAAAGGAATTTTTATCTCAATTCTAAGGAGAGTTACCGTCTGGAAGGACATATATATATATATATATATATATATATATATATATATATATATATATATATATATATACCTATGTATATATAAAAGACAAAAAAGCGTTAAACTCTGTTTCGGAATGTCTCAAATGGATTTCAATGGAGAAAATTATCGGAAATTTTGATTTAAAATTGTTGGAGGAATTGCAATAGCTTCATTATCTGAGAAAATTTGCTAAAAGCCAACCTATCACTGTCTCAGACACCTTGGATTTTGATATGGCGGATCTTTTGCAATCTTGAGTTCAAACTCCGTTGTAACTCGTCTCCACACGAGATCAACCATCTTGGCACAATCATCTCAAATGTTGTTGTTATGTCCCCTGTTGACCACTCCACCTCTTCTGTAATTTAAGACATGATCCACATCAAGCCGTGACCCACATCCATCGCAGCTTTCTGGGAGATTTATAGGTGTGTGACCCTACGTTTTATTGCATATTTTATTGCATATCATTGTCCTGTGGACTGAAAATATCAATATTGCGTTTGACGGAATCGGAACACGACTCTTGCCTACACCATTCGTTTTTGGAGTTTCCATGGTGCTCTAGTTCCTGCCGCCTGAATTCTGATGGAGGGTAAGTACCAATTGCCACAGCATAAGTCCATAATGGGCTTATGAGAGTCTTACACATGGCTAGTTTGTTTCGGTTTACAGGCTTCGGTTTACAGGCGGCTTACAGGCGATGTGTCTGCTTGAGATGAGTTCAGTTGATTCAGGTAAATTCAATTCGATTTTAAATTTTATGCGTCTTTTGTAACTTTTGTTATGAATTAATAAAAATCAATCTCCAGATTTTCTGTTGGAATTTATTACATAAAATCTATACTCTTCAAATTCCTCTGTAACTCTGGTAAGGCTGAGTCTATTCAGCACATTCTAGGAGAATGCACCCAACTTGCATGTCACAGGCTGCGATATTTGGGAAGGCGTATTTGAGATATTTTATATAATAAGATGCAGAAGTAACGTGGAAGCCGTTATGTTGGGGAAATTTTTATTGGAGCATAGAAAGTTTAGAACGTTTTTGGGAAATTTGATAAATGAAGCAGGATAGTAACGTTTAATTGTTTTGGGCCATTAGTTACAGTAATATTGTAGACTGAATTGTGTATTTATGAACTGAGGATCGGAAATAAAAAAATAAGAAATGCCTGAAATTTATTGAAAGAATAGAGCTATGTTTAATTTCAGGAATAATATTATATACTGTTTTCCTTCTGTAAGTATACTTATTTATTTTATTTGTATTGAAAAAATGAACTCAAAATATTGCGCAACTTATTTTATGCAATAAATTTCTTTGGATCTTGAATCTACTCTCAAAATTGAGTGATTTCTGATTTCTCCAATGGGTTTTATAACTTTTATCGACTTTCGAAATTCATATTCGGTCTCATCTCCCAGCGAAAGTTAGGCCTTTAAACGTTTCACACCTGAGAAAGTATTTTCAAGATGCTGAGCAACTCTTCAAAATCACTTACGATGTTGTTTCTAAGGCATTGATTCGTGTCAAAGGCAAGCGCTCCGTGATTGATTGTACCCTGATTAACTCCATTCATCAGTCTCTGCCGTCGACGTGAACATTATGTAATCCGAAGCTTCTCACTTTTTTTTTCTTAATTTTTTTTCATTTTTTCCCTTGCTTAAGAGGCGATAATTTATTTTTTCTTCCCTTCCCGTACAAGGAAGGATGAAGGTTGAAGGCGCGAAAAGAAATCTTTTCTTGTGGAAGATGAATGATGAAAAGCAGGAGGCTTTGGCTTTCCGTTTCTCCCGAGTACGAGACAATTACTTAATTATCAGCACCTGATGAGGGATTTCCACCCTACTCTTTCTTCTCGTAATTTCCCTCTTTTCGTGGCCATTTGGAAAATTATAATTTTTGCCAGGATCAGTGGTTAATGTTTAATGGTTGATGTTTTCCAGAGCAACTGAACCAAATAATAATATCGGTTTGTGGTTATTATTGAGTTTTTGTGCTTCGCGTATTCATTTTCTGGAATACGAAAATGGCCTCTTCGAAACGAGAAGAGGTTTTCGTAACGTGGAAATGCTTTTCGGAACGGGAAGAGCCAGCTTTCCTTTTTTTTATCGTAATTACTAGACGACAACATGACCTTTCTCCAAGATAACTCTTACTTGGTACAAAACGCACTTGGTATGGACACACACATACATATGTCAGTATGGTCACACCCGACAAAATTACTTGACTTTTGCCGTTGAGTTATCTTTCGTTGTTGGTTTAACCTTTGTATTTGTCTTTTGTTCGCGTTTTTTTTCCGCACGTAAATCAGAAGGGTCATCATCAACGTTTTAACGCGACGATTTCAGCATTTTTATCTCAAGATTTATTTTTCATGTTGTAAAGATTTGTGTTCTTCCTTCATGGCTGAATCTTCTTTGTATGATGCAGAGGTAAGTGGTCGCTGTTTCTTATTTTACGCTACATTTTGAAAATTGTCAACTTACTGCGAGTTTTAAGCAGTGACTCACAACAAGAGTCACGTTTGCCACGAACTTAGGTACCATGTAGGGGCCTAAATCCGCGCAATATATAGAGAGAGGGAAGTGTGACAGTACCATAATAGATGCAACTCATACTAAAAGCGTAATGTGCTATGTTCGGAGAAGATTGGTTTTCCAGTTCTCGGAACCTCATCTATCACCAACCACAGCATTCCAAGAACTCGAGCATGACGCGTTCAACCCGGCGCGAGAGCGACGGATAGACTCGCATTCTCGGATCTGACGGGAACTGTCACACTCCTCCCCTTAAAGACATAATTGATTGAAGAGCGAGTATGTAAACCAGGTGGAATAGTTAACTAGTTTGAGAACTGATGCTCACTAAAAAATATCTGCATTGGCGATTGAGGATTAAAAAAAGGAACCCATAAAAACAAGTTTTTAATATAACTCTTTCTTTTTCTCATGTTCTCGGTTAATTTTATTGTTGTTTCAATATTTGGTAGTTTCTTGGCAACAGTAAATTGAAACAAAATCACATTGTTTCAAAATCACATTGATAATAACTTAAATTAAATTGACAAGGAAAATCATTTAATATTTTATTGACCCTGGATTCGTTGTCATTTTATGCAGACGTTCAATAGTATATAGTATATATAAATATATATATATATAAATATATATATATATATATATTGTTTTTTAAAAACACTTGTAAGGTTTCCCATATTAAATTTCAAATTTTCGAAAATTTATAGTATAACTAACTTTTTCTTCGCGAAAATTTGATAAATTAAAATGTACGCCAGCATGAACTCGTGTGCAAATTTCAGATCGATTGGATATCGGGAAGTGGGTTAAAAATCGATCTGAAATTTTGTCTCAAGAAAGAAAGCAAGAGCTCAAGAAGAGAATCGAAGTTTAAAGAAAGAGTTAAAGAAGAAAACTTAAAACAGGATGGATTGTCAATGAATCTTTTTTATAAAGTATTAATTAGGTAATTAACCCCTAATCAAAGATTGGAACAATCGGGAATAAACGGTTGCTCAACTATGGGAACTTATACCTAGAGGGAAATAAAATAATATAAAGATATGTGCCCACGTTGGGGACTTAAATTGGGAACTAAGCCCTGGGAATAATAATTGAGAACTATGCCCTTAAATTAGAATTGGAAACTATGTCCTTGAATGAAGAGTATATGTATAATAATTTAAAAAGGCAAAGGCCTGATATCATAAGAATGAAAATAGAAATTATGTGAGGGGAAAATTTTGAGAAATTCAAATTCAGAACCAATGAAATTATTTACGTATCCAAGGGATAATAATGGGTATTCCTTCAGGAAACGAAATTTCGAAATTCAAAAATGGGCTAAAATGGGCGTGACACTAGAAAGCAGAGTGCAATAAGGACATTACCTTCCCAGTTTCTAAATTGAACATGGAATTGAATATCAATTGGGTTTTCGTAAAATGAATGCAAAATTACCATCCATTAGACCGAAATCACATTCAACTTTATAATTATTTTTAGCAAACTTCATCAATGAAACGATGGCCTCAAAATGATTTTTTTCTTCTCCATGGATCCTATTTATATTAGTTTCCGGTATTAGTCAGGCTAATTGAACCGCAATATTCGTTACTATCGATTTTCTTGGTTTCGGATTTTTTCCATCAAAACCTCCGGGACCGAAACAGTGTGCAACGTCGACGTAGAGAGATAACGGAAGAGTTGTCTTATTTCAAGCGCAAAATAGAACGGCAAACGAGCTGGTTTTAAAACCAGCAATTCCTGGCAAAAGCTCGCAGGCGAGAAAACTTGTGATGAAACCTCGGGAATAGGAGCTCGTCGGAGGAAAAGCAACTGTCCCGCTCACCAGTTTCCATGATTTACTCCTTTCATCTCAAGTTATAAGTCAGTTGGCTGTCGCGTCCCCTCGCAGACGTGTTTGTTAGGCCTATAAAAGGCATGTGTTACCCTCTCGGCTTTCGCCCCATCGTCAACCCCTCCTTGCGTCAGTCGCTCCGTCCCCGGTTATATTTCAAGCTCCTCTCTTCAATATTCATACCGCTTCTCCTGATGGGGATTAAGACTACGGCGTCATTCCGAGTTTCAGGACTCGTGCCCGCCTCTCGCTCACCCCACCGCACCCTCGTCAGAGATGTTTATCCCTGACGCAGAGGAGCCTGCAGCGCTCACCTTCATAAAACGGGATGACGGAGTGGCTGGGAGTCCGCACCCGACCGAGCTAAGGCCACATCTATCTTGCACCCTTCCGATCCGACTCCGATCATACAATCGATTTGAACGCTGTTGTCCACACTCCTCCCGCACCTGTCCAGTCCGACCCCCACCTGGCTCAGGTTTTAACGAATATTCGTAGAAGCTATTGCAATGGCTCCAGAAATTTTAAATTCTGATTCTTAGAGAAAAAAATGTATAAATAAATTGATAACTCTCACCTTCATCAGCCACATTCATAAAACGGGATGGCGGAGTGGCTTGGTGTCCGCAACCGACCGAGTTAAGGACACATCTATCTTGCACCCTTCCGATACGACTCCGATCATACAATCGATTTGAACGCTGTTGTCCACACTCCTCCCGCACCTGTCCAGTCCGACCCCCACCTGACTCAGGTTTTAACGAATATTCGTAGAAGCTATTCCAATGGCTCCAAAAATTTTTAATTCTGATTCTTAGAGAAAACTCGTCGCTCCGCGCCTCGCCAGGGGGCAAGCCCCCTGGACCCCCGGTTACCTCTATTTACATACTTCGGACGAAATTATTGAAACACAGAATGTGTTTGCGTTGTCGCGCAACCATGTGACAACCAAACAAGCGTCATTGTTTACTATTCATTTATAACATCAATTTATATAGTTATAGTATGAAACTACGAAAAAAAATACGAAATAAATTCGTGATAAATCAAGAGCGATTTATCAAGTAAATGTCCTAAAGAGGCTACATACGAAATTACAGCTTCCTAGAGTGTAAAGTATAGAAATTAGCTTTAAGAGCCACACATCTGATCCGGACCCTGAGCATCGTCAAGTAAATGTCCTAAAGAGGCTACATACGAAATTACAGCTTCCTAGAGTGTAAAGCATAGAAATTAGCTTTAAGAGCCACACATCTGATCCGAACCCTGAGCATCGTCAAGTAAATGTCCTAAAGAGGCTACAAACGAAATTACAGCTTCCTAGAGTGTAAAGTATAGAAATTACCTATTCAAATTATTTAACCTCCGCTTCACAAATCAAACCGTTTTCGTAATACTCAGATCACCTGCTATGAATCAAATCATCGAAACACAAGCTCAATGAAATCATCAGAAATTAACAAGCGGTTGCAATCATGTTCACAATATCAATTATTGAGAATGATCACCTGTGTGTAAACAATTATTTATATAACCATGCTCATAACTCAGTTTGTTGGACACGCACTTCGCAGTAGTTAACATAATATTGTTGGATAAATCGAGAGCTTTCGAACGAATGGTCAACGAATTTTGTGGGATGAAAAACGACGAAGTACCATATCCCTAGCAACGACTCGGTTGTACGTGAAAATCATCCGTCACACATTTCGTTACCATCCCGCGTTCCATTTTCGGCTAGTTAGTCCATGGCTAAAACACATTCTGTGTTAAAAATGTATAAATATATTGATAACTCTCACTTTCATCAGCCACCTTCATAAAACGGGATGACGGAGTGGCTGGGAGTCCGCACCCGACCGAGCTAAGGCCACATCTATCTTGCACCCTTCCGATCCGACTCCGATCATACAATCGATTTGAACGCTGTTGTCCACACTCCTCCCGCACCTGTCCAGTCCGACCCCCACCTGACTCCGGTTTTAGCAAATATTCGTAGAAGCTATTGCAATGGCTCCAATAATTTTAAATTCTGATTCTTCAAGAAAAAAACGGACGGTAGACCTACGGTTCTACAGTCAGATCATTTAATGATGATTAATTTTACACAATATTAGTTCATTATGGTTACTTAGCAATATTGGTTTATAACTGAGTGTAATAAATCAGCTTTCCTTGACGCTACAGAGGCTTAGGGATTATGAGATGCTGTGTTAATATGAGTGCATTCCAAAAATGTGGATAACGATTTTCCTGCTATGAAAACTAAGGGAGTTACACTTCCCTAGTAACGCATTGGTTGAACGTGAAAATCAATAGAAAACCCCACCGTTACGTGACGCTCGTGACCTGACGAAAACAAATGGAAACGTCCTGTTAATCATTATTAAATGATAAACATTTATAGATAAATTGATAACTCTCACTTTCATCAGCCATCTTCATAAAACGGGATGACGGAGTGGCTGGGAGTCCGCACCCGACCGAGTTAAGGCCGCATCTATCTTCCGATCCGACTCTGATCATACAATCGATTGAAACGCAGTTGTCCACACTCCTCCCACACCTGTCTAGCCCGACCCCTACCTGATTCCAGTTTTAGCGAATGTTCGTAGAAGCTATTGCAATGGCTCCAAAAATTTTAAATTCTGATTCTTAGAGAAAAAAATTATAAATAAATCGATCTCTCACCTTCATCAGCCACCTTCATAAAACGTTATGACGGAGTGGCTGGGAGTCCGCACCCGACCGAGTTAAGGCCGCATCTATCTTGCACCCTTCCGATCCGACTCCGATCATACAATCGATTTGAACGCTGTTGTCCACACTCCTCCCGCACCTGTCCAGTCCGACCCCCACCTGGCTCAGGTTTTAACGAATATTCGTAGAAGCTATTGCAATGGCTCCAGAAATTTTAAATTCTGATTCTTAGAGAAAAAAATGTATAAATAAATTGATAAATCTCACCTTCATCAGCCACCTTCATAAAACGGGATGGCGGAGTGGCTTGGTGTCCGCAACCGACCGAGTTAAGGACACATCTATCTTGCACCCTTCCGATCCGACTCCGATCATACAATCGATTTCAACGCTGTTGTCCACACTCCTCCCGCACCTGTCCAGTCCGACCCCCACCTGACTCCGGTTTTAGCGAATAGTCGTAGAACTATTGCAATGGCTTTACAAATTTAAAATTCTGATTCATGGTGAGAACAATTTATAAATATATTGATAACTCTCACTTTCATCAGCCACCTTCATAAAACGGGATGACGGAGTGGCTGGGAGTCCGCACCCGACCGAGCTAAGGCCACATCTTTCTATCTTGCACCCTTCCGATCCGACTCCGATCTTACAATCGATTTGAACGCTGATATCCACACTCCTCCCGCACCTGTCCAGTCCGACCCTCTCCTGACTCCGGTTTTAGCGAATATTCGTAGAAGCTATTCCAATGGCTCCAAAAATTTTAAAATCTGATACTTTGAGAAAAAAATGTATGAATAAATTTATAACTCTCACCTTCATCAGCCACCTTCATAAAACGGGATGACGGAGTGGCTGAGAGTCCGCACCCGACCGAGCTAAGGCCACATCTATCTTGCACCCTTCCGATCCGACTCCGATCATCCGATCGATTTGAACGCTGTTGTCCACACTCCTCCCACATCTGTCCAGTCCGACCCCCACCTGACTCCGGTTTTGGCGAATATTCGTAGAAGCTATCGCAACGGCTTTACAAATTTCAAATTCTGATTCTTCAAGAAAAAAATGTATAAATAAATTGATAACTCTCCTTAGGATTGAGATAAAAATTTAGTTCATGTCCCAAAAAATCAAGATTTCCAAATAAAAGGATGAGTTAGGTGGCCAGCACTTTTTAGGCACATTTAATTTCTTAAATTAAAAAAAAAAAATCAATAAATAACTAAAAATAGCAAAAAACGACGAAAAATCGTTACACTTATATATCTTAGAAGAATGTTGGTCAAAATAAGTCTATCAACAATGAACTATTACGTTAAACATATATGCACAGAATTGTGCTAACAAATGTTTTGGGATTTCATTGTTATTTGCTAAAAAAAAAGGATAAAAACTGCAACAAAAAAATCAAAATCTTTTTCAGAATAATATATGGAACGAGTTTTTTGTAATAAAATTTGTGGTTGACAATTTCCTTTCACTCAGTCCTTAAATTCAAAGAAAATGTAACATGATGAAATACGATTATTTACTTAAGTTTGCTCATACGATCATGCTGAATGAGTGAGACTTTTATTGTAGAACTCAATTATAGAGCTTTAGAGCTATAAGCTGAAAAGTTTTCTAGTAAAATAGCAGTTTCTTGTAGTGGGAAGGTAGGAGTAATACTCTCCTTAGCCCCAGATGGTAGAGAAATATTCGGTCTATCGGAAGAATATGGATAGCTCTTTCTATGTCAGAAATATAGAAGAATACGAGTCTGCAACACATTGGGACATTTTATGTCTTTAGTTGCAGACTCGTATGCAAGCTCTAAGAGCCACTCAGCTGATCCGGACCCTGGGCATCATCAAGTAAATATCCTAAAGAGGCTACATACGAAATTACAGCTTCCTAGAGTGAAAAGCATAGAAATTACCTATTAAAATTATTTAACCACCTCTTCACAAAACAAACCGTTCTCGCAATATTTGGATCACCTGCTATGAATCAAATCATCGAAACACCAGCTCAATGAAATCATCAGAAATTAACAAGCGGTGGCAATCATGTTCACAATATCAATTATTAGAATGATCACCTGAGTGTCTACAATTATTCAAATAACCTTGCTCATAACTCAGCTTGTTGGCCACGCACTTCGCAGTAGTTAACATAATATGGTTGGATAAATCGAGAGCTTTCGAACGAATGGTCAACGAATTTTGTGGGATGAAAAACGACGAAGTACCATTTCCCTAGCAACGACTCGGTTGTAAGCGGAAATCATCAGAAAACCAACCGTAACGCTTTTTTTAACGCTTTTTTCGTTTATGTGTCAAAGTAAAGACATAAAATGTCGAAAAAACACGAGGCGAATCCAATAAGAAACCATTGTTGTTCTTGTTCAGTTGATGTTTATGTGCTTATGTGCCTTCTGATGCAATATGGGCAAACAGATTCATTTTAGTGGTATCTATATCAACAAAAATGTTAAAAACAATAGAAAATTATATTGATATTCTACTAGTAAGTTTCCATTTATTTAAAATCTAAAACGACTTAGAAGCTGGATAAATGAGCGACTGGGGTTTCACTCCCTTGCGTTTCACTCCGTCGATATTCACAAAGTAGGGGAAATGTGGGTATAGTTTTGAAATACTGCGAAGCAAGTTTGAACTACTAATGAAGCTTAATTTAATCATTATCAATATCAACACGTTTATATTAAAAAACAAATCACATAATCACAGGTAGTCGTCAATTAGATATACCGTCATGTAAAATGTCTTATTTAATGAATATAAACTATTTTTAAACAATACGATGAGAGACCTGTTCACCCCATCTTCATTTGCACTAAGTTCTCTTGGATGGTATGTGCTACCCGCCTTTATCAACAGAGTCGTCCTTAGAATATACGTATAATTGCATCATTTGAAGGGCGTCAACTATAAAGAAAAGTAAAAAGTTGATGGGGAGTTTACGGTAGTCGTTCACAATGACAACAAACCACCGTTCAACGTTGGAGCAACATTGAAGCTTCTTCCTAATTACTGATCTTGTTACGTCACATGTGTCCAAGCCTTAATTTACTAGTATCAGGAATTAGTGATTGTATTGTATTGTATTTTATTTCCATATATCACAACTACGTGTGAGTAGAAAGCGTCGCACAAAGTAGGTAAAATATTATCTTAAAAAAAACTCGGCGCTCCGCGCCTCGCCAGGGGGCAAGCCCCCTGGACCCCCGGTTACCTCTATTTACATACTTCGGACGAAATTATTGAAACACAGAATGTGTTTGCGTTGTCGCGCAACCAAGTGACAACCAAACAAGCGTCATTGTTTACTATTCATTTATAACATCAATTTATATAGTTATAGTATGAAACTACGAAAAAAAATACGAAATAAATTCGTGATAAATCAAGAGCGATTTATCAAGTAAATGTCCTAAAGAGGCTACATACGAAATTACAGCTTCCTAGAGTGTAAAGTATAGAAATTAGCTTTAAAAGCCACTCATCTGATCCGGACCCTGGACATCGTCAAGTAAATGTCCTAAAGAGGCTACATACGAAATTACAGCTTCCTAGAGTGTAAAGCATAGAAATTAGCTTTAAGAGCCACACATCTGATCCGGACCCTGAGCATCGTCAAGTAAGTAAATGTCCTAAAGAGGCTACATACGAAATTACAGCTTCCTAGAGTGTAAAGCATAGAAATTAGCTTTAAGAGCCACTCATCTGATCCGGACCCTGGGCATCGTCAAGTAAATGTCCTAAAGAGGCTACAAACGAAATTACAGCTTCCTAGAGTGTAAAGTATAGAAATTACCTATTCAAATTATTTAACCTCCGCTTCACTATGAATCAAATCATCGAAACACAAGCTCAATGAATCATGTTCACAATATCAATTATTGAGAATGATCACCTGTGTGCAAACAATTATTTATATAACCATGCTCATAACTCAGTTTGTTGGACACGCACTTCGCAGTAGTTAACATAATATTGTTGGATAAATCGAGAGCTTTCGAACGAATGGTCAACGAATTTTGTGGGATGAAAAACGACGAAGTACCATTTCCCTAGCAACGACTCGGTTGTACGTGAAAATCATCCGTCACACATTTCGTTACCATCCCGCGTTCCATTTTCGGCTAGTTAGTCCATGGCTAAAACACATTCTGTGTTAAAAAATATTACAAAAAAGTTAATAAATAGATATTCCAAAACAACAAAGAACAGTATTAACAAAAATTGACAATAAATAAATCAATGGTTAAAAATTCACTAAGAGAGTAAAACTCTTTGTCCACGAAAAACAACTTCACATTCTTCTCAAATGTAGAAAGCGAGCTACCCCCAATTTGAAAATCCAGGAATTTATTGTGAACTTCCATAATCTGGTAAAGTGTGCTTTCTTGAAATAGTGAGAGACTATGCTGAGGAAGCCGAAGAAGACCAACACTGCGGGTAGAAAAGTAGATTACCACGTTTGAACCGATGCTTGTGAATAATTTCATTCTTACTTCCAAACCAGTTTTAATTCACCTCACCCCAACTTTGTGATAACTCTCAACTTTGTGGTAACTCTGATTTTGTAGTAATGACGGCTTACCCATCAGAAAGTATACAATTAAGTCGAATTGTTGGTAACACACCAAACATAAATATAATCACACAATTTGCCTACAAATTATTACAACACCATTCACCACTCCCTTTGGTGCCTTCTATACTAGTGTGCCGCTAACGGGTTTTCTGAAGCTGGGAGTGGAAACCCGAACCCCCTGCAGCTAACAGTAGCGACAGGTAAATTTACTGGGAGCGACACGCCAATTCACTTTGTCATGAGTGGGAGCCAAACACCACACCCCTGATTGATTGATTGATTGATCTTTTTATTTACACAACCATGGTACGATTAGGGCCTAGTGGCCCTCTCTTACATCGACCCTGGCAAACATTACATTAATATTCCTCGATACAATCGGATAATATACTTACATTTCACACATTCTAATAATTCACTAAAATTTACAAACAAAAAATAATTCAACATGGCCTGAGGGACGGCCGGGAGTGAAACCCCGAATTTTTTTCGGTGCTGGAAGTGAAACCCCGAACCTCCGGATAAAATGTGCACTCCATTTTGATATTAATGGAGTCAAACTGTTGTTTGAATTGGGTATTTATAGAAGTCTGCAGTGGTAAGACAACTACTACAATCGGCCAGTGCCTTCACTATCACTTGATGTATAAACGTGCTAAACTCAATACTAAGTGAGGAAAACCTACCTAGATTGAATTAAATTCTACCGACTTCAGATATCGGGAAATACTGAGAAGGATATATATTTATAAATGTATAATTCTAAATAGACCATTCCAGAACCTTCAGTTAAACCCTTTCTCCTGCAATTACCTGAGAAGATTACTAGTGAACCCGTTATCTACACAGCGGTTCTGAGGTTTCTCGAATTACCAAACCCGCCGGACCCACCCAACAAGAAGCACCTACGCGGTTTAAACCTGAGATTAAGGAATCGAAAAAACAAAGTATTTGCCCAACCGGGAACGGACTAATTTCATTCGACCCGAGAGAAAAAAGAAAAAAACGAATTCTAGCAAGAATTCCCAATATTCTGAAGGAAAAGCATGTAAGCTGTAATAAAAGGAATAGCTTCAGTTGCAGATAATCCCTTCGATCGAGAAACACCATATAATCCTCGAAAAGAATCTCCAATAAAGATTAGAAGCCCCATGTTCTTTCCCTTTACTGTTATCTTATCAGTTTTTTCTTTACTCGTTATAAACGTACTAAGCTGCTCAAGGGATCGTATACGGCACCTTCAGGGATTACGACTTTTTTTTAGAGCGTATATGCAAACAAATCTCCATGCATATTAATTTCTTGAGAGAGCGTGTTTTTTTAAATATATTTTTTTCGGGGTGGAGTTGTTTTTTACAATGTAATCATACGCTAATTGTTGCGGTTCGGGGAGGGGGTGGAATCGTTAAAAGATGCTCACTACGCCCCTTTATTGGGGGTTATAAGAGGAGCCATATTGAAAATGACCGTCGGCAATTTCGCTCAGGATAACATCCCCTGCGTGATAACAACCGTATTACGGGCGTCTTCCACGCTTGGAACGACCGTTTCCAATTGATATTATGGTTTTCGGAACGTGTTATGGAAAAAGTCGGCGGAATGAGGTTTGATATAATTTGTCCGGGGAAAGCAACTATTAACAGGAACAGCCCCTCGTCTTGTTCATCCCTATCAGTCCAGGTTGTCGGACTGGGTTTCAAAATCAGGAGTTACTGTTTTAATTTCACGCTCGCCTCCGAGGGTATATGGGATATTAGAGGGCAAAGGGTAAAAACTGAAGCTCTCCCATCAAACCAAATGTTTCCATCCTAAATACGAGAAAGTGGGAACACTATATTCACTAGGTTTTGTATTAGACTTATTGATTTCCTCTTCGCTTACTGGTGAAAATACAAATTTAAAACGCACTGTGCCGAGCCTACGTTTTACGCTACCTTAACAGTCTGTGCTTTACAATCAACAAGTTGATATTGATTCCCATTACCCTGGAATTAATATCTTTTATTTATTTACGTTTGCATGAGCTTACCCTATTTCATCGAGAAAACACAAAAACTGTCAGTTCACATGAGGAATTAATACATCGAATAAACTATAATCGAAAAAAATAAATAAAAAAATAAAGTCCAGTCATGCAGCATGACCCCATGAGCGAATTTTTGAAGAATATTACCGATTTTTACAACCAGCGAACGGCATTATTTTGATTTTTGACTGATTTTTCAACTTTGAAATTTTTGAAAACTTGATACATATTCTTATAGGAAATTTTACGCTGATTCCGAATATACCACATGTTAGTATGCTGAAAAAATTATTTCGCACGACAAATCGCAAAAAACAGGCTATTTTGAAATTTTTGACTACATTTTTGAAAATTTCAACCCGAAGATGTAATCCGATCAAGCTGGCCAACGAACTTGAACTTTCGTTTTGTGCCCTTAACATTTTAAAATTTGTTTGAAGTTTCTAGCACAATTCTACGGACAGTTATCGTCTGGAATGACACATACATACATACATACATACATACATATATATACATACATACATATATACATACATAAAAAAATGCGTTAAACTTCAGAATATGATTCAGAATAGCCTGAAACGGATTTCTGCATAATTTTTTTTTCAAAAATTCACATTCTACAAATTTTGAGGCGAGAGCAATAGCTTAATTTTCTTCAAAAATTCGCTAAAAATAATAAATAATAATATCTCGAAAGAATAGACCTCGATTCCAAAAATTGTAATAAACTTATGCGCTCCGTAGTGCTATGGGGGCCTAAATCCACACTCATAGAGAGAGAGAGAGGAGAGTGACAGTACCATAAGAGATACAACTTGTACTAAAAGCATATGTATGCAACGTTCGGAGATGATAAGTTTTCCAGTTCTAGGATCACCCATCCATCGCCAAACGCGGCCTTTCAAGAACACGAGAACAGGCGGGTGACGCCCGTTGGGAAACAACGGAGCGACGGCAGCGCATTCCCTTGGATCTCGCAGGAACTGTCACAAAATAAATACAAAACAATCGAAGGATTATTGACAGGAAGGTAAGCGGTTCTTCCTTTTATCTTATCATCAATTTAGGGGCCGTTTATCAATCACAAATAAAGCCCAGGCAAACTCTAGGTAACTAGCAGCCTCAGATAACATCTCGTTGGCTGTTTATCAACTCACATTTATCCGCAAGGTACCGCTATCTGCTTGGTATCCTTACCTGAGACTCACCTCCCTCAGTTAGCGATTTATCTTGTGGGTAAAGTTATGTGGAGAGGTTATATAGCTTGTACTAATAATAATGTAATCTATATAACAATAAAATAAAGTCATATAAGATAGTCATGATGTATACATCATTCAACAAAGTTGAATTGATGGATTCGGACTTTTCGGATGAGATCATTCAATTTTTGGAATATGAACCGTGGACGGTCCGGCCACGCCCGGATTATTTTAATGAACTTGACGATGTAGATTTTCACACACGTTTCCAGTTGTCGAAAGAAACTACTATGTTTGTGCTGCGGTTGATAGAAGGTAAAATAGAATCCCACAGTGATAGGAACAACTCTATATCGCCTATCACAAAACCATCCTCCACCATCCTCACAACCGTAATAAAATATAAATGAACTGTTTTTACAAATTGGTCTAAAATATATTTATATTACCCGCTCCCTAACCCACTGTGATGAAATTTTTGTTTACTGAGAATGATTTCTATAGAGACCAAATTATATCGAGCAAAATATTATAAAACAAAGGGGGGGAAAGAATAAAATACATTTAGAAACAATCGGTTGAAAATAGC
Organism: Adelphocoris suturalis; assembly: GCA_030762985.1. Taxonomy (NCBI): domain Eukaryota; kingdom Metazoa; phylum Arthropoda; class Insecta; order Hemiptera; family Miridae; genus Adelphocoris; species Adelphocoris suturalis. Next base: position 36,652,044 of record CM061048.1, read on the forward strand.
GTAAATAGGTACTACAGTTCATTCCCTCCATCATTCCTCCTCACAAAAATCCGTCCACAAATTGAAATCTCCGATTTTTAGCACATCCAAACGAAAAAAGCATGATTTATCGGGATTACCCCCTCCTTACACCTCCATCAATAGTAAATTTGAAACTTCCAAGGTTTATTGCATAACTAGACTGAAATCGGGATCGAACAAAAACCAGTCACGGAAATCAAATCAGAATATGGAAACATTACGGTATATTTATATCTATTACCCGCTCTGTTCACCCCTTCCACAATATACTTTTTATTTCCTAACATAATTTTCTCAAAAATAATTCGAAATCTTAATTCATCACATAGGAGATCACATGGGAGATGAAACGGAAAGGACAGGAGTGTTGTTGTTGTTTTATTGTACTATACCTATCTACCGATAGACGTCACGTAGAACTAAAAATACCAGTGTTGTAAGGCTGTTTTGTGGGGAAATCATTGTTGTAGTAGTGGTACCCCTTTTCCCCTCAGACGAAGTTATCTGAGCAGTTAGCTATCTATAGGTAGCTACCTGAGGGGATAAAGTTGATTGATAAACGCCCTACAAAATTTGTTCGAGAGGTTGCGGTAACCTCTAGGTAACTACCTGAGGTTTGTCTAGACGTTACCGCTGTGATTGATAAACGGGCCCTTAGTCACAGTCATCTACCGCAACATGCGGTCTACAAAACGGAAGTTAGTGAAAAACGTTGTCCATTTCCACAAAAAATAAATAGTAACAATGTTAAATTGATTTCGACGGTTAGGCCATCATCAGTAACAAGCAAAAAGTTATTGATTGTTACTTATGATGGCCTAACCGTCGAAATCGATTTAACATTGTAACTTTTTATTTTTTATTGTTTTTTTTTTTTTTTTTCTTTGGAAATAGACAACGTTTTTCACTAACTTCCGTTTTGAAATGGGTTTTCACAACTTCATCGCGAGTGATTTAGTTCTATACGGTCTACCATCAACCAACGATTTTTTTTTTTTTTTTAACACAGAATGTGTTTTAGCCATGGACTAACTAGCCGAAAATGGAACGCGGGATGGTAACGAAATGTGTGACGGATGATTTTCACGTACAACCGAGTCGTTGCTAGGGAAATGGTACTTCGTCGTTTTTCATCCCACAAAATTCGTTGACCATTCGTTCGAAAGCTCTCGATTTATCCAACAATATTATGTTAACTACTGCGAAGTGCGTGTCCAACAAACTGAGTTATGAGCATGGTTATATAAATAATTGTTTACACACAGGTGATCATTCTCAATAATTGATGTTGTGAACATGATTGCAACCGCTTGTTAATTTCTGATGATTTCATTGAGCTTGTGTTTCGATGATTTGATTCATAGCAGGTGATCTGAGTATTACGAAAACGGTTTGATTTGTGAAGCGGAGGTTAAATAATTTGAATAGGTAATTTCTATACTTTACACTCTAGGAAGCTGTAATTTCGTTTGTAGCCTCTTTAGGACATTTACTTGACGATGCTCAGGGTCCGGATCAGATGTGTGGCTCTTAAAGCTAATTTCTATGCTTTACACTCTAGGAAGCTGTAATTTCGTATGTAGCCTCTTTAGGACATTTACTTGACGATGTCCAGGGTCCGGATCAGATGAGTGTCTTTTAAAGCTAATTTCTATACTTTACACTCTAGGAAGCTGTAATTTCGTATGTAGCCTCTTTAGGACATTTACTTGATAAATCGCTCTTGATTTATCACGAATTTATTTCGTATTTTTTTTCGTAGTTTCATACTATAACTATATAAATTGATGTTATAAATGAATAGTAAACAATGACGCTTGTTTGGTTGTCACTTGGTTGCGCGACAACGCAAACACATTCTGTGTTTCAATAATTTCGTCCGAAGTATGTAAATAGAGGTAACCGGGGGTCCAGGGGGCTTGCCCCCTGGCGAGGCGCGGAGCGCCGAGTTTTTTTTTTTTTTTTTCGTTTTAATGTTAATTATATTATAGGGAGCTGCTAAGGATTTGTTCCAGTCGCACTTGGATCACTTCTGCCGGAAAATTATTTGAAATTTTCTTGCAGTACGTAAAAGAAGTATACACAGCAGGTGAATGAGCCACTACGACCTCTTTAGACACCACGACAAGTGGAATTGATATCAATGGCTGTGATAAATTTAGTAGTTAGTGAATAGTTTTTACTGAATTCAACCGGCTGGATGCAAACTTCATTCTGGTGATTTATACTTAATGAGTACCTGTATGTTATATTACATATGTGCCAATTAATTATTTATGGTAGATCACACTTCGGTTTCGTAGACCGCGTACTGTAACAGAAACTGGATGGTATACCGCGTACTGTAAGAGCACCGTTTAATGTTTAAATGTCAGAAGTTTAATGTATATTGCCCATTTTTGGGTGAAGGGAGGATGAGGGTGCTAGGGCAGTCAATGTTAAAGGGGTTGATAAGTGGTGGTGATGGGGATGGGGGTGTCACTATGGTCTGCTAAAAAATGACAAGGCGATTTACCTCATTCATCCTGAAAGATGAAAAACGCAGGAATTATCCCAGGATGCGGCAGTTACAAGAATCGAGAAGAGAGAAAACTACCCATATACCCATAACAAGATCGACGAATTATTTCTCCCTTTATTGGTTTTTGGAATTTACTATATTGAAACGCAATCGAAACGATTTTGGAAAGAGTGTAAACTTTTGTTTTCTTGGTCGATTATAGAAACTCAGCATTGTGGAAATGAACCGAAATAGGGGGTGGATGTAACATTATGGATGTAACATTATGTAACATTATTATTATTATTATTAATTTTTTCTTTTCAATTTTAGGAATGCTTTACTCATATTGAAACATGAATCAATCAATTCTGAGACGACTGGAAGTTTTGCACTCTTGATAAATCACAAAATGTTCTTCAATGATGTTCTACAAATGTTCATGTTGGGTGATATTTTGGATTCTGAAGGAAATCAAGATTGATACATCTGAAATCGAATTTCTGAGAGTTGAAGGGAGAAATTCGGCGGAAGGGAGAAATTTCCTTGGGTCCCTGAGGGATCTAATATTGAGAGAAAATAGGGTCAGTACATCGGGGTTTCTATGGCTGTAATTGTTCGGCAATCAAAAAATTTCTGTAATGGAAAAAATAGGAAAATGGAAAAAATTTCTGTAATGTTTCTTAGGTCTTAACTAAGAAACTCTGATGTACTGACCCTATTATTTTTCAATAATAGACCCCTCAAGTACAGTCGAATTTCTCCTTTCAACAATCAGAATTTCCATTTCAATCTATCAACATTGATTTCCTTCACGGTCGATAAAATATTTCAGTAATGGAAGAAATAAACCTATACTTATCAATAGTTCTTGGATCTACAACGTTCATAATAGGTGATATTCTGGATTGTCAATGAAATCAATATCAATAGAACTGAAATATAAATTCTGATAGTTGGAAGGATAAATTCAACTGTGTCTTCGGACCCTGAGGGGTCTATTGTTGAAGGAAAATAGGGTCAGTACGTCCGCCAGGGTGGCCCCAAACTGGACAAGTCAGGGGAAACCTGGAATTGTTAGAGAATTCTTAGTGTCGGGAAAAGTCAGGGAAATGTTAGGGAATTTCGCAAAAACCACCAAATGTCAGGGAATTTTTTTAAATAAAAACTTTGTGTAATAATTCGCAGCGTTCTTAGGTATATTCTAACTCCTAAACAATCGAACTTCAACAGTCTACATTATCATACTACATAATTATTATTTCGCAGGTGGGTTATCCAAATGTCAAAAATAATTATCAAGAGTGGTGATTAAACCGATCAAAGAGTAACACGCAGATACATTGTGATGTCGATATGTCTTTGGCTCTCGTTTACTACAACACTTAGTAGTATTGTAGTATTCCTTGATGCACGAAATGGATATGTAGGGGGTCCTCACCAACTTCCTCCCAATTTTTAAATTTTGAAGCCATCTAAATAGAACAATTTTTCTTTGAAAATTCGTAAAAATGACAAAAAACAGTATTTCATTTTGATATTTTTTGTCAGGCGAATTTGAAGTTTGGTCTTCAGGGAAAAGTCAGGGAAACGTCAGACCCTGATCAGGGTTTCTTAGGCCATGATTCTTGGTCGATAAAAAAATTTCAGTTATGAAAAAAATAAACCAATACTTATCAATAGTTCTTGGATCTACAATGTTCATGATGTGTGTTATTCTGGATTGTGAATGTATAATCCATAGTAGGGTGGTTAGAGGATGAGATATTTGAAGGCTTCTTGTTGTTTAGGTAGGTATATGTTTGTTGTCAGCTGAGCGCTATCGACCTTTTTAAGACCTCTTCAATATAACGGTTTTTTAAAGCTACAGTTAGGTATAAGCTAGCCTTATAGCTCATAAGTAGAATTTAATTTTGTACATGATTACCCGAATTTCGTTAAGATTGTTGCATAATGTGTATATGATAAGGGGGTCCTCTTTCTGCATCCTATAAGTAACCTGTTGAGTATTAGATGGTATTTTGTCATATTGCATTTGAAAGTATGGTCATTTAGTGATTGATTTTCAATGTAGTTTGTCTACCAGTTATTCTTCGTTCTGATGCTTGGTGTGAATTCTAATTTTAAATTGAGAAATTCCAAAGTTTATGTGGAGTCCATACATTGTCAGTTGAGAAATTTAATTTTAGGTTTTAGTGGACTTTTCTGGTTTAGCGGTTGCTAATAGGATGCAGAAGGAGGACACCCCTTGTCATATACATATTATGCAATAATCTAAGCAAATTTAAGGTAAATATGTACAAAATTAAATTCTACTTAAGATTAGTATTCTATAAGACTAGCTTATACCTAACTATAGCTTAAAGAACCTTCAAAGCTATGTAGAGGCCTAAAAAAGGGGCGAACGTGTTCAGCTGATAATAAAAATATTCTTAAAACAACGAGAAGCCTTTAAGTATCTCATCTTCTAAACACCCTACCTAAATAAGGAAGATGACAACCAACCACAACTCTATATTGATGGAACTGGAATGGAAATGCTGAGAGTTGAAAGGAGAAATTCGACTGTACGTTCGGACCCAGAGGGGTCTATTATTGAAGGAAAATAGGGTCAGTGCATCAGGTTTCCTCTTCACTGTAAAGGTTTTATACGCTATAGTTAGGTTTAAGCTAGTCTTATAGGATACTCATGTAGAAGTTAATTGTATACATATTTACCTGAAGTTTGTGATGATTGTCGCATAATATGTACATGATAAGGGGGGTTCTCCTTTTGCACCCTTTCAGTAACCTGTTGAGATTAGATGGTATTTGTTCATATTGCATTTAAAAGTATGGTCATTTAGTGATTGATTTTCAATTTAGTTTACATACCAGTTATGCTTCGTTCTGATGTTTGGTGTCAATTTTAATTTTAAATTGAGAAATACTAAAGTTTATGTGGAGTGCATACATTGTCAGTAGAGAAATACTTCAATTTTAGGTTTTAGTGGACTTTACTGATTTAGCGGTTACTAATAGGATGCAGCAGGAGGACTCCCTTTATCATATACATGTTATGCAGCAATCTAGGCAAATGTAAGGTAAATATGTACACAATTAAATTCTACTTATGATGAGTATCCTATAAGACTAGCTTATACCTAACTATAGCTGAAAGAACCTTCAAAGCTATGAAGAGGCCTAAAAAAGGGGCGAACGTGTTCAGCAGATAATAAACATATTCTTAAAACAACGAGAAGCCTTCAAATATCTCATCTTCTAACCACCCTACCTAAATAAGGAAGATGACAACCAACCACAACTCTATATTGATGGAACTGGAATGGAAATGCTGAGAGTTGAAAGGAGAAATTCGACGGTACGTTCGGACCCTGAGGGGTCTATTATTGAAGGAAAATAGGGTCAGTACATCAGGGTTTCTTAGGCCACCCGTCCTGTCGCTGGGAAAGCAGGGGACTGAGAGATTCGGTATTGGCAGTGAATCTCTGGGTTGAGGTCTCATGAGGGAGGTGGCTGACAATAGGTTATATACGAGGATGCGGCCGTCATAAGATGTCCCGGAGAGTGAAAGGGGGTTGATTTGTGCCGGAGTCGCCTCCCTTCGTCAGTGATCCCTTAACCCCCGGTCCTGCTTCCTTTTCGGAACCTCTTTCCAGAAAGGGATCCACCCCCCTGGAAAACCGCCCTTCAAGCTCCCGATTCCCCGGGAAGCTGACCGGCGGGCGTCTCGTAGCAGATTTATCTCCTGGATATATCTCCCGGCCGCAATACACAGCGGCCAGACAATCCGCAGTCAGACGAAAACCCCCGCTGATTTATACCGTCACTCGGAGAGACAGGAGTCGCTGCGGGTTGGAGAGGGTCCTCGTCTTGAAGGTTGATTGTCATGACTACGAACGGAATAGCGAGAAATGAGTTTTCGATAGGATAGCGAACTATAAATATCAAAACCAGACCATCAAAAGCTAAATTTGACAACCCCATGAAAAAATATCATACAAAAATAAATACCAACTAAACAGAATAAATAAAGAAATAAGTAAATAAATAATTAATGAATGGGTGTCTGAAAGAAGGGCTTATGTTATTTTTGGCAACTTTTCAGGAAGACGAAAAAACTTTCAAAACTCACTTTTTCAGATTTTTTCCCATTGGTTGATAATAGACGAACTTTAACGTCTCATTTCCAGCACAAGTCCCCTGCAGTATTCTACAGTCTCTTCGACTGCACTTTACTGCAATCTACCGGTAGTTTATGTTACCGAAAACGCTTCCTTCTCGTTAATCATTTTTAACATACGCCCTTTTTCTAAACACCCATTCAAATAAAGAAATAAATAATAATAGTAATACCGTCTACTCATACAACTTTGTGCACCCCGTTCAACATTGTGCCAATCTCGTTTTTTGAACCTTATGCTCTCTAACGGTAACAAACTTGAAGTTATTAGTTCGAGAAAATTCCCACGAGCAGCGGGGTGGTAGAAAAGGATGCCGACGCTTCCACAAGTCTTCCCTGTGGATTTCAGTGCCGGCAAGGTAGCTCTTTCTCTAGTCCAATAAAAGGGAATTGTTCAGTTTGTGCTGGGAGTCTCCTTTGGATGAGTATGCTGCGGATTTCTGAATAGTCTGATAAGTACATATTTTCATCCCTCTATTGTCAGCTACAAATTACAGTATTTGCTGTTATCCAAAGTTTGTTTGTTTCTATATGACCAGATATGTAAGAAACGGGAACTTAGGGGTACAACTTTGTGCCACTGTGATGGGGCGGCTATGGGGGCGGGGCCCCAGAGCACCAACTATTACACCACCGTTTTTTTATTATTTCTGCAATAAAATTTAAGGCTTTCTCGTTGTATTTTTACAGAAAATGGGTGCTCAGAATCGGAGAAAGGCGACTGGACGAGTTGAAGATTTGTTGGGATATTTTTGTGTGAATTGTTAAGATTTTATAATAAAAACGAACAGAAAGTTGCCTTGCATTGATTTTTATATTCACCTTGTTTAAAAAATCCAATAAACACTAAAAATTCCGAGGGCAATTTTTTTTGTATTAGGTTGCAAAGTCAACATAAGTCAACATGCTGATTAACAAGATTCAGACCGCCTCAATGAGCCACATTAGGTTTTTCGTTTCATTATAGGCTAAAAAATATGGTGGCTCAAAGTTGCACCTTCCTGGGGTAATGAATGTGCCACGAATAAATAGTTCCCCTTCTATTCGCTGAACAGATGGAATTTTTTCCTTAGCGACATTTGATCACTGAGATGTGTAAGTATCTTGGGTAAACATTTCAACGAGATACGACCACAAATAAAGTTCTGACACTCAAAAAACCAAAAAAGTGGCACAAAGTTGTATGAGTTGACGGTTATAATGGTAGGTAATGCATGAATTACTGAGACTTCCTTATGGATATAATCGTAATATTATGAATCTGCATAAATTGCATAACTGGACTGAAATGTGGATCGATCAAATAATAAAACTATCACGAAATTCAGATGAATACTTCGGAATAGTAAGCATATCACAATTTATCAAGAATAAAATCTCGAAAATATGATGAGCATAGTTAAAATATCATGATTTATTAGTTACTCCCTCCATTCACTTCCTTCCAAAACGAAATTTGAAACTCCTGATATCCCTGCCAGCTCCGACTCTATTTTTCGATTTTTCAAAGTTTTTGTGTCGTACCATTCACTTGACGAGTGTCTCCATGGAAGTGACTTGGTCACCAAAAATTTCGAAAATCGCCCGAAATCGAGGTAAAGGGGTGGAGAGCTGGCGGTGGCCTCATTCCGTGTAGAAGGTCTTCTCCAATGATCAAAAAGTGCGAGAAAGATTGTCAAAAATCGAAGATTCTATTTTAGGTAAAGGGATATGGGTATATTCAGAATCAGCGCGAAATTCCCTTTAAGAATGGAGCTGAACATGTTTTATTTTCAACAGAAATAACCTCTTTCTGCCTGACTGTGCATCGTCCAAAGCTTTCCTCCGGAACTACTGGACCAAACTTTACCAAATTTAGCTAAAAATCGTACATTAGTTGGGGATGTGCTACTGAAATCAGCATCACTCGCGGTCAACCCTAAAGGGAAGTATTAAAGTTTGAAGTATTTCGATCAAGGCTTGGTAGTCGAGTGGAAGAATACGTACTTGCTTTGCGGGCGGCTGGGGTTCGAATCTGGTCAGCTACAAAATTTTCTCTGAATCTTCCATAGTAATTTTCATGGCTATTTTTGGTATTATTTATTTTGTATCCATTTATTTGTTTAATTTATTGATTTTTTTGTTTATCATGCAAATATTTAAAATATATTACTGTCTGGAGTAGGAAAGCTTCTTACAGCCCAGTTCATCATTACATATTGAAAGCACACTGTAATACAAATAAAAAACTTCGGAGGATCATAAAATTGATGTTACGCCGTTGGGAGGAAATCGTTTGCCCTCCCATTTCGAGAGATCAACATGTTATTAGACTTTGAAACACAACTGATGTTTTCATTCCCACTACGCACTGAGCGCTGCCATAAATCCTCGAAACCTAAGCTTCCGGGTCGCACAAGAAAACTCCAAAGGGGAAGAAAATGCAAGGGAGCGATCCAAAAGAAAAGGCCGAGAACGAATAAATTCCCAAGTTTGCGAAGACAAAAAGGGACATTCCCATATTGGTTTGTCTCGTAACGGAAGCAACTGTAGATACTGGCCGGTCCCTGTCTCAGGGGGAAGGGACAGAAAAAAGAGGCAAGGGCGTAGGTTCTTCTTAGTAATCCAGGGCTCGTATAGGTAGTAACAACAAAGAATGTGCGGTCATCTATATTTAAAGAGGGTCCTCCAGTTGTCCCGTACAGCGATAAGTTCCAATGATCACACTTTACCGATGACCTCCTCTCCCTTCGGCCAGGATCCGGACAGCAGCAATACTTATTTCACTTAGGGGCAGCTCCTCTATCTCTGCTCACTTTCCTTTTTCGACCTTTCCTTTGGGAATAGCGGAACTAATGTTTGTCGGAGTCGTGATTCACATCAAGTAGCGTTCCCTTTAGCTTGGAACTTCTGTCTTTGAAATAAGGATATTTTGTATCTAATTCGTTGTTACTCCATCCGCCATCTATAAAATTTTAACCTGACCTTTACTATTTTGGATTATTATTTTCAAAAACAAACCTTTGTAATTTACCGAAAAAAACAAAATTTAACCTCCCCCCTCCCATTGGTTAGCTTACTTTTCAAGGTGTGTAGGATCCAAAAATCGATAAAAATTAATAAAAATTAAAACAAATCATTCGTCCACCGAACGCCGTCAGCTGTCCCAAGCTTTTCTCCGAAATACCGGACCAAACTTTATGAAAGCTCCAAAATCATACATCGATTGGTGATGTGCCAGTGATATCGGGATCAATTTTGATAATCCCTAAAATGTAGTAGCTAAGGGTTTAAATATTGAAAAGTCGAAATCTCGAAAACTTTCATGGTAACAGTAATGTTTTTTTGAGTATAATGTATACACTACTTATCGCGACGGGGTTTAGGGACAGTCACTCGGCTGTCCAGCAACTTCACCGAACAGTAAAAGAAATACAGATAAACAAACTCCCGTCGAGGAACCATTAGCATCCATCTTGATACTGAGAAGGCATTTGATAAGCTGCAACATGAAAAGCTTATTGACGTATTAAAACCGTAACTACCCGACAACTTAGAGCTGCTTTTACAGGACTATTTAGCCAGACGTACATTCAAGGTCGCTATTGGCAATGCGTTTTTTTCAGACAGGCCTATCTCGGAGGGAGTGCCGAAGGGAAGTGTGCTAGGACCATACCTCTACCTCCTGTACACCCGAAATTTTCAAGTTGGCGAAAACTATGGTGGCGCAATTTGCTGATGACACCGCTATTATGTTGACGGGAGGTCGCTACACCCTCCGCACGGCTCCCAAGCGAGCGCTTAGTAAGGTTTCAGCTTGGATAAATGACACAAACACCAAGGTAAATCCCTTGAAATCGGCGTTTGTTACTTTTTCCCTATTACGTAAAAGGGTGGTAAGTAGGTGCCAGCTCGGTAATGAGTATACAGGGTGTCCCATCTAAACGGGCCCATCGGTTACAGCCTTACGGTGCGAGCTATCGAAAAATTGAACTGGACCTTTTTTATAGTATTTTAACTCAGCTTCACGATGCGGAAGTCTGATTTTTATTTTTCCATGTTTTAGGGTCTCAAATCATTGATTGAAACTTACGGTTTCCTTTTGACCCCCCTTTTTTATTGCTTTTTTCGATTTTAGGTTGAATTTGGAACAGAAAATGCCTCCGTGAAATTTTCTTTTTGGGGCTTGGTTTCTGAGTTATTCCACTTTTAGCGGAAGTCCGATTTTCGTTTTTCCATGTCTCAAATCATTGATTGAAACTTACGGTTTCCTCTTGACCCCCTTATTTTTATTGCTTTTTCCGATTCTAGGTTGAATTTGGAACAGAAAATGCCTCCATGAAATTTTCTTTTTGGGGCTTCGTTTCTGAGTTATTCCACATTTTGCGAAATACAGAAAATCGCCGATTTCTTTTAGACATTACTAACACTTTCTTACTATTTTTGTCTTCAATTTTTGAGATGTTCACCACACTTTTGAAATCAGCATTAAACTATCTATCATCAGACCCCAGCGTCCATAATCAACAATCACTATCAGGGGGATGACATTACACTTGAACCGCTTACGATTTAAAAAAAGTTTTCCAAATCGTCGTTTGAAAAGAAAAACCCCTCAAACTGTTCAGTACTGTTACTCATTAATTAGAAGAACGTATGAGACGCCGTATTCTGGACTAATGTAAGGTCCTTTAAATAATAAAGATCATAGTGTAGACTGAACAATAAGTATCAAGATCTGTTGTTTTCTTGACCCTTGAATGCAGTTTGCAGGAGAAGGAGCAGAGGCTGCAGAAGGAGCAGGTGGCATTTTCGATTTATCACAACACAACTGACTGGAAGTCTCCTTGTGGTACATTTTTTAAACTGTATTCTGAACAGTGATTCTGTGTGTGTGTGTGGTGAACATCTCAAAAATTGAAGATAAAAATAGTAAGAAAGTGTAGGTAATGTCTGAAAGAAATGGGCGATTTTCTGTATTTCGCAAAAAGTGGAATTACTCAGAAACGAAGCCCCAAAAAGAAAATTTCAACTAGGCATTTTCTGTTCCAAATTCAACCTAGAATCGGAAAAAGCAGTACCTAAAAAAGGGGGGCCAAGAGGAAACCGTAAGTTTCAATAAATGATTTGAGTCCCTAAAACATGGAAAAATAGAAATCGGACTTCCGCATCGTGAAGCTGAGTTGAAATACTATAAAAAAGGTCCAGTTTAATTTTTCGATAGCTCGCACCGTAAGGCTGTAATTTCCCGATGGGCCCGTTTAGATGGGACACCCTGTATAACAGAACACAATAATGTCAGGTATTTAGGAATAATACTTGATAAAAAAACTGACGTTTTCAGACCATATCAAGTACCTGAAAGGGAAATTACGGTCAATGCTCAGAGAACTGTATTCCCTGCTCTGGAGCAAACAAATTGGCCTAAGCAGTAAAAAGCTAATTTACCTCCAAGTAATCAGACCCATCTGGACCTATGGTTGCCAAATTTGGGGCTCGGCTGCGAAAAGTCATTTAAATTATGTTGTAATTATGTGTACATTATGTTTATACTACAAAACTTGGTACTATGAATCATAACTGACGCAACATGGTACGTCAGTAATGAAACATTACATAATGATCTGCTCATGGAGCTTGTCAGTGAGGTAGTCCAGCGGCAATCGACATTGTTGGCTACATCGATGCGACTCCACAACAACCCTTTGGTCGAAAGAGAACCATCCACAATACCTAAGAAAACTTTGAAGAGGAAATTCGTCACTGAAGTTCATCTTGGTTTGGCACTGCGAGACTAGTCACCTCTTCACTCATTACGTTGTATATTATTTTATCTACTTTGTAATTATTATATTCATGCATTTGTTACAAAGCTGTAATTTATTGTAGTACAAGTCATATTAACCGTTGGGCTAATTTATTTCATCTTTCAGGCCAATCGTTTAATTTGTTGCCTATATCAATACTTTGTAAATGACTTTGGTTAATAAACGTATTTCTATTTTAAAAAAAAAAAACTACTTATGGCAGTGGTTTTTTGGAAGGCTAGGCAATGCGAGACTAGCGCTTAGACAGAAATATATACCTGGAATGAGAAAGCCTATTCAAAACTCATGCAAATTTTGTGCCGGGAATCCCTTGAGAATATTCGACGAGAAGAGAAAGTTCGGGTTTTCTCGGCCGTTTACCGAAGTAAGCCGAAGCCACTGGAGGTCAAGAAACTCTCTTCACAGTCTTAAAACATTTCTCAAAACATTGTGTTTGTTAAACTACCTACTATTGATGCCAAAAAACCTCATTAACTCAGTGTCCGACAACTACCCAAACTGATATGTGTTTCAAAATTTAGTTGACAGGGTTTCAAAATTTACTAATACCCCCTGGAAAATCATTTTTATTAAAACATTTTCTTTACAATCCTAATTTATTTCTCGTTGAAGATAAGTTTTATAGACGCTATTCAAATAAAGTTGAATCATCAAATAAATTACTTTGTTTATGCCAATTGGAACTTTGATTATAATACCAATAGTTGGCGACAAAATTTAAGAATTTTGAAAACTATGCCGTACCAAACGTGGTTTTTAGACCTTTGGAATTCGGTCTGTGTATCCTCTTGTATAGTGTGCAAGGTGATTCAGCGATACCTAGGTCCTAGAGAACATGATATATGTAACTACCAGTTGTCGTTCTGGTCTCTTCACTATCATCGTCTCACCCAACATTCAGTTCTATTCCCTCGTGGCAATTAATGAAGCGACTTGCATAATTTGTGAGATCGAACAATTTGTTAGACGAACCGGAGTCAAAACCGTTTCATTGGTGCAGGAGCTTTATGAAACAAAGCCAAAAACGTGAAAGGAACGGTGACTATCGTCGAGTGTTAAGGTGTTCTAACAAGCAGTTCCGCACTTCACAGTCTGCTAGAAGAGAAAATAAATGTTTTCATTATGCTTTTAATAACCGAGGAGTGAGCTCACGGCTGAACTTACATAAAATTGGGTGAGACTTTTGGCTGTAAACACACTCTGATTTTTGCTACCTTACTTTCGTTTATTGCCAATAACGGGTACAAAGGTTCTAACAGGCTGGCCGCACGTTGGGCACAGGGTAGCCGCTCGGACCATAGGTGGCCGCGTATTTAGCCGGGTTTACACCAAACAAACATTGATCGTGAACATTGTTTGCAAACAATCCAATGCTCGGGTGTTGTAAACACTCACCCGCGCTGAACAGAGTTTGCAAACCCTGTTCGCAAACGTTCGGGAGCGTTCCACCAATTGTCGATAAATCGACGAATCATCAAAGGATGTGTTCGTTGCGCGTCCAGTGTGATCGGCATATTCTGCGAGATCACGAGCGGGCGGTGGTAACTGCAAAAATTATCTTAAAAACTTTGAATATTAAGACTCCCATATTCTGCGTTTCCTCTTCTGGCGGCGCTTCTCAATTTCAGACAGTATCAGTATCATAACGTTTCCTTATTCGGACAGTTCAGATTATAACAAGCTTAATAAAACATATCGTTAAGTAATGCATGCATTTTAGGGACGTCCCTATGTATGGATTGCATATAATTTTGTTGAGAATTAAAATAACAAATTTAAAAAAAAAAATTATAATGATTTCTCGGAACCCCCCTCCTCTCCCACCACTTAACCCCTTCACCTGAGGTAAATTTGAAACTTCCGAGGTTTTATAACTGGATCGAACAAACAATAAAAACAGTCACAAAAAGTCTGATGAATATAATAAAAATATCACGTTTTATCGTTATTACCCCCACCATTCACCTCCTTCCATCGTGAAATTTAAAAATCCTGTTACACATTCCAAATCTAGACCAAATTCAAAGTTGAAGAAAAAATTAATCACGAAAATAAGACGAGTATACTTAAAACATCATGATTTATCAGTATTACCCCCTCCATTCACCCTCTTCCATTATAACATTTGAAACTTCTGTTACATTTTCCGATAATAAACCAAATTCAAAGTTGAAAAAATAAAAAATATAATAAAATAAAAAAAAGTCCAGTTATGCAGCATGACCACATGAGCGAATTTTTGAAGAAATCTTCGACATTTCAGTCGCTATTGATCGTGTAGAGAAATTTTAGTTTATGATTTTGGTAGACAAACATGGAATCAAATTCATTCTACAGCATGGTTCTAGCCTTAAACAGCATGGTTCTAGGATTGGTCATACAGGGATACTTCCATAACAGTAGTTTGATCTGAATTTGGACAATGTTTCATGAAAATATTACGATATACCACAAGTTAGTATGCTGAAAAAATTATTTCGCACAACAAATCGCAAAAACAGGCTATTTTGAAATTTTTGACAACATTTTTGAAAATTTCAACCCGAAGATGTAATCCGATCATGCTGGCCAACGAACTTGAACTTTCGTTTTGTGTCTTTAACATTTTAAAATTTGTTTGAAGTTTCTAGCACAATTCTACGGACAGTTATCGTCTGGAATGACACATACATACATACATATATACATACATACATAAAAAAATGCGTTAAACTTCAGAATATGATTCAGAATAGCCTGAAACGGATATCTGCATAAATTTTTTTCAAAAATTCACATTCTACAAATTTTGAGGCGAGAGCAATAGCTTAATTTTCTTCAAAAATTCGCTAAAAGAATCCTGAAAATTGGAGTGGAATAGTTAAAACGTCATGATTTATCAATATTACCACCTCCATTCATCCCCTCTCTTGATGAAAATTAAAAATCCTGACGTATACTTTCTAAAACTATATCGAATTCATAATGGAACAAAATAAGAATCACGAAAATCGGTCGAGATTTGTAGCTTGGGCAGCTTGACAAAATCGGTAATTACCCCCTCCACCGCCCACCTTGACAGCAAATCCGAAACTTCCTAGTTTTCTTGCACAACTAGACTAAAATCGGAATCGAACGAAATGAGACTCTCAAAAAATCGCTTGAGAACTGTATCCTGGGTAGTGTCGACATTCCCCCTGTTTCATCTTGAAATTCTAAATTTCAAAGGTTTGTTGCACAACTAGAATAAAATCGGAATCGAACAAATAAAGAATCTTGGAAATCGGTTGAAAATCGTGGCCTGGGCAGCGTCGACAAAATTTGTCACACACACACACACATTTTTCTCTCTCTCTCTCACACACACACACACACACACACACCTATTGTTTTTTTCACGGATTCGGTATTATTTGTTTATGGTTATTTTTCCTCATGCTTGTGTTGTTTCCCACCCTCTGAATCAATTCCAATAGGTCGTCCCTCGTAAATAAGAAGTCTTGCCTGTATTACCTAGCTTCTGAGGGACGTCCTAAAAAGGCTTTCTTTCCTTAAATAGGTTTTTAAAATAATTAAACTCGGGCTTCTTCAGGGAGATCAAAAGATAAAGACAGAAGGCTATTTTTATAAATCTTGTTAGTATCACTATCGACGCAGCACATTTAAAAAGTTGAGACTACACAGATTCGTGCACTTTTTTTGATAACTTGATCAAATTCTCGTGAATACAGATCGTTCGGGCGTGCGCAGGCAGTGTGAACAGGAGTGCCCTTTGAGTGTTTGCAAACGTTTGCAAACGTTCGCTAACAATTCTCGTCTGGTGTACACCCGCCTTTAGAAGAGCACCTAAATGCTATATAGTCACCTTACCTCAAAACAATTAAGGGATCACTTTTTCTTGACGATGTCAACACCCTCAGATCAATCGGACAAAGTTCACACTATATCTTATGATTAGGTACATAAATGGAGATGGAATGGAGTTGTTTCTTTAGTATTATCTCAAACACCGAGAGTGACCAGCATTATCAAGCTTCGACATGACCCAAAACAGAACGAAACCCGATCATTTTCCTCCAACTTCTTTCAGTATTCAAGAGAAATTCCATCAGTTCGTGAGTCCTACTGCTTTTTTTTCATTCATTCTGTGACCGATGGAGGCTAGAACCACCATCAGACGATCGCTTTCAGAAATCGATGTGTCCAGAGCTGTTACTCTGCTGGAAGAAGGCTATTCTCAGCGCGATCTTGCTCGGCGTCTTGCGGTAAGCCAATCTGTGATTTCTAGACTTTGGAGGCGGTTTCAGGAAACAGGCTCACTTAACCGGAGGCGAGGGCAAGGTCGTCCTAGGGCTACTTCCGTCAGTGAAGACAGATTTTTGCGAGTAAACGCACTTCGAAATCGGTTTTCTACAGCAAGAGAACTCCAAAATGACCTTAGTAGGAGTACTGGAACAAGAGTGTCTGATCAGACTGTTCGAAATAGGCTACGGGAAAGTGGGCTGAAATCTCGTTGTCCTGTAAAAGTGCCACGTCTTAAAACTCGTCATAAAACTGCTAGAGTCGAATTCGCTAGAGAGCGTAGGAGGTGGCAGCTGAGACACTGGAGCCGTGTAATGTTCTCAGATGAGTCTAAATTCACTTTGTTTGGTAATGATGGGCGTGCAAAGGTTTGGCGAAGAGGAAATGAGCGTTTCGTTCCTTGCTGCTTGCTCCCATCATCATCATTTGGAGGTGGTTCCCTTATGGTATGGGGAGGAATAACAATTCATGGTCGAACCGAACTCAAGATTCTTCGTGGTGGCACATTGACAGCTCGGCGCTACATTGATGAGATTTTAAATGTTCATGTTCGGCCCCGGGCAGTTGCTGGTGGTACTGATTTCATTTTCATGCAGGATGGAGCTCGACCTCATACAGCTAGAGTGGTGCAAGAGTATCTAAATCAACACAATATTCAAGTTTTGGATTGGCCAGCTTGTAGCCCCGACCTCAATCCTATTGACCACGTATGGGACCAGCTAGGGAAGGCCATTCGAGGTCGTCCTAATCAGCCAATAAGTTTGGCGGAGCTTGAGGAAGCACTAGTGGAGGAGTGGGATCTATTGCCACAAGAAAATATTCGCAGGCTTATTCGCAGCATGCCTCGCCGTATTCAAGCTGTAATCAAGAGCCACGGAGGGAACACCAAATACTGAAGACCGTGCGGTTGCAAAAAATTACGTTTTAGACATTTTTGTTTCCAGTTTTTCTCTATTTTCCATTCCTGTTTTGACCCTTTTCATCATTTTTTCAGTCTCACATTTACTGTACACTTTGGAAATTGTTTCTCCCCTAAGAAATGTGTTTATTTAGAATGTAAATAAAAGTTAAAAATATTAAACCTGGCAGAAATATGAACATTTAAAAACCTGTGATCAGCTGATTCA
Organism: Adelphocoris suturalis; assembly: GCA_030762985.1. Classification (NCBI taxonomy): domain Eukaryota; kingdom Metazoa; phylum Arthropoda; class Insecta; order Hemiptera; family Miridae; genus Adelphocoris; species Adelphocoris suturalis. The sequence goes on from CM061048.1 coordinate 36,669,963, forward strand.
GTGATCCCTTAATTCTTTTGAGGTGTGTATTATAAGTGAGGAAGATATACTGTCCACCCAACTTAAAATGCGTGTTTAACGGGGTGAGGGGGTGGGGGTGGGGAATCATCGACCATTGGTTCAACCTATAACATGCCTTCATGACTAACTGAAGGGTAAACCACCTGGAAACCGTACAACGCACCACAACTACCAGCAAGGGGTATGTTGTCAATAAGCCCTGTCAACATCGCGTGTTCTTCAACTCAAAGCTATATCATGTAAAATGTAACTTTAGGATAGTATTAATATCGTAAATAGAATTGTAATTACTCGAGCTTTCTGTAAAGGTACAGGAAAGCATTATAGAAGATACGAATTACTCATATACATAAATAGCGTTATAATAATGCTCAATACCGACGCATATCATTTCAATTATCCAGTACAATTTATGAACGTCAACAGTGTACAGAGATTTATTCTCTTTAGAGGGTATACTGTCCGACATGTTACAGAATCCGAAGAGGCGTACACAAAATGATGACGTTCATTCCGATCTACTGCATTGTGAAACTGAGTCATATCCAGTACATGTTACCTTCGAAGTAAATAATTGCGATTTGCTTGATCTTCTGATGTATGGCTCCCTTGTGAATTACGAACAACAGAAGATTGTTCAGTGAGTAAATGATTAAAGGAGTGATGCATGGGGATGACACAGGTTTGAAAATTTGTGAAAATTACACTAGTCACGCTAACTCCTATAAAATAGATTTAATATTCGGCAATTATTAATTCCTCGACAAGTTGGAGTGGCTCAGCAAGTTAAAATTTTATCCTACATATCTCACAGAAGTTTCTTTTCAAATTTCAGCTTCTTAGGATATATAGCGTATAAATTAGTGTTGAGAGCTCATTCAGCTGATTGGCGTGGTTGGGTAGGTTATAGTCTCATCCTTCTTGGCTCACAGAGGCTCCGTTCGAAATTTCAACTTCGTAGGATATTTAGCATTGAAATTTTTTTTGAATCACGAAATCAATTCACGCTGCTGATTATCAATGATTTTCGCAACTCCTATATTTTGAATGACAAACTGATCATTTTGCGACCCATCCCGTCAAATTGGGTTTAGCGGTTCTCGATTTAGAGCGTTTTTACCAGGATACACATACATATTAGACAGACAATATTATTACAATAGTTTTTTAAAGAAATTGCGCTTAAAAAAAAAAAAAAAAAATGTACAGTCATGCAGCATGATCGTATGAGCGAATTTTCGTAAACTATCGTATTGTATAATGTTAAATTGTTTAGAAATTTCACTTTTTGAGTTCAAGGAAATTGTTAACTATTAATTTTATGGTATAAAAACTTATTCTGAATTATAATCTCCTATCCAAATAGAGGTTTTGAATTTTTAGTTTTTTTTTTTTTTTCAGTTTTATCAATTTTTTAGCAACTTTTAATGAATTTTAAAGTATATTTTTCAGCATAATTTCGTACATAAATTCTTGAATGTTCTATTTTATAATTAAGAAACTTAATTTGAGCCATATTCCACCAAAAATTATAAATTTAAAATTTTTAGCCTTTTTAGCTTTTAGTTACTTTTTATTTTTAGTACATTTTTTGAAATTTCAGCAGTTTAATGTGCTCAAAAAGTGCTGGCCAACGAACTCATCTTTACGTTTGGAATGCTTGAATTTTTTGTGTAAGAACGGAATCTTTATCTCAATCTTAAGGATAGTTATCTTCTGGAATGACACATTATATAAATAAATACATACATTCATATGTACAGATGAAACAGCGTTATACTCTACGATTCGTTCAGAATGCCTCAAAACGGATTTCAATAACGAAATTTTTCAAAAATTTTGATTTTGAAATTTTCCTGGCCATTGCATGAAATAGTTCATTTTCAACGAAAATTCGCTAAAACTTTCGGAGGAGTCCGACGTCACTAGGAAGCCGAGTGCAGGGGGCGAGCACATCATCATCAGGCTGTCGGAACAGTAGGTACTGTTTAGGCTAAAGATGGTCTCTTTGTACCACCACCAAATCGGCATTTATTGTTTTTTTTTTTTTTTTTTTTTTTTCTTCTTTAATTTGCACTCAAATTTTATACTTCAGAAGCTAGGGTATTGATTGTTCTACATACCTGACGAAATTGTTCAGATTGATCGGGTGAAGTCATCCTGAAAATGCCGATCGCTGAGTATTAACAATTTAATAGGGAGGGAGTTAGTCTTATGATTCACATTCCGTGATCACAGTGACGTGAATCTCACCGAAATTTTAAAATGACCCACAAGCTAATTCACATCTCTGCGAAGATGCCTAACACGGCGCACTAGGTTATACCTAACTATCGTGGCCTCCAGGCGTTGCGGGTCCGCATGTTAAGTCCAGCCCAGCGGCTTTGAAGTAAAAAACATTCAAGTCACGCAGCATGATGGTATGAGCGCATTTTCGTAGATTATCTTAATGTATAATGTTGAATTGTTTTGAAATTTGAGCTTTTTGAGTGCAAATCAATTGTTAACTATTAATTTTATGACCAAAACATATTCTAAATAACAATCTGCCATTCAAAAAGAGATTTTGGATTTTTAGCTTTTTGACAATTTATATCGATTTTTTTGCAAATTTTAATGAAATTTTAGTGGGTACATTTTTCCAGCATGATTTTTTACGTACATTTTTTAATGTTCTATCTCATGGTTAAACTTATTTGAGCAATATGCTGCTAAAAATTCAAATTTAACAATTTTTAGCCGTTTTCGGCCATTTTTAGTGATTTTTTCTACACATTTTTTTGAAATTTTACCGATGTAATGTGCTCAAAAAGTGCTGATCAACAAACTCATCCTTTTATTTAGAAAGCTTGATTTCATGGCTCCAGAATAAATTTTATCTCAATCCTAAGGAAAGTTATCGTCTGGAATCACACATGCATACGTACATGCATATATCTGATTCCTGAAGTTTGCGCTTTTCCACACACACACACACACACACACACACACACACACACACACACACATATATATATATATATATATATATATATATATATATATATATATATATATATATATATATATACTTTGGCACAGATGTGCGGAGAAAAATAGAACATATATAAAGATAAATAAAAAGGAAAAACTCTATATATATTTATAAAGGAAAAAACTATATATATATATATATATATATATATATATATATATATATATTTCGTTTTTAAAATTTTTGGAGCCATTGCAATACCTTCATTTTCCAAGAAAATTCGATAATATAGTCGGTCTACGTTCACGCACTGTCACCTGTTACATTGATCGTTTCATAAATTACCGACTTATTACAGATCAGTCGAGAAAGGTTATCTATTAGGTACATGGAACTGGCCCAAAGTGCTCAAATCTCAGATCAAATCAACATTAAATGTAGTTTTCCATTCCAAACAAGTTGATGAAACATCTATTGTTGGATTACCAATAAATATTGGCGAGTAAATTTCGACAATATCGATCGTCGATTCTGATTCCCGTTGCCTGCACTGCAGGAGTCAAGCACCTGTAATAGGATAATGTGAATTAAGTTAAATTTGCTGAAATAGTTAGGCTCAACACTTGAAAACAAAAATAATACAGTTCTCAGTATCCTTTCAAAAACTTGGAGTTTGAATACCACTGTGTCGTTATTGAAACACTCGAGAGAGGTTTTCTCGTCTCGTACAGAGAATATCGTCACGTAAAATCAAAAAAGCACGTTGAAACTTGTGTCGGGAGAGAAGAAGAGTTGCAGGGTCGAGGGTGGGAGTACATAAAAATATGAAGCGACGGAAAAAGAGACCATAACTATGCATCAGATTCCTCTACCCCCTCCCGGATCTGTATTTATGTTTATCTATGCAATCTCCGGATCAGTACCCAGCCCGTAGTCCTCGTGGGGTCTCTTTCGAGTAGAAGCCCCAATCACCGAGATATGCAAATATTCGCTTCGGCTCTGAAAAGTCATCACCGCCTTTTTTCCTCCTCCTGCCTTGTAGCGGAGTGCACGAGGTTGAGGCGTGACAGGCCTCTGATATCCCTTGATTTTGTGTAAGCATGGGAGGTGTTGTGGGTTTACCTAAAATAAACGAAAAAGTGAGAAGGAAACAGCTAATCTCATTTACTAAAACATGTTCCATAGAATGAAGGGGATGGATGTAACATATGAAAACGCTGCCAATTATTACACAATGGCTCCTTATTTCTGTGATACATAGATATCTCTTCTACGCAGATCATTGGGCTGAGATTCTGGCGCAGCTCTTACCGTTCTTGTGTCTTGAAAGAATTTTGGTTCTCATAGTTCAGTTCCCGATTGAAGAAACTCAAGGTTTCTTAATTTAGGTAAAATTTGCTTCTCAGAGGGCTTTTTTGTGTCTTAGGCCTTACTCCTTAAGAAGGCTCAGGTAATGTTCTTTTCAACGGTATCCTCAAATTTGAATTTACATTTACACAGCAAATCGAGAAAGTTTTGATCGTTTCAGTGACAAGAGGTCGAAAACCTGAAAAAAATCTTGAAAAGCAATTACTCGAAAAATCTCTAGGAAGAACTTTTGATAAGAAATGAGCTCTAGAATTGACTTCTGAAGTACAGACCACCTTTTGGGGGACACCCTGTAGAATCGTTGGATATCCCTATTATCGTAATAGTACATGCAGTCGAAAGCCAATAATTGAAATCCATTCAACAATGCACACCAACGGATGACTAACGAAGGAGAGATTGTAGAAAGGAGAGCCTCAGTGTCCGTGACGTCCTTTCTTGGCCTAATTACCCCAAAATGGCCCTCTCCTCCGCACCAATGAGCCCCAGAAGCCCTGAGAAACCGCCTTGCACCAAACACAAGACGGACAGTCGTCTGATTAGCCGAGAGAAACAAAGACAACCGCTTGAGGGGTTCGCTTTGACGCCTTCCGCTGCTCCAACTTCCTCAAAGGTCTTCCAGTTCTCTACGTCCCTTCCGCGACCCCGAGCCCACCCCTAATCCCTCGCGCTAACAACCCTAAACCACCCCCATCAACTCCACATTGTCTCTATAAAAGCCCGGTTTCGCTTTGAAATTCTCATAATTACTCCCTCGTCCTCCTAATCAAGCTATACAAGCTTTTTTGCGGCTGATCCAACAGAGGCCGACTAGTTGAGCATGAAGAGCTTGGTGATAAATGACTGTTCTTCCGTTTTGTTCCAGTCATCTCTTTGTTCTTCTTGATTTCCAGCAATACCCGGTCTTTGTTACGAAGTGGAGGGCCTCTACGCCATCCTATACAAAAGTGTCACAGTTTCATTTTGCAAACACGGCAGTTAAATCTTACGGACATAAATGATATTTGATTAACTAACCGTCTTCAAGTTGCGTATACCTGATTCGGCGTTGAGGAATATGGTCACCAGTAGTTTTAGTCCAAGTTGCCATAGTGTAATAACTGAATCATCCTTATATTGTGTTGTTATAAAAGTGTCCAATGTCCCTGGGTAAAGAGTTAACGAAATAATCTGGTCAACCTATGTAATTTCTCAATGTCGATGGTTGTCTTTTTATATATTTCGGAGTGAACAACGAAGAAAGCGAATTACAAATTAACGAAGAAAAAAGAATTATGCTAAGTTACGATCCCAAAGTTCCTGTTTCGAATATTACTATTTACTGGCATCTTCACTATCCGTCCCACAGTTCAACCGCAATAAATTATAAAGCGCACTTGAGAACTCTAATCAAACTGTGATTGTTTAATACTCGTATAAACATGTACCAACATCTTTGAGCTAGGTACTAATTTTGAAAGGAATCCTAGAGTTGTGTGTGTGTGTGTCACTTCTGATCGAAAGCTCCTCCTTGAGATTTTTTAAGCGCATAGTTTTCGGGTATTTCAATGTTTGAGATTGATTGGGGCCGGTTTCTACGTATTTTCTCACACTGAATCGAATGGTAACACTTGCAGATCTCCCCAACTCCGTTGTATCAGAGTTTTATACTTTAACTGACTAGTTTCACCTCTAAGAACAGATAAACTTTATCACACCAAATGAACAACACAAATATGTGAGTTAAAATGTTAAACTTGGTTATCACGGGTTTGGGTAGATATAAAAGTGTTACCATTCGATTCAGCGTAAAAAACACAAAGAAAACGACCCAATACGCATATTTTCATAGGAGGTCATTTTTCAACAAAACATTCAACTTCATTGGGAAAAAAAATTGAAGTTTTTCAACATTAAAACATAGTTTTCTCCCCTAATTAGCGAAGTAAAAGTAAAATTGACAACCCCGTTGAAAAAGAGATATTTCGGAGCAGTTTTTATCGTTCTTGTGTCTTGGGAACTTCTTATAGTTCGATTCTCGATTGAAAAAACTCGAGGTTTCTCAATTTAAGTAAAATTTGCTTTTAAAAGGGCTTTTTCGTGTCTCAAACTTTACTTTTTTAAAAGTCTGGCATCTATCCAATAGGAAATTGAATGTTATTTCCAACACCATCCTCAAATTTGAAGTTACACAGCGAATTAAGGGAGTTACATATATATGATCGTTTTAGTAATAAAAGATCGAAAACACGAAAGGAGATCTTAAAAATTAAATTACAAAATTTTATAGTTAAAATCAATATATCCTCGGGAAACTTTCGATCAGAAATAGGCTCTTGAATGGACTCCCCAAGTACTGGCCACCTTATGCGGGACTCCTGTATACGTTTAGTTTGCTCATAATATAAATAATTCTGGTAATCTTGAATATATTCAATGTCTGTTATATAAGACCTAATGAAATTAGGACACAACGCTTAATATTTCTGTCCTCCTCTCTTTCTCAAACTTTCTGTTGTTTATTGCTCGATAATTATGTTAAAATGTTGTTTCCCTAATGTAGATTCACGTGATCAGTGCATCATTCATGTGCCGAAAGCATAGTGGTAGAATGCACAATGAAGACTAACGATTATCTTTGTCCTTCCAACCTTCTATTAACTACAGTAGTCACGAAAAACAACCATCGTTTAGTAGCTCTAATTCTAAAGATTCCGCATGCCTAACTATTATTTAATGGGGTTTGAAATGAGTTTACTAGCTCGCCTCACATACAACATAAAAGATCCAATACTCGTGAGTGGCGTGCAATATACCTACCCATAGGAGAGGATGGAGATATAGAGAATGCAGGATGTCCGGGGTCCCGCCGTAGTAGTCAGAGAAAGGCGGTGAAAAGAGGGGAATGGGGAAAAGACGTGGAAATAGAATCGTGAAGAGAGAGCGAGAGAGAGAAATTGAGGCGGTATAAGATCTAGCTTAATATAAAACATAAATAAGGCTCCGGAGGGAAGCCCCGTTTACTGTTATTGGTGCGAGAAAAGGCCGGAGCCCCAACCAACCCCTCACGTGCGAGAGAATACGGCAGACATGAGGAATAATCCCTCGGCCATTGTCCATCTAATCGCTCCCTCATTTCGCCCTATATTGCCCGACTATTGTAATTAAGTCGGGAGAGAACCGCCATAGACTACCCACCTACCTATTTCAAGCTTCTTTCTCCGTCTTTCGCCCTCCTTCTCATTATTTCCCTCTCATTTCCCTTCCCTTCTCATCACCCGACCCTCTTTTCAACTCCTGCTATAGCACGTTCCACGTTTTACGACCGGGGGGCGGCGGTGTTTTTGCGGTTCGCCGACAACTTGAATTCCTTCTTCCCTGGAGATGTGAATTCATGCGGGGTTGAATTTCTTGTTTCCGACAGCGCTGCTATGACAACTACTTATATCCCCTAGACTTGAAGAACTGGGGAACATCACCAACAACACACTTCAAGTATTCCAGTCTAAGAAACCTCAAATGAAAGCGCCGTAAATCCCCAATTTTTTCTCAAATTGGCAAAATCTCATATCCCCAATCTTTACTCCTCTAATCAGGGGAGAAAACTACCTATGTTTTAATGTTGAAACCTTTCTCTTCCCCCCCCCCCCCCCCCCCCCCCAATGAAATTTACTGTTTTGTTGAAAAATGGCTTTCTATGAAAATATGCAGTATTGGGTCGCTTTCTCCGTTTTTTTTTACGCTGAATTGATGAACGATGAATTGTGGTAACACTTGCGAATCTACCCCCCGCGATAACCAAGTTTTACACTTTAACTCACATATTCGTGTTAATCTGGTATGATAAAGTTTATGTGTTTTTCGGCGTGAAACTAGTTAGTTAAAATATAAAACTCTGTTACAACGGAGTTGGGAAGATCCGCAAGCGTTACCATTCGATTCAGTGTAAAACTGTGCTTTTCTGTAGTTTTAATCGATTTTTCAGCAAATATTCAAAAATTAAAGTACATATTTCAGCATAGGTTTGGGCGTACATTTTTTAAATGTTGTAGTTCTCTGTTGATAACCTTTTAACAAAAATTCTGCTGAAAAATATAAATTTTCACCGATTTTTTCAAGCACTTTTTCCGAAATTTGAGATATTGATTGATCTCAACTAGTGCTGTCCCCAGCACTTTTACCCAAGAACGGGATTTCTATCCCAATCGTAAGGAGAGTTTTCGTCTATAAATACACACTTTTTTTTTAAACGAATCTCCTTTCAAAGACGGAGGGGGCACACCATTAAATTTAAAAAAATAATAAAATAATATAATAAAGTGGGGAGGACGCCCAAGTTTACCCGACGCCGGCTCCAGGGACGAAGGAAGTCGCAGGAGGAGGAGGAGGAAGAAGAGAGGGGTGAAAAGAAGTGCCCCTATAAAAAGTTGAGGTAAGAGCCCCTATTGTGGCGAGTGGTGATACCACGGAGCTCTCCCGCCAAGATGCAGAACTCGAGTAAGTCCGTGGCGCTTTTCCGCACCACATTTTCGTTGTCACTCCTTTTATCTCAGTTATCGCGTGCCGCAGATCATTTCTTTGATATTTACCTATCTTCATCTGTGACCCCTTCAACAACTCTCTGAGCAAAAGCCCACTCAAACTGAAAAAAAAAAAAAAAAAAAAAAAAAAAAAAAAAAAAAAAAAAAAAAAAAAAAAAAAAAAAAAAAAAAAAAAAAAAATTGAGAAGGCTGCCTGCGCTGCTTGTGGGCCTTTATCTGCGGCTCCAGCAAATTTTGCAGTACATTCCACCCACTTTTGAACTTTTGCGCGGACGCACTCTTTTTTCTGCTCTAGTGGACCTCCGAGGAACCTGTGTTACTGGACTATTTTTACGTTGAGATCCCTAAACAGGGCTCTGCTTTCTTCCTCAAGAAACTTGATTGCTGCAATTTCAACTGAAGTCTTTTTCGGTAGCAGGTTATGAACACAGACTGGTTACGTTGGCATTTATTTATTTATTTACAAAACGTGCGATGCCCAATTACGATATGGTAAACAAAATAAATTAGTCTCTTGATGAGGAAACAGAATCGGTGTTTCAGAATAAAAGAAAAAAAAAACAATATAGGTATAGGTGTGTCTGTATAAGGTAATAATAACAAAACAAACACTTCTTGTAGCTGAGATGAGTGTAGGCTATGTGGACAGAGATTTCAGGGCGGACCGTGGATGGTGTGTAATACTTTTGAGCGGAAGGTTCGAGATGGCTGATCATGGAAAACGCTGCAAATTATTTCACAAAGGTTTATTATTTTTTCAATTGAGTATGATCATAGTTTTAGTTGGCTAGCGTACGTCATAAGGCCCGTCCAGACTCCTCGGCGTATCCTATTTCGAGTTGCCACAACCTATACTTCTATAATTATATACGCATGTTTATATTTCTCGATTTGAGCTCCAATCTATTCAAATAGTTATTGCCTTAATAATATCATTATCTAAGCACGTACGAAAAGTCGAGAGGATATGTTATTAAATATGCGTAGGAAAAGCTTTTTTATTAACACACAAATATGACCTTGAAAAAAACATATATTCATGCCTCGAAGGAACGCCGGCGCCGTACCCACCACAAGGTGCCGCGGCGCCGGCGCCTCCTCTCACTCCACCGCCCGCTCACCTGCCCCCCCTCACCACCCACCGTGACCCCCTGCCAAGCGTGCCAGGCGTGCGCGCGTAGAAAAACACACCTTTTTGCCCGTTTTTGGCCCATAGCATCTATGCGAGTAAAGCGATCGGGATGGTTAAACGTTAGGACCAACTAGACCCCAAATGGAGTCTATGTGCGAAAGAACAGGTTTTTTAAGTCAATTCTTAGGCCTTTTATGGCCCGGACGGCGAACGGCGAACGGCGAACGGCGGACGGCGGACGGCGGACGGCGGACGGACATTTCAAATTTGGATTCTACGCACCTTGAAACGTAAAGTGACAAAGTTTGAGGGGGGGTTATAAAAATTTTTTGCTACACGATCACATAGGCTTATTATTGGAAATAATAAACCAAAAGTCTGATGCTGGATTTCGTTGGAGTATATGGTTGGCCTGACGAGGGATTCTATTGAGAAGCTGTTCATACAGGTAATTAGTTGTGGAGAATTGAATAAGAAAATTGGGTTGGTTACGGGAGTTTAAAGCTGGAATATGTTGGTTGATTTCGGAGATGAGTCGGGACAGTCAATCAGGTTGTTCAACAAATTGAAAAGAAACAACATGTCAGATACAATGCGACGCTCTTCAAGGCTGGTGAGTCCGTAGCGATCGGCTAGGGTTCTGGAGCTATATTCTTCTTGTGGTATGCGCAATTTATATCTCCATGGCATTGATGAGGAAATTATTTAAGGATTTTCTGGTAAATACATCATTGACTGCAAGGTATCTCACAAAGAAAAAATAAATAAATCTATAAACAAAAGTATATTATTTATACATATTTACCTACCCATATCTAAGTTGAGAAGGGCAATACCTACCTAGGTATCCAGGTGCATACTGATGTGTGCACTTGGTAAATTAACTGCTTTGAAACTTGCTTGAATGAATTTAGTAAATGAATAATATAGGTGGGATTGTTGGCTAGCTAGTTGTTTATAATAAGAATTTTATTACCTTTATTATTTATAATTAAACTAAATAAATTCATCACATTTTCTGCTCTAATGCTTATGATTATTGATATGAACGAGATAAGCATTGCAAGCTCCCCCTAGTTCTTAACCCGCCAGTTCCTAATGCACCCTACAGGGTGCACCTCTTTTTTGGCCCCTAAAATTCAAACAGGTCGCCCACTAACTGATCCTAGCGGACCTAGAGGGTTTTGAAGATGTGACAAAGTGACTTGATCAAAAGGAAGTTGATAAGATCCACCTGTTATCTTGATAAGTCAGTTCAAAGTGGCCAACCTCCGCAATTTTAGCGTCTGTGTGACCTGCCTTCTCATTTTCGTTCACCATGCATAAAAAACGATAATTAACCAATAATTCATTCCAGATATTGTTTTTCTAGTTGTTTCTGAGAAACCCTAACAAAAAATATCAGATAACTGAGCAAAATTGGCCTCCCAATCATAAATACAACTTTTTGTGCACCCTGTAGGGTGCATTAGGATTGAGAACAACTTTGGGTTTTGGTGGTAAGTAGCTTGTTGTGCTTGTGTCAGTAACTATCTTTGTCTGATTATCTCACTAGGGCTCGTCGTGTCTGTCAGTCCATCCGTCCTTCATTTTTTTTTTTTTTTTTCAATTCGGGACAACCGAATGGAAGGCTTTCCCCTTACCTCAATAACCGAAATGAAGAAGAAGGCAAGAGGATCCTCCACCGTCCAGACTACCAGAGACCTCTGCATTGTGAGATGGAACGACAACAATATTGTAACCATGGCTTCCAACTGTCATGGGATAAGTCCTATTAGTAAAGTTGATAGGATTGGGGCTGTTGACAAGGTGAAGAAGAGAATTTCCGTTGATTGCCCGAATGTTGTTATGATGTACAATCGATATATGGGAGGAGTCGACCGGTTTGATGAGAATGTTGAATCTCTTAGATGCTCTCTGCAGGAACGGAAATGGTGGTACCCTCTCTTCCTGTTTGGACTTGATGCTGCTTGTCAGAATGCATAGCAGCTAAAGAAGAGGACGTCTAAAGAAATCGAGACATACGGTCAATTCAGAAGGGCCATCGTTCAGTCCAAATGCCTGACGCATGGGAATCCAGCTAAAAAGGTGCGATCCATTTCAAACATCCCCAAAATGAAGGCCAGACATCTCCCAAGTCAACCCAAACCTTTTCACGAACCAGTTCCTTGTACTCAGCGGCGATGCAGAAGATGCCACAAGAATACAAGACAAATGTGACAAGCATGTGGAGTTGCTGCTATCAGTTCCATGAGGACATAAAAGCGCATGTTGCACCTTCATCTCGTGAATAGCTTTAAAATTGCATCCAAGAAGCTTCAAAAATTCTTTTCAACACTGATTTTTACCTATATAATACTGCCTACACTATTCTGAAGGGTTTATGAAATAAAAATTATAAGTTCACCAAACATCTTATTTCTTGTTGTTCCCATGCCTAATGCACCCTACAGGGTGCAGTACCACTGCTAGTACTTGGAGCGTGGTATAAATAGTATGCTTTTTTTCCCCATTCAATTAAATGTCCAATAATAAGAATTCATCAGAAAATTTCAAATTTTTATGGTAGTTTTCATTTAGGAACTGGCGGGTTAATTCGCTATGAAACCAATGATACTTGCAGGGACATATTTTCTTTCCACCACCTAACGGGGACTCATGATATACGGATCCGCTAAGAAATAAAGAATTACGGACCCCCCAGATGTTCACTCCGATTAAAAACATAACGCCTCCCCATTGGCAACCCTCCTGCCACCCCCAAATGGATCATAATTCCCCAATCATTTTTACTCCCATGCGCTAACTTTTCTCTTCCCGTTCCAATTAACCGATTTAATGCGATGCATTTAAACAATTTTTCCCTCACACTCATTCGACCGATAATATTTTAACTCGTTTTTAACTGGTCACCTCATACCAGCCGTGACCCGTTCTCCTCGGCCGTCCGTCGGATTTATTCCTTTAATGACGTCATGGGACTAATTATAATACTGTCATTATCTCGGGAACAATAAAGTTCGCTACTCTTTCGAAATTAATTTTTAAACACTACGACACCCCATGGGCACATAACATCAGTCCGTGTAATTTCCATTCGACCCTTCCAATCATGGAAAATGCAAAAATCTAATTAATTTCTGGCATTTTAATTAACGAGCAGCAATCCTTCATTTAAATGTGGATCATCAAATTTTATTACAAAAAGCATATTGAATATGTTCCATTGATGTAGGTATTTACATCACGTTCAAAATAACGTTAGTTAGCACAATCATTTTATTATGATGAATGTAGTTGAATATATAGTTTGTTCATCAGTATCATTTAGCACTCTTCATCTAGCATGAGGATTTACTATTTGGTGACAGGCACATACCTAGAAGAGAAATGTTGGAAGATACACATAACACGTACTCGATTTTTGCAACAGCAATGAAGTCTGAATATCCTTTAGGACGTATTTTGTCTCAGATTTACTTGAAATTAATAGTTTTTGAGTGGTTTCTTGAATATTATAGGTTCGGTAATGGATTGAATTCTTCATTATCAAGGCAAATAGTTCAACCTGGAAAAAAAAAAATACAAACTCCTGAGTTACTCCCACAAAATATTTTTTTTTTCTTAAGAATGCATTTATTTGAAAACTAATTCATACAAATTATACTGTATAATGACATGTTTAAGAATATCTTATTAATCAATATTAGCTATTAGTATATTTAAAACTGATTTAACTGACAGCTAAGGAAATCATGGATACAAATGCTACTAACCCCGAAGAGTTAAACTAGTGCTGGGGTTAGAAATCTCAGACGTGATAGCTATCTATAGATCTAATTAAATTCAAATATGTGCTTAAGTGCAGGCATATCAGTTGAACATTATATATGTACATAAGTATTATTGAAGTTTTTTATACAATGTTTTACTTGTTATATAATTATTTTCCATATTTTATCCACATGTATTATATTCTCTTTAGCATCAAATATAAGTAGGTGTAAACATTGCTTACTGGGTGTAATTGGTTTTCATTTGCAGTATAATTGAGTTGAACAGTTTTTTTGAAAATATGTAATGTCGGAGCCAGTTTTAATTCTTTTGGAAGTTTAACAAAGAGTTATATTCCTAAGCATCGGTGTGATCTTTGAGCAAAAGTTTTTAAAATTAATTTTCAGCATCAAAGACGAACCCGAACGGGTTTGGGGTGTAACCTGTGATAGTTTGCCATCTGTCATCTCGTTATACACTTGAACGGTCTACGTTCTATCAATTAGTTCGTAAGTCGTTGGAACCTTGAAACGTTTAAACAAATCTTCTGTTGGAAAAAGCCGACTTTTTTTGAAGCTTAGGTTATTATATATATATCGTGCCTATGTATGACAGAACCGTGGACGGAGCCTTCACCCCCGTGTCTCACATTTTGACAGTGAGCTCTAGTGGAAGAGTTCAAAACCATTTTTTTCACCCTTGGCGTGTGCCTCGCCGGTCAAGCCAGTCTACTGAGAGGAGTCTAATGACAGCCGTGTGTTTCCGCATATATTGCAGTTGTAATACAGTCAGTTACGGGCCCACATGGGAGTCGTGCCATTTGTGCTGGAATATTAATAATTTTTCCTCATATCAAGTTTTATTTCAATATACCTGACGTCATCAAATCGTGTTGATTTTTACGACCACATCATTCAATGATTTGAGGAAGGAGAAGTATTAGAAGTGGGATTATTAGAACAAAAATCAACATCGAGTTGAAAATCAACGTTTCATGGCAATTCCCTTGTTGAGCATTAGAAAAAAAAAGTAAAGGCCTTGGACACATGGAGTACCTATGTCAGAACCCTTAGCCTTTTTCTAAATTTGAATAAATTTTATTGGTGAAGCTTATTAGTGCATTTTCAATACTTTCATTTTTTTGGCTCCCAAATTTTTACTTTTTCGTTTTGTTTTACTTGTTTTGTTTTTAAATCACCGAATCTTATTTATTATGAGATTTTCCTTCCTAACTACCGAATGCAAGAAAGCTTTGTGTTCGTGTTTGAAATCGAAAAAAGTTTGTTCTCCAAAACCAAAATTTTCAATTGTTTTTTGCGTTTCAGAGCTTGCTGATCAATTTTGGTTCCTTGTCTGTCTGTCTCTCTGTCTGTTTGTGGCAAATCCTGTCACGCCCAAAACTAGACTAATTTTCAGTCCAATTCCGATTAGATTCTCAGGGATTGTGTGGGTTAGCTCCTGGACAGTCCCCTATAATTTTCAATGGCATCGAATCAATTCAATGGCGCGTATGAAAACGTGAACTTCTGTTAACATCGATTTCTTATCACCTGGCTGTCCAAGTTTCGTTCAAACTTGGTGGGTGATTGGTTATATTGTGTTCCAGAAAAATTCCCTATAAACTATATCGCGATTAGTGGAGTAACAACCATTGCGCATGTGCGAAACTAATATCGATTGACACAGGCATAACTCCGATTCTAATGGAACAATTTTGATGTTGAACTTTTCAGAGATTGTGCGGGATAGTTTCTAGGCGGTCCCGTATAACATGCATTGTGGTCACGTAAATAGTCGCCCGTGCACATGCGCAAACGTTAATTTATCATAACGTTGATTTCTTATTATCTATCAGTCCGATTTCGTTCAAACTCGGGGGGTAGATAGTTATTTGATCCAAAAAAATTCCCTATGAAATATATCGCAACTGATGGAGTAATAACTATAGTGCATGCGCAAAACTATAATTAATGGACACAGGCAAGACCCCGAGACTAATGGACCGATTTCTATGAAATTTTCAATGATTGTGCGGTTTAACTCCTAGACGTTTCCCTATAAATTTTATTGCCGATGGGTTAATAATAGTTTGTGCGCATTAATTTCTTATAAGGCCGACTCGTACTTTTAGCATGAATATGCTTTAGCCGTGACCTAACTACCGAAAAATGTCCCACGAGAGTGCAACGAAAGTAGCGCCAATAATTGTGATGATTTCCGCTAACAACCGAGTCGTTGCTAGGGATATGATACTTCGTCGTTTTTCATCCCACAAAATTCGTTGACCATTCGTTCGAAAGCTCTCGATTTATCCAACCATACTATATTAACTACTGCGAAGTGCGTGGCCAACAAGCTGAGTTATGAGCATGGTTATATGAATAATTGTTTACACACAGGTGATCATTCTCAATAATTATTGATATTGTGAACATGATTGCAACCGCTTGTTAATTTCTGATGATTTCATTGAGCTGGTGTTTCGATTAGGTATGTGATTCATAGCAGGTGATCCGAATATTGCGAGAACGGTTTGATTTGTGAAGCGGTGGTTAAATCATTTTAATAGGTAATTTCTATACTTTACACTATAGGAAGCTGTAATTTCGTATGTAGCCTCTTTCTATAAGTGAATGTTTACTCGCGAGTTTCTATTAGGAGATCATCATCTCACAAGAGCTCAATCGTCGTGATCATTTCTATAATAAAGTGAATGTTTACTCGCGAGTTTCTATTAGGAGATCATCATCTCACAAGAGCTCAATGGTCGTGATCATTTCTATAATAAAGTGAGAGCGAGGAGCTAAAACATGATTCCATGTTTTAGGATTGATGGCAGAATGATAAACTGAGTTCAGAGGCCGATGGGGGGTCGGGTTCAGAGAATCGACGAGGAGTGAGTCGTGTACGGCTAAAGCATATTCATGTTTTTTAATTTTAGCCGTCAGGCTCAAAGGAACTGTGGCTTTTTTTCCTCAACTAATTCTATACGTCCATGTTACAATGTGTGAGAAAGCTATACTGCCTTCATTTCTCCTGAAATCACTCAAATTTCAATTCAATATTGCGTGTTATAATATGATAGGTGATCTAAGAAAATTCGCTCATACGATCATGCTGCTTGACTGGAACTTGTTTTTATTTTAGTAAAACTTGAAGAATCAATAATATAATAATTAAGCAGGATTGAATCAATGGAAACGAAAATTGTTATGTCGACCACCGTCTAGGTCCCCTCTAGTCTATTTTTACCGTCAAAGACTTCAACCTCGAGGAAAGAGCCGTTTTTCCAGCTCTTCACGTCTCCCGCGAATGACCCCCGTTCGTCTCCAACTCGAAAAAAAATCATTGTTGGAACCACTTAAAACCTGAGGAGATGTCCCGGCAAAAATAAAAAAGCGGGCGCCTGTTTTTGATGGGTTCTCCTCGCTACTCAAACCGAAAGCGGTCGAAGAAGAAGAGAGAAAAGTGCTCGAGAAAACGAAAAAAAAAAACGGGGAAAACGAAAAAAGGAGAAAAATTGGAGATTGAAAAGAGCATCTTGCTCCGAGCAATTAGAAGCGGGTTTGTTTGGGTTCGCACTCAATCTTTGTCTTGTCAATAGCGGAGCCACTGCGAGAGCGTTTCCGCTGAAAACACTTTTACTCGACGATCCTCAACGATTCTCTTTGCAATGTGATCTAGACGGAGGTTAAAGGAGGAAGGGGTAGGTTTTTATGGAGTCAATGGTTGTGACAACAAGGGAAAGAAGTGAATTTTAAGACGTAGCTTAACGAGAACGTACGTTCCATGTACCTAATGTTGTCATTACAATGCTTATAACGAAATGTTGAATTGATGAATTAAGCAATGAGAACGTATATCCTGGTTACGTTATATCCGTTCCTGGTTACTGCGGTAACAGATCACACGGTGCACGTGAACCATGATCAGCTGATCTGGTAAAAATCGACAGCTGACAAATTACTACAATCGCGTGACGTGAGTAGGACAAATATACAAATAAAAATATCGCTACGAATTGAAAACAAAATAAAACAACACGATGATGGATGATGGAAACTGGGATCAGGTTGAAGGAAAAAAGAGTCGGATAAATACAAGATGTCGGATTCAGCGTCAGGTTACAAAACATTTGATAAGATACGACGTGTGAAGACGCGTTAAAATATATTAGAACACCGTAGTAACCAGGAACTCTCTATTATCCTTGACAGATGATACGGTTGCGCTAACAGAAAAGCTAAAATTGGCACGGAAGAGACGAAGTTCATTGGGAACCATCTACATATTAAACCGTACGATTCCTGAAAATTTCATCGAAAGTTCACCCTAAGAGACAAATGCTACTTCTGCGCATGCGCAAAGTGAAGTATCGATTCGTGAATAATGAATCTGGTCGGGGAACAATGAATAATTCTCGTCTCGGAGAATTTCATCAAAATTGGATGAAAACTGTAATGCTTTATCACAGCGGTTCCCAACTAATGGGCCGCGACCCACTTGTGGGCCGCAGGCAGCTCGCTACTGGGCCGCGGATGCTGGCCGGAACTCAAGAAATAATATTAAAATATTGCAAAATAAGTACGGTATTAATAAATCAGTGCTCGCGATAATTTAGGCATTCTCTTGGATAGTGTAAATTTAGTGATTCAATTATTTTACAATTTATTTTTTAAATTTATTTACAAGTCGCTTGACAATTTTATAACAGAACATTAATTAGATTGGTCGAATTGTGTAGGTTTGACAACTGACGGGGCACGAGCTATGTCTGGTATTCATAGGGGGGTTAATCGCCAGAGTTAGGTCAGTAGCTCCCTTTGTCAAATGGACACATTGCAGCATACATAGAGAAGCTCTTGCATTTAAAGGTTTGGGCGAGTGTCTGAAAAAAACTCTTGACGATGCAGTAAAAATCGTCAACTTTATCAAAGCAAGGCCGAAAAACTCGAGTGTTTTGTGTGATGAAATGGACAGTCAACACAAATAGCTCCTACTTCACTGTGAAGTTCGGTGGCTATCCAGAGATTTTCATCAAGATTGTTTGAACTTCGTGATGAACTATGCGTTTTCCTCATGAAGGCATGTGATGGCAAATGTGCAAGTTCTTTCTTAGACTGCGTGACCGATGAAAACTGGTTGAAACGGTTGGAGTATTTGGCAGATATTGTTGGTGCCCTCAACACTCTTAATCTAACTCTTCAGGGCAAAGATATTCATAAGTTTCTTGTACAAGACAAAAAAATTCTTTCGACGTATATCCTGTCCTACGTGATTTCCTTGAAACCAACGAAGTAAAAATTGATGAAACAACAGCTGCAACCATAAAAGATCACCTCTCATCTTTGGCTTCCAACCTCAGGTAGTTTAATTTTAATAAATATTTATCAAAATGTATTTCAATTGCTTGTCTAATCACTTTTTTTTTTTTGCTTTGGGTTTTAACTTTTTATTTTTGGACTGAGAAATCACAGTAATAAACTAAGTCTTTTCATATTTTTTTTTGGGAACTAGTTCCCTCAAATTGAAGGCGAAATCCAATGGATCAAAAATCCGTTTCATGAAGATAACTTGGAAAAAAAAAAAAAAAAAAAAGACATCTTCAATGGATTGATGGAATTTTCAGCTACTTATCTGTGTGAAGAGCGTTTTCTACTATAGTTTATTTGAAAAATAAGCATAGAAATAAGTTAAACGTGGAGAGTGACTTTAGTCTGAAATTGTCAAGTTTCGTTCCCGATATTGATGCACTAGTAAGGGACAAACAATGTCAGAAATCTCATTAAGTTTGAACAGCCATTAATATATCTATAAATAAATAAAGGTTCTTCAGTAAAAGTTTTTTTTCTTTTTGCTCAGTATATATATATATATATATATATATATATATATATATATATATATATATATATATACATATATATATATTTTTTTTTCGGGGTGGGCCTCGAATTCTTTCAAAAAATATTATTGGGCCCCCATGCTTTATCACATTCACATGCGCGCATGCACACACTTTTCATGCTACGGTAATGATGAAATTGACATGGGATGATTAATGGGTAGTCTTTTCCCGACTAACTTTCGACTAAGTAATAATTAATAATTTAATAATATGATTTGGAAACTACAAGAATTCAGAAATACTTAGTTTGATTTGTATCATTACTAGAGGCCAGTTAGGGCTTGGAAAGCCCTAGTCTAGTCCGTATAACAGTATCTAGTACCTAACAGGAACTCAGCACATTATAGTAACGATATAAGTCCTACCTATTTGCGGCGTTATGTGGCCTGGTGCCAAAAGAGGAAATACCGATCAAAATGTAAGTAATGGACCTAATAAAATAAATATCACCAGTTGAGGTGGTCCTCGCCACTATGAGACTAAACAAAAAGTTGAATCGGGAAATTCAGAATTTGTCATGGTGAGAAATAACTCTTCGTTCAGAAATAACTCTCTTAGATGTTAGCAACTACACTACGTTCCTTATTTACCGTGAATTGTGGCAACTGTTGTTACCGCCACAGCCTAATAAACAACTCTCGTTGATACGGACCGCCTAGAACACGATCAAGGCGGGTATATAGACGAACGGCGACACTTTTGCAACAAACTTGGGGCTGTGCTGATTCAAATGAGCAGTCTAACACTAAAATCGGACCGCGAAGTTCTTCACAATTTCAAAGACCGTCCGGAATTATATATAACTAGAGTCCTGTTAGGGCTTGGAAAGCCCTAATCTAGAACACGATCAAGATAAGCACAACTGGCAACTGTTGTTACTTTGGCAACTGTTGTTAAATTTCAACTTCCTACAGTGAACAGGAAAGGATTTAGCTCACTCAGCTGATCAGAAAAGACCCCATCACTTCACTCGTCTCTTAATGTCCCAGAGAGTCTCCCTATCAAATTTCAACTTCCTACAGTGAACAGGAAAGAATTTAGCTCACTCAACTGATCAGAAAAGACCCCATCACTTCACTCGTCTCTTAATGTCTCAGAGATTTCAACTTCCTACAGTGAACAGGAAAGAATTTAGCTCACTCAGCTGATCAGAAAAGACCCCATCACTACGTTTCTTACTTACCGACATTTGGGGCCGTGCTGATTCGGAATTATATATAAACACCGTTCGGAATTATATATAAAATCCGCTGTTCTTCAGTTTCAATTTCTTCGTTCAGAAATAACTCTCCTAGATGTTAGTAACTACACTACGTTTCTTACTTAGGTACCGTGAATTGATGGCAACTGTTGTTACCGCCACAGCCTAATAAACAACCGTAAGTAAATAACCGTAAATCAACCGTAAATCTCGTTGATAAGGACCGCCTAGAACACGATCAAATCGGGTATAGAGACGAACGGCGACACTTTTGCAACAAACTTGGGGCCGTGCTAATTCGAATGAGCCGTCTAACACTGAAATCGGACAGCGAAGTTCTTCACAATTTCAAAGACCGTTCGGAATTATATATAAAGAAGATTTAGCAGAAAGTAAGCAAGATGCTCCCAAACTCCTACTGGAGTGTTGAGTACGCCGTCCGAAGCTTTTCTCCAAAATTACTGGGCCAAGCATTATGAAACTTCGCACAAAAACCAGGAAAGGACTGGGGATGTGCCAGCAACATGAGCATTGATTTCGATCTACTCTGAAGGGTAATAATTAAGGGCTGAAATATTGAAGAGATCTCGAAAACTATTTGAAGGCACTCAACAATAGTTTTTTTTTGGACTCATTTATGGACACTTTCAAAAAGAACCGGATGAAACCACCTGAGTCGGTGTACGCACATCCATTTGCTCTGCCTAAGGACCAGAACTTGGGAAAAACACAATAAACATGGGAGCGAATCTTAATTGGTGTAGAGTAGCAAAGATCGCCTATATCAGCTGATTTTCACTTCATGTTTCAGGTTTATCATAACTGTTGTTTCCTGTAGAAGGACTTCTGAAGCGTAGGTGGGTGATTTATTTTGTAGAATATTGTGAGTTGGTGATTCAGCTCGTGCTAAGTATTAGGGGAGAGGAGCTGTGTTATTTATTTTAAAAAATTTCTCATTTTTAATAAATTTTAATTTTAAAAATTTTTATTCAATTATATTTAGATACCTAATGTTCCTTCCTAATGTTACTTCGTTTAATAATTAGGTATAGTTAATTGTTCTGCGTATGAGGGCTATGCAATACAGGAATAATAAACCTTTGTGTAATAATTTGCATGGTTTTTACATTTTTCTACGATCACTGCAATTCATCTGCTGCGTCGGTTGCCAGCGAATTAACTCTCGAAATATACGTAATTTAAAAACCCTTTCAAGCCAGTGAACGTCATGGAACAGATGCCCTCATCAGAATTAAGAATACATCCAACCTCGAGCAAAGAGACCGAATGCGAAATGGAAGAAAAGGGAGAGGCTAACGCCAAGTGACGGGTGACGTCGGGAACAAGCGTACGTCGCAAGGCAGATCATATTCTTCTCATGCTCTCTTCTGACACTGATTCGCGGCAACGCTCACATGGAATCAACTTCAAAGACCACTTTTGACCTCGGGTTTCCTTTTGAGTTCTTGAATCCTCTCTGGCAGCTTATCACAACTATAAAATAAGCATATTGTTGAGTAAAGTATTACAAGAGACGTTTGTCACGACAGTGCGTCAGCACTTTACTTTATTTTAGCGAATTTCGTTAGGAAATGAAGCTATTGAAATGGCTCTATACGTTTTAAAATGAAGATGGTCCAAAATTTTCATCACGTAATCCGTTTTGAGGCATTATGAAACAATTTCTTGATTTTAACGTTTTCCACACATACGATTAAATAGAGAAAGTGGAGAGGATGCCCCGGTCCACACACACCAGCCCTAGTGATCAAGGCAGTTGTAGAAGGATGATGAGCGTGAGAGAGGGAGAGAGAGAGAGAGACTGTTTGACTGTTTGACTGATATGTTTATTGATGTCATACAAATAGGACCATAGGGTCCTCTCTTACTTTATATGACAATTACTAAATAATAACTAATCAAATTCAGCCAGAAATCAAAGCTTAATTATACAATTCTTTGATTGCAAGTGCGTGTGAGTGCAAACGGTAGAAATAAATATAATACATGAACAAAATCGTGAAATAATATAAAATATGACCTGCAGACTTATTGATAACATACCTAAATGCAAATATATTAATACAAGTATATATTGTTAACTCATATGTTTTCGACAATTTTGCTCTAAATTGTTTTTTAAAGTGAAAAACAGACTTATCTAAATGAAATTGATCAGGGTATTCGTTATACAGCCGTATTGCTTGGATCTGAAACAAGGCCCTACAACTGTACGTGGATCTCAGACGAAGCCTGATGCAAATTGAAGAGAGCATTGGCGGACATATTGGGGTCAACTTCACGCGCCCTTTTTGAATTGTAAGGCTAGCTAGTTTGTGTATAAGTGTTCGTAGAAAACATATTTTGTATTATCTTGATGAAAACTAGTCTAAAATCATTAAAAACGTCAATTATTATGATGACAACACAGTTTGTGAATGAATTTTATGCAATATTTCCAACAGAGACAAACTGTGGGAGCTGCTTGTCTTTGGAATATCTAACCAAATATGACGATTTACAAACTTATTTAGGCCACAATTCTCGTCCGATTTTCGTGATTCTTTTTTTGTTCAACTATGAATTTGGTCTAGTTTTGGATCTTATATCAGGAATTTCAAATTTGATTATGAAAAAGGGTGAATGGAGGGGGTAACAGTAAAATATCATGATGTTTCAACTAATATTGTCAGATGTTTGTGATTCTTTTTTGTTCAACTGAGAATTTTGTCTAGTTTTGGAAGGTATATTAGGAGTTTCAAATTTCATTATGGACGAGGAAGATTGGAGGAGGTAATAGTAATAAATCATGATGTTTTAACTATTCAAGTCAGATTTTCGAGACAATTTTTTAAATTCGATTATAAATTCAGTCTAGGTTATAAAAATATGTCAGCAGGAGCTTCAAATTTCATACTGGAAGTTTTATTTATTTGAATTTGCTGTCGGTGGAGGGAGTTAATTGGGGGGGGGGGGGGGGGTTTCGAGAAGTCATGATATAGGTATTTGTTTTTTCTCTTATTCTAACTTTCACCAAATTTATATAAAATCCATTCATCCAATGCGTGCATTACTTACCATTATGATTTCATGTGGTTTTGCGTAGTGGCAATATTGTACTTTTCATACCGTACTTAGGTATAATAGTTAGGGCATAAGTTAGTTAGGTATTTTAAAGTGAAAGATCCTTCCATTATTCAAAAGCAATTATCTCAGAACCATTCTTCCAAAGTAACAGAAGAATCGCTCTTCATTTCAATATTGAGACAATATCTTGTACATAAGATACGCTTTTACAAATACCATGGGTTCACCTGGATGGGGCAAGGAGTATGATCCAATTTAGATTAATTTGAAACTTTGAAGCTCATGCATATTGATAAGTTAGTAAAAAGAAAATTATCATCAATTACAATAGGTACCGTGCGTTACCACATCAAGAAGCCTACAACGGACCAAAATTTAGGAAATCGTGAAAATCTATACTTACTTGTGAAATGAGAGTGTGCAGTCTTCAGTTTTGCGATTTATGCAGTTAAATGCCGCACACACTTTAACCATTGTGCATTATCAAAGAAATTTCATGAGTAGATGAACTATAATAATACAATCTTCATTGCACATAAATAAACGATGTTGCCCCCAATATGGCCGACTACAGACCGTTCAATTTGCAACGCGACACTAGCGCTATGAGTGGGTCTAATTTACTATTACAATGTCTTTGATCTGAAATGACTTGGCAAATACTTCTGTTTTATGCTTTGGGACATTCAATAATTTTCTGCATTTATAGTTTTAAAATTATGAATTTCTGCCAAAAATACAAAATTCTTCCTAAGATATTCAAGGCTTCCGAACTTTAAAATCTTGAACAGTAGGAATCCTACTCTAAACATTCTCCATTCCCTAATTTTCAGCCACCCTACTTTTTTGTAGAACGGAGTAGCATGCTCGACGGTCCTGAAATTTAAAATGAACCTCTGAGAGAGAGAGAGAGAGAGAGAGAGAGAGAGAGAGAGAGAGAGAGAGAGAGAGAGAGAGAGAGAGAGAGAGAGAGAGAGAGAGAGAGAGAGAGAGAGAGAGAGAGAGAGAGAGAGAGAGAGAGAGAGAGAGAGAGAGAGAGAGAGAGAGAGAGAGAGAGAGAGAGAGAGAGAGAGAGAGAGAGAGAGAGAGAGAGATGAAATGAAGTAAAATTATCTGTTTTATATTATTAGACGCCACTCCTTTTAGCTCAGATATATTTGCATCATACTTATTTATCTCAGGCCGTCAGGTTCGCTCCATATCCACGCTACCATTGACAATCAGGAAATCTAGGATTATGGCAGGCCTATCGGGTTTGACAGCAATGAATCCTGATTCAGGCCTCAGGCATTCAGCTTGTGATATAGTATCTCCCTTTCGATATCCCAACCAGTTCATCGGTACCTATTCATATTTATCGTAGTTTTTAACGTTCAGCTTAGTTAATTATGTAAGTATTTTCTTCTAAATAGTATTATGCTTTAATAATCAATATGCAGGTTTGTGAATATGAAAGCGTACGTGATTTAAAACCATGACAAAAAGCCATTGAATATGCATATGAATGAGAGTTTATTAAACAGCCTTCGTATATTCAACACGTACTAGAAATTAATATAAAACGATAGAATAAAACGAAATCCGTGGCTGTTGCCCATCCAAAAGAAATGACTTTGCTACTCCACTGATTGATTTTAATCAAGTAGTTCCAATAATAACACTATCCTTTCTAGTAAGTATACCCATATGTACCAAGTTATTAGGAACCAAGGTAGTTAGTATAGGTATCTAGGCTGAGTTACCCTCTACCAAATCAAAATCCTATCGTAATGTTTATCATTGATCGACTTAGTATCAGTCTCATTCGAGTCTATATTTTCATACAATAATGTGTACTTTATAAATGCAATGGAATTTACCATAACCCAACGTCGACCACGTGGGGTCCAGGTGGACCCCACGCGCACTTTCCCCCCTCCCTTATAGCCACTTTGCCCCGCACTGCCTGCTCCTCGAGTAGCTTCCTACTCATTACTGCTCCAGAGGTTGGCGAGGTAGCAATGGTCCTCCAGGATAGTGTACCTTTTGAATTCATTTCTGTTTGACGATTAAAACCGTTGTTGGGGTCTGAGTAGATCCCACGTGGACTTCCGTGAAAAAAAAATTTCAGCACATTCACTCACATGTTTTGTCTTAATTTTCAATTGTTTGAGCATACATACGTAGTGGATACTTAGTTCTCCTGTTTGCACCATGGAAAAAAACTGGGAATGTGAATCAGTCGTTTTTTTGTCCATACTAGTAGACAGTGAAATGGAGGAAGAAATCTTGCCTAACGATGACTCAGTGTCCGACGAGTTCTTTGTTGTGAAAACATGAAAAATACCAATTGCAATGTGACTGCGAACAATTGGTTCACGTCATACGTATTATCGGAGGTGCTCACTAAATGTAAATTCACTTTCGTAGGCACCATGCAAAAAGGCAATATGAAAAGGCAATTTTCGAAAAAGTTCTGTGTTGGCTGAAGTCCCGTATTTTATTGAAAAACAATGGGCCTTCTTAAAGTTTATATGCCTAAAAAGAATGCATTTTATTGGGATTAACACATTTCTCACATGTGTTGGTCGTAATCAAATACGGATGAGAATGCTGGCAGTGTGATTGGAACACTACTATTCCAGTGCAGGAGATTTCTCACTTTCTTTGATCATTCAAGTACCTACCTACTTTATCTCACTATCCTCGTTCCACACTTGTTACGTTATCTTGTTCTCGAATCGCTGAAAATTCACAAATAAATACGAGTGCAAATGAACACATTATTAATAAGTGCTCTCACTTTACGAACTCCTTAATAATAATAATAATGTTTATTTTCATCATCAACAGTGCAAATAAAGTACATATTCAAAGATGATAAAAATAAATGAGGTAAGTATGGGTATCTGGGCCCATGGGGTATTTGGGCCATACCCTCCCCACACGTCTCTAAATGGAAAGAGACATTTTTGGCTGATGCGTTGGCATCACTGGCCAGACG
Organism: Adelphocoris suturalis; assembly: GCA_030762985.1. Classification (NCBI taxonomy): domain Eukaryota; kingdom Metazoa; phylum Arthropoda; class Insecta; order Hemiptera; family Miridae; genus Adelphocoris; species Adelphocoris suturalis. Next base: position 36,696,931 of record CM061048.1, read on the forward strand.
GAGCTTCCAGAACAACAGGTCATTTTTGATTTAGCCATCTTGTCTGTTTGTGAGGCTGTCTCAAAGTTTTGCAACTTGAAACTGCGAAACAACACTCCAACAACCTCAGTTGTAAATACATTTTTTGAATTATTGAATATGTGAGTGTTTGAATTAGCTAAGGAGACATTGTTGTTTGTGTGCAGATGAGTATTTTTGCTAAACCAATTGCTGCATGGATTTCGGAGGGGGGGTCCCAGATACCCAATGTTTTTGTCACGTTTGGGGGAACTGGGCCATACCCTAAGGATGGTGTTGCGAGCACCAGTAACCAGAAGACATCTAAGGAGTCGAAGATCAAGATTCCTGCTGGTACCTCTAGAAAGAACACATTACTGGATGATGAAACCGATTCAGATAGCAACTCTGAAGAAAATTAGTTTTACCAGATGCGACTCTGACACTAATGTTGTAGGGTCCATCACTGTCATTCCTGGAGATTTTGTTGCTGTTGAATATGACGGCAATACATATCCAGGACAGGTATTGGAGGTAGAAAATGATAGAGTTCGGTAAAACACATGAAATGTGCTGGGCTAAAAAGCTGGAAGTCGCCAGAAGTTGAGGATATCTTGTGGTATAATGACTACGAGATACTGAAGATAATAAAAAGAGGATTGTTTAGTGTCTCTGACTTACATGGTTTATTATTTGACTAATACATTAAAAAACCAAATGATGCTACTTAGTCAAGTACCTACCTATGTAGTTACCAACTATATTAAACTAGTTAAGATTGGATTTTCTCCAAACAACGTGCCTACTTTTAGTAACAATTTTTTTTAAACTACTTATCAAATATCTACCTATTAAAGACTGATTGGTACATTTGTTCCTTCTTACTTAAGTACCTACCTCATATGTACATATGTACTTGTTCATTTGACAGGGTAATGTTGAGGGAATTTCATTCTAACTCCTTTTCTTATAACCTAAGAACTCCTTTTCTTATAAACTAAGAACAGTTTTTCTCTAGATTTTGCATTCAGTCCTCCTTTTTATATGATTTAGTCAACTTGAAACATATTGTGATTTTTCTAATGGCACATCCATTGAATACTATTAATTTTTTTTCTTAAAAAATACATATTTCATTGTTTTTGGAATTTTTTAATTAATTTTGAAGATATTTGTTTTACATACAGGATTGGTTACATCTCTTGTTTCCTTGCTTTAATTTCAAGGAAAAAATTTAGAAAAATAAAAATAAAAAACCTTGATAGTTGATGAATGGGCCCAGATGCCTAAACAGTTTGAATTAAGATTCATAAGGAAAATGAAGGGGGATGGCCCAGATACCTCAAGAGCCTCGGGTAACTGGGCCCACTGGAACTTGGAAAAAAAAAAAATTTGTTTAATAAATAATATTTATCATATTAAAAAAAGTTTTGATGTAGAAACCAATTCTATATAAACCCTATTAACAAGCCAAAATGTTATTTTGAATTTTCATTCAAGTAAAAAAATTCTATGGGTAGATAAACATTAATTCTTTTTTTAATGTTGTAAATCCCGGTCCCAGTTACCCATACTTACCTTAACGGTAAATGAATTGTTTCTTGTACCTATATATAATACTTAGTACTTAAAATATAAATCAATAGGTGAGGTAACCTTCTAGTGAATATGATGACCGTGCTGGATAGTAAAAACTGTGTCCCAGCACGGAGTTGATCACACCCGAAATTATAAAATTATTTTTTATCGATTTTTTCCTTTTTTTAAGTGAATATATCGTAGATATTCGAGTTTGAAAATAAATGAGAAAGTAAATTGAGAAAATAAAAACTATCTTGTGAATTGATTTGATTCCGTCTTCTGTTTATTATTCTAATTATAAGGAAACATGTTTTCTTTTAGTTTTTAATTTAGCATGAAGTATTGAATTTTGTTTTCAGATATGAGTTTATAAATTTTTTTCTAAATAAGTTTTCGTTATTATTATTATTTCAATAATTTTTTCGTATTTTTTATTAATTAGTTGCATTCCTCGATATTGAGTTGTTTTGAGCATATTTATTAATAACTTTAGGCAGAATGAGTCTGTATTTTTTATCATTTCTTTTCCTAACGTCTATAAAGGAAGTGCTTTTTTCTTTTTTGATAAATTTGATCATGTTTTTAACGTACAGTTGATGAATCGTGTCTATTTGAAGGTCTTTGAATAGCTGATCTGTTGCACGGTGGTCCTCGATCGGATTTGACTTGAAAGTGCTTGCCCTTCAAATTTTCTTTCGAAATATGATTTGGGAACATGTTAGGATTATAATTCAGCAAAAGCTAAAATCAAACATTGAGCCGTTTTTTTTTAAATTCATTTTTTGAATTTTTAATTGATACCTTAATCATAAAAATACGCTATACCTAATCGCCAAAATTCAGAAAAAAATATTATTTATGTGTCATTATTCAATAGAATCTTCATAGTTGTGACCTATTTTGTGATCAAATATATTTAGAAAAACAAAAATAACAACATTTTATTGAACATAATATTGATTATATTTGCATGAAGCTCTTGATAAATGCCTGTAAGTATGCGTGTAGTATGTGCGTGAGTGTATATGTGTACGCTTCTGTGTGAGTTTATTATGGTTCATTATATAAATTTTAACATAAATATATCTAAATTGAATAGAAAATATACATAATGGCATTTTAACATTTTACATATGCCGAGAATTATATTCGCATACAGCTCTTAATAAACGTTGTCCATACTCAGAATTGATTCGCAATACTTTATATTTGGCCCACGTCGCAGAAAAACCACGATGCACGGTCAACATTGCCTGTTCACTGTAAAAGCTGAGGCCATATCAGTATTTGGTACAAAATTCTTCCACATGAAAGAAAACCGTGTGAACTTTTGGAGTGACTGGAATATCCAAAGATAAATATGATGCTTTGAATTCATTGATACTCGTATATTCAATGAATTTTGGATCCAGCCTGACTAAGAAAGATGCTTTGACAACTTCATTGAACTTCTGGAAAGCATCAACGAATTCGTTTAAAGGAAGTAGTTGCCGCATTTTGCTACAGAAACTTGATTTGTTGCGTTCAAACTGTAGCATATTTTCTTTCATGTGGAAGAATTTTGTACCAAACACGAAATGGCCTCGGCTTTTTTCAGTGAACAGGCAATGGATGCAGTGCATCATGAATTTTCTGCGACGTGGGCCAAATATAAAGTATCGCGAATCAATTCTGAGTACGGACAACGTTTATTAAGATCTGCATGTGAATATAATTCTCTGCACATGTAAAATGTTAGAATGCCATTATGTTTATTTTTCTATTCAATTTAGATAGGTATATATTTTATGTTAAAATTTATACAGGGTGAGTCCCTCGTATATGCAAAAAAAAAATTTGGGTGAAACTAGATCAAAAAGGGAGTAAAATGCCGCCAACCACATATTTTTATCTCAATCCGTTCTCGAGATATGATTTTTTAAAGGCTTTTTCAGGAATACCGTGTTTTTTCATTTGAAACTCGGATTTCTCCACTTTGCCTCATTTAATTTTAACTTTAAACCTCATTTTCGGTATCAGCATTAAATTTCCTATAAGAATAGTGTACTTTGGTTCTTAAAAAGTACCATCCAAAGACCCTCACATCAGCTCAAACGTTGACGATTTTGAAGAAACAATATTTCTGAAAATCTTTAAAACTTTACTACTCTTTTAAAAAGAATCCTGGAAATTGGCAAATCTCATGAAAACTGCTTCATTTAATATGCTTTCCAACGGTATTATCAATTTTACTTTTATTTTGTTGTTTAGGGGAGAAAATAATGTTTTAATGTTAAAAAATGTGGGTTTTTCCAATGAAATTGTTGGTTTTCTCGAAAGATGACCCTCCATGAACCAACGAGTATGGGGTCGGTTTCTATGTATTTTTTCTCGCTGGATCGAATGGAAACTCTTGCAGATCTCTCAACTACGTTATAATCGAGTTTTACACTTTAATTAACTAGTTTTACCCCATAACACACATACATTTAATCGTAACAAACAAACTAAACATTTGCGATTCTAAGTGTAAAACTCGGTTATAACGGAGTTGGAGAGATCTGAAAATGTTACCATTCGATACAGCGTGAAAAAATACATAGAAACCGACCCCATACTCGTAGGTTCATGGAGGGTCATCTTTCGAGAAAACCAACAATTTCATTGAAAAACCGACATTTTTTTTACATTAAAACATAATTTTCTCCACTAAATAACGAAATAAAAGTAAACTTGATTATACCGTTGGAAAGAGTATTAGACGAAGCAGTTTTCATGAGACTTGCCAGTTTCCAGGATTCGTTTTGGAAGAGTAGTAAAGTTTTAAAGATTTTCAGAAATATTCTTTTTTCAAAATCGTCAATGTTTGAGCTGAAGTGAGGGCCTTTGGATGGTACTTTTTAAGAACTCAAGTACACTATTCTTATAGTAAATTTAATGTTGATTCCGAAAATGTGGTCAAAAGTTAAAATTGAATGAAGTAAAGTGGAGAAATCTGAGTTTAAAAGAAAAAAGACACGGTTTTCCTGAAAAAACCTTTAAAAAATTATATCTTAAGAACGGATTGAGATAAAAATATGCAGTTGGCGGCATTTTACTCTATTTTTGATGTAGTTTTACCCAATTTTTTTTTGCATCTGCGAGGGAATCACCCTGTATAATGAATCATTATTAACTCACACACAAGCGAACACATAGACACACACGCACATACTCACAGGCATTTATTAAGAGCTTCATGCAAATATAATCAATATTATGTTCAATAAAATGTTGTTATTTTTGTTTTTCTAAATATATTTGATCACAAAATAGGTCACTAGATGAAGATTCTATTGTATAATGACACATAAACAACATTTTTTCTAAATTTTGGCGATTATAGCGTATTTTATGACTAAGGTATCAATTAAAAATTCAAAAAATGAATTTAAAAAAAAACGGCTCAATGTTTGATTTTAGCTTTTGCTGAATTATAATCCTAACATGTTCCCAAATCATATTTCGAAAGAAAATTTGAAGGGCAAGCACTTTGAGGTCAAATCCGATCGAGGACCACCGTGGTTGGGTATCGCTTAGCTTTAAAAGTGGCCGATTCTGATTCTTGTGTCTAGAAGAAGAAGAAGAAGAAGAAGAAGAAAAATTACTTTATTGAAAAAATAAGATACATCTAGTAAATAGAAAAATAAAATAAACTTTCGTAAGTAATAATAGGCTTAGCCTAAGGCTGTCTGCCGAAGTTGGCACAAATGAGTTGCTCAAGTTTTGCATTTATAATAATATTCTAATACAAAAAATATGCAATGAAACAGTCATGTTTTGCATTAGTGAATTTATAATATGGAAGAATTGTTAAATACATAAATCATAACATTTTTAGTTGAAATTAAAGATTTGTCTCCTCACCAGTTGAATTCGTCAACCAGAACCTTACGGTACGACCACCCATCACGGCTAAAGTTCGCCAGTCTTTCCCAGCTAGCCCTATCTTCAAGGAGTGTCACAAAATCATTTTCAACAATAGCACGAACACCAAAATACTTGATCCTGTATTTTATTAGAATTGGGCAAACAACAATAAAGTGGAATATATCCTCCTTTTCCCGTAGTTACAGAGAGAGCAGTCTACCCGCTCCCTTTCCCAGCCAGGACGGTAGTTTAGGGCAAGCATTTCACTACGAATTTTCATGATCCATCTTATGATCGGCAAAGAAGGACTCGAATCATGCGGTGGATTCAACAGCTCAGCAACCGGCAATGAGTGGTCCAACAGCGACCCCCACCTGCGGGAGGAAGAGGACGACGCCTGAGACAGCCATCTGGTTCTATATCCAACTTTCATTTTCTCAATAAGATTCTCACTAAGCTCCAGAGAAACAGACCCATCATCCAGAAACAGACCCCATTCTTGTGTCTAAAAATGGATGAAATAGCGGAATGCCGACTCCACTGGATAGCGACTCCGCTGGAAACTCAATCATTTGAAACCAAGCGGGTTGCTACAGCCCACAATGAAAATAGTACTTGAACGAGCCAAAAGAAAGCGCTAGCTGCTCGAACGGGAGTCGGTCATGTCTTCCCGTCGCCATTGGATTCAAGGGTGCTAGTTGGTGGGGTTTTCCCGAAAGGTTGTAGCGGACTGGTGGTGGTGGAGGGGATTCATTCATAAATCGTCTCGGGGCGACCGCTCCAGTACGTGCTGCACCGCGTGGTGTGGGTGGGAACAAGTTCTGGACCCTTCGTACCAGGATCGGATCAGCGGGCAGGAGCTCGACAGGCTAAACTCATCTCCCTAATCTGTTTTACTCACCGCCTGTCAGCGCCAGAGCCTCCCGTCTGATCTTCGAGGATCTAATTGGGTTGGTATGAAGTTGAGCAGATGCAACTTGAGGACTCGGATAACCAGAAGGTCCTCAGGTCAGCTAATGTAATGACTAAAAGCTTAGCGGTGTAGGTTTCTTCGCCTACCTGCACGCCAGCCCCACACACTGTTTCGATCCTGAGGGTTTTGGTGGAAAAAAATTCCGAAATCACGAAAATCGATAGTAAGTAACGCATATTGCGGTTCTACTACCTTATCAAAAATCCAAAAATAATAGAAATATAATAAATACTTAGAGAAGGAAAAAAATCATTTTGAGGCCTAATCGTTTCATTGATAATAATAATGAGGTGATGGTCTACTGGGTGGTAATAACCTATGCATTGTTTTTATCAAAAGCCACGGAATATATTTATTCAATTTCAAGCTATATTTAGAAACTAGGAGAGTATAATTGATCGTATTACACTTTGGCTTTTTTGTTTCAATGCCATTTTGACATTTTCATGTCTTTGCCCTGGCACATTGCACAAAAAACTGTCACGTAACGTAACGTAAATATTTTGACGATTTCCGCTTACAACCGAGTCGTTGCTAGGGAATTGGTACTACGTCGTTTTTCATCCCACAAAATTCGTTGACCATTCGTTCGAAAGCTCTCGATTTATCCAACCATATTATGTTAACTACTGCGAAGTGCGTGGCCAACAAGCTGAGTTATGATCATGGTCATATAAATAATTGTTTAACACACAGGTGATCATTCTCAATCTATATCTATAAAAGAGGATGTATGTATGTATGTATGTTGCCTATAGACTCCGAAACCGCTCGACAGATTGTAATGAAACTTTCAGGTATTATTAGGCATGATTCAAGGATTGTTCCTGTAAAGTTTGGTGCAAATCCGTTCAAAGGGCTCTGACCCAGAGGGCATAAAAGGGTGCAGTGTCAGGTTTTAGAAATTTATTGTTTACAAAATTAACTACCCAAGCCAAGACCGAAGGAGGAGGAGGGAGGAGGAGGAGGAGGAGGAGGAGGGAGGAGGATGAGGGAGGAGGAGGAGGGAGGAGGAGGAGGAGGAGGAGGGAGGAGGAGGAGGAAGAGGGAGGGAGGAGGAGTGAGGGAGGAGGAGGATGATGAGGGAGGAGGAGGAGGGAGGAGGAGGAGGAGGAGTGAGGGAGAAGGAGGAGGAAGAGGAGGGAGGAGGAGTGAGAGAGGAGGAGGATGAGGAGGAGGAAGGAGGAGGAGGGACGAAGAGGAGGGACGAAGAGGAGGGAGGAGGAGTGAGAGAGGAGGAGGATGAGGAGGAGGGAGGAGGAGGTGGAGGGAGGAAGAGGAGGGGGGAGGAGGGAGGAGGAGGAGGGGGTGGAGGGAGGAGGAGGAGGAGGGGGGAGGATGAGGAGGAGGAGGATGAGGAGGAGGAGGAGGATGAGGAGGAGGGAGAAACCAAAGGCAGAATCCAAAGGCTAAGCTTCCGTCCATCCAATCACCTCTTAATAACAGTTTAAAATTACGATCAATAAACAAATTTAATTTGGGCGCAGCAACGCGCGGGGGGAACGCTAGTAATTGATAGTTTGAACATGATTGCAACCGCTTGATAATTTCTAATGATTTCATTGAGCTGGTGTTTCGATGATATGATTCATAGCAGGTGATCCGAATATTGCAAGAACGGTTTGATTTGCGAAGCGGTGGTTAAATCATTTTAATAGGTAATTTCTATGCTTTACACTCTAGGAAGCTGCAATTTCTTATGTAGCCTCTTTAGGACATTGACTTGACGATGCCCAGGGTCCGGATCAGATGAGTGGCTTTTGAAGCTAATTTCTATGTTTTACACTCTAGGAAGCTGTAGTTTCGTATGTAGTCTCTTTAGCACATTTACGTGACGATGCCCAGGGTCCGGATCAGCTGAGTCGCTCTTAGAGCTTGCATACGAGTCTGCAGGGGGGTAGGTGATGTAGCCTGGCTCGAATTCAATGAAGTACCCACGGGTGTCGGAACAATGAGTCAACACGATCGCGAATTCAATTAAGTACCCACGGGTGGGCGGTTTCTCTTATGGCCCATTTAATTGATTTGTACGCCCCGCCGTGCGATGCACGGGTGAGATCTGCCTAGTAATAAATACAATAAGAAAACACACATGAAAATGTCCCAATGTGTTGCAGACTCGTATGCAAGCATTTCAAGCTGCTTTGTCTTTCTTTCTTCCCGCTCTTATTGACTAAGGCCGGGTATCTAGAACGGGTGGCAGGGGTTACCCTTGCGTTGTTGGAAATAAGGTGTAAATAGAACGGAGATTATCTCTCAACCCTGGGTATCCCTGCCCCAGCTGTGACTGGAGGGGTACCTCCGCTGTTTGCCGAGGTAAGCTCTGTGATTGGCTAGAGCCGTTGGACAAAAGGAAGATGTCGCCGTATGCAAATTCCGATCGCTTTCGCAATAATTCGCTTCCACTTATTACATGATCAGAAGAGGAAATGCCATGACGATAATGGAGGTCTACCACGACTTCCAAGTCCTCATGTTGTCATTTAGGCTCTCAGCAACCTTTCTCCGTTTAATTTCTCCGTTTCCGACATATTCTTTTCTTTTGATTTTCACGTACAACCAAGCCGTTGCTGGGGAAATTTTAAATAAAATCTCAATTTTTCAAATTATGCAAATTGCTTCCGAAAATTGAGAAATATCAATATTTGCAGTTGTTTGCGGAATGAACGGGTTCAAAATTCAAATTCAGCATTAAAGTCTGTGGGGAATATATCTAGTTTCGAGACTTTTCGAACCGGTACTATTCTTTTTAGGACGTCTCTTTGAAGCTATGCCTTATAGGCTAGGCCTAGTTAATAAGAAATGCGCCTAGTGGAATTGATCCAGGGGGTGGGGGATAACCCAAGGATGAAAAGAAGAGGGGGAAAAAAAAGAAAAACGCATACAAATCTGTTTCAGAACGTTCTAAGACCGAATCCGTGAGAAACATATTTGTGTATGTTTGTGTGAGTGTGTGTATTTTGTATGGCGTGTTTGTGTGCGAGCGTGTGCGCGTTACAAATTTTGTTGACGCTGTCCAGGCCAAAATTCTCAACCCATTTTCCAGATTTTTTCTTTGTTCGATATTGATTTTAGTCTAGTTGTGCAACGAACTTTGGGAATTTAAGATTTACTGTCGAGGGATCATTACCGATTCCAAAACGGAAGTTAGTGAAAAACGTTGTCTATTTTCACGAAAAATAAACAGTTACAATGTTACATCAGTTTCGGCGGTTAGGCCATCATCAGTAACAAAAAATAACTGAAGACACATTAGAAAGGACACAGCTTTTATAGTCACAGGTGAAGGGAGATTGAATCCCATTGGTCAAGAGAAAGGAAAGGGACAGGAGGTACAACCAATTAAGTGGAAACAATGTGACGGGGGATTATAGCTAATTAGATGAAGTGAAAGGGGGGAAAATAACTAAATATGGTTTCAACATTGTGAATGGATAATTCCAAGCTTTATAGAAATGGACCTATCAGTGGTGAAATATATTGAGGTATATCCTCATTTAAACATTTACCAGATCTGTCACTTTTGATAATTTCGAATTTTTCAAGTACATTCAACATACCTCCCTTTGGACAAAAATGGAGAAATTCTACAAACTCTGTTTCCGTCAAATCAAAATTGTAACTATGATTGGATTCCTTAAGATGTTTCGCAAATGTAGAATTAACCTTATTTCCCTTGAAATCCTCCTGATGCTCGTCTATTCTTTCCCTGAATTTCCTACCAGTTTGACTGCAATATTCGTAGCCACAAGAACATGTGCACTCGCATTTTGCGTTTTATGGCCTCCTGAACAAATTTGGTCTGTCAGTCCGTCCGTCTGTCCGTCCACATTTCCTTGCCACAGCCATAACTTCCACAATTTCGATTGGATTTAAATGAAAAATTCAGAAATAGCGTGGGTTTAGCCCTAGATGATCCCCTATTAGTTTCATCATGAATGCACCATGTTACCCTCTGGGCATGCGTGAACATGATTTTATTGTTACACTCATAAGTCCGTTAATGTTGAAGAGATTTTGGTCAGATTTTCAGGAATGATGCGGGACTGGTCTCTTGAGGTCCCTTACGACATTCATTATCATTGAATCAGCGGTACGTTGTGCGCATGCGCGAGCGTTCGTCTATCTATATTTCCTTGCCACAGCCACAACTTTCACAATTTTGATTGAATTCTCAGGAATAGTGTGGGTTTAGCCCTAGATGGTCTCCTATTAGTTTCATCGTGAGTGAATCAACGGTAGGTACGCTCTGTGCATACGTGAACGTAATTGATTGAATCAGTGGTGCGCAGTGCGCATGCGCGAGCATTTGTGCGTCTTTATTTCCTTGCCACAGCCATAACATCCACAATTTCGATTGGATTGCAATGCAATTTTCAGGAATGGTGTGGGATCAACTCTAGATGGTCCCCTATTAGTTTCATTATAATTGACTAAGCGGTACGCTCAGTGCATGCATGAACGTCATTTAGCGAATTTTTCTTCGAAAATGAAGCTATTGCAATGGCTCCAAAAATTTTAAAATAAAAATTTTCAAAAATTTTCTTCATCGAAATCTGTTTTGAGGCATTCTGAAATGATTCCTGGATTTTAACGCTTTTTTATATGTATATATATATATATATGTATATATATATATATATATGTATGTGTCATTCCAGACGATAACTCCGATAGAATTGAGATAAAAACTTCGTTCTTTCGCCAAAAAATCAAGCATTTCAAAAGAAAGGATGAGTTCGTTGGACAACAGTTTTTGAGCACATTAAATTGGTCAAATTTCAAAAAATGTACTTAAAAAATCTCAAAAAAATGGCTAAAAACGGCTAAAAATCGTAAAACTTATATTTTTTGGTAGAATATTGATCAAATAAAGTTTATTAACTATAAAATAGAACATTCAAAAATGTATGTACAAAATTATGCTGAAAAATGTACTTAAAATTCATTAAAATTTGCTAAAAAATCGATAAAAACTGCCAAAGTATTTTCAGTTTCATTGGTTTTAGGTCAAACAACAGCAACAAATAGATAGCAAAGATTACGATTCTTCAGATTACTATCTTGGAGGCCGCGCTGGATGAGGTCCAAGGGAAGTTCTCGAAACTGTAATAGATCGAAGTCAGACGTAGACATTTCTGTAGCCCCCAATGAAACCGTCAGTCAGCTGTTCCATCAGAGGGAGTCATTAGTCGAATGAGAAAGGCTGGCTGAGGGATCGATATTTTCTCGTCAGCTTTGATGTGTTTTCAAGAGCAGGGTGAGGGATGAAGGGAGGCCCCGAAAGGGGGTGGCGTTTCTGGACACTCCAACGTGACGTTTGACGGTCCGAAAAAGCCTCCTTCCCACCCTCCTCCAACCCACCCCTTCCACCACCACAAACGCCGTTTTCAATCTCCTACTTCGCGCCGTCTATTTCACACGGGGTTGGTAATGGACGCGAAAATTGGTGTCAGCGCCGGAGCACTAATGCGTGAGTGATGGGGTTTTACGAGGGCGGCACGAATATGAACAATTTATAAAGGCGTCCTGTCAAAATTGACAGGTGACAGTGTGTTATGAGAATTGGGAAGCCGTCGTTCAGTGGAGGACATAAGAAACCCCTTGAATAATGCGAACACGCACGTTTTGAAATGCAAATGCCTAATCAAATTACGGCTTATCAATTAATGCAGGCTCTAAAAGGGATGCTGTTTTTGGTTAATGCAATAGCAATCATTAGTAACATAATTGAAAACCTGAAATATATATTTTGAGCGTATTTTCTTAATTGGGGGAGAAAAGTATGTTTGTATGTTAAGAAACGTGGTTTTTTTCCAATGAAATCGATGGTTTTCGTGAAAAATGACCCCCTAAGAAAATTCCAGTTGGGGGCCAGTTTATACGTATTTTTTCACGCTGAATCGAATGGTAACACTCACAGGTCTCTCTAACACCGTTACAACAAAGTTTTACCCTTTAACAAACTAGTTTTTAGTTCATTTATTATGCTCAATTTTATGTGTTTTTCAGGGGTAAAACTTGTTAGTTGAAGAGTAAAACTCGGTTGTAACGGAGTTAGAGAAATCGGCGAGTGTTACCATTCAATTCAGCGTAAAAAAAAAATAAATAAATAAATAAATAAAAAAAAAAAAAAAAAAAAGGATCCCAAACTATAGGTAGCATTTTCTTAAGGAGTCATTTTTCACAAAACCCTCGATTTCATAAGGAAAATACAAAGCGAATTTTCTTAGAAAATGAAGCTATTGCAATGGCTCCAAAAATTTTAAAATAAAAATTTTCAAAAATTTTCTTCATCGAAATCTGTTTTGAGGCATTCTGAAATGATTCCTGGATTTTAACGCTTTTTTATATGTATATATATATATATATATGTATATATATATATGTATATATATATATATATATATATATATATATATATATATATATATAATATATATATATATATATATGTATGTGTCATTCCAGACGATAACTCTCGATAGAATTGAGATAAAAACTTCGTTCTTTCGCCAAAAAATCAAGCATTTCAAAAGAAAGGATGAGTTCGTTGGACAACAATTTTTGAGCACATTAAATTGGTCAAATTTCGAAAAATGTACCCAAAAAATCACTAAAAATGGCTAAAAACGGCCAAAAATCGTTAAATTTCTATTTTTTGCAGGATTTTAGTCAAAACTAAATTTTTAACGATTAACTAGGACATTAAAAATTTTTGTTCAAAATTATTATGAAAAACTTACTTAAATGTCATTAAAATTTGCTAAAAAAACGTACTTAAACTGCAAAAAAATTTAAAAATCACAAATCCCTTTTGAATCGGTGGAATTTTATTTAGAATAAGTTTTTTGTCATAAAATTGTTTTTTAAAATTTCTGTAAACTAAAATTGCTCCAATTTCAATGCAATTTAACATACTATAGTACGATAGATAGTTTATGAAAATTCGCTCATACGATCATGCTGCATGACTGGAACTTTTTTAGCATACAGACATACTTTTCTCCCCAATTAACAAATTAAAATAAAAATATACTACACCGTTGGAGAGCTGGCACTGTGGCGTAATTTTTAGATTCACGGCATGAAAATTCCTATCCAGGACGTTTCGAGAAACTAACTTTGAAAAAAGTGAAAATTTTAGTAATTTTACAAAATTTTCACTCACGGATTATCTTTTACGCGTTCATTTCTCAAAAAAAATTTGAAAAGTCACTGGGGAGATAGGAAATCTTAAGTTCTCTTCAACGGTATAATCATATATAAGTTTTGACTGAATATTAAGGGAGTTATGACAGTTTTGGTGACACAAATCTTTGAAATACAAACAATCAACTTTCTGGTTTGAAAAATTTACTTTCATGAGTGACAGTCATGATATTAAAACTGGAAATTCACCTAGATTATTACAGTTTCTACTGCATCGCACTATAATGTATAATTGTTCGTTTCATGTATATGCCACCAGATTCTACAATGAAAATGTTGACTTATTCGATACTGCAAAAAATGTAAGTGCCTTTAAAAATGCACTAAAGAGTAAATTATTGAGCAGATATGTATAATTTATGTAATTTATAAGCATTGTGTTGATTTATTTTACGGCGTTTTCAGCCGCTGAAGATTGATTTATGTTTTTTAGTTTTTTGTATATTTGAATTTTTATGGCCCTAATTTTGTCAGATTCACAATAAACAATTAAACAGTCAAACAAAGTCGAAAATGCGAAAGAAATCTCAAAATAGAAAAAACGTGGTAGTGGTCCACGAGATAGTACCGAAACCGAAACCTAGCCGGTGGTGCGCGCGAAAGAGCGACACTCTGTATACAGGGTGGTCCACGAGATAGCCCCCCCCCCCCCCCCCCCCCGCCTTTATTTTCTCTGATTGCCGGAGTAAAATTCGGACAAACGCCATTCCTCACAATTACTTTCGTAGATTTCAATAATGAGAGAACTGCGCATTGTGATGAGCTTAAATCTGTTGTTACGGAAACTTTACAAAAATGAAAATAAAATGTAAAATCCACAAAATTCAACTAATCAAATAAAAATTGACGAAATAATATATATACAGGGTGATTCCCTCGCAAATGCAAAAAAAAAAATTTGGGTGAAACTACATTAAAAATGGAGTAAAATGCCGCCAACCGCATATTTTTATCTCAATCCGTACTCGAGATATGATTTTTTAAAGGGGTTTTTCAGGAAAATTGTAGTTTTTTCATTTTAAACTCGGATTTCTCCACTTTGCCTCATTTAATTTTAACTTTCAACCTCATTTTCGGTATCAGCATTAAATTTCCTATAAGAATAGTGTACTTTGGTTCTTAAAAAGTACCATCCGAAGACCCTCACATCAGCTCAAACATTGACGATTTTGAAAAAACAATATTTCTGAAAATCTTTAAAACTTTACTACTCTCTTAAAAAGAATCCTGGAAACTGGCAAATCTCATGAAAACTGCTTCATCTAATACGCTTTCCAACGGCATTATCAATTTTACTTTTATTTTGTTATTTTGGGGAGAAAATAATGTTTTAATGTTGAAAAATGTGGGTTTTTCAATGAAATTGTTGGTTTTCTCGAAAGATGACCCTCCATGAACCAACAAGTATGGGGTCGGTTTCTATGTATTTTTTCACGCTGTATCGAGTGGTAACATTTGTAGATCTCTCCAACTCCGTTATAACCGAGTTTTACACTTAAAATCGCAAATGTTTAGTTTGGTTGTTACGATTAAATGAATGTCGCTGGAAAGAATGGAAACTCTTGCAGATCTCTCAACTACGTTATAATCGAGTTTTACACTTTAATTAGCTAGTTTTACCCCATAACACACATACGTTTTATCGTAACAAACAATCTATACATTTGCGATTTTAAGTGTAAAAACTCGGTTATAACGGAGTTGGAGAGATCTACAAATGTTACCATTCGATACAGCGTGAAAAAATACATAGAAACCGACCCCATACTCGTAGGTTCATGGAGGGTCATCTTTCGAGAAAACCAACAATTTCATTGAAAAAACCCACATTTTTTAACATTTAAACATAATTTTCTCCACTAAATAACAAAATAAAAGTAATCTTGATTATACCGTTGGAAAGAGTATGAGACGAAGCAGTTTTCATGAGATTTGCCAGCTTCCAGGATTCGTTTTGGAAGAGTAGTAAAGTTTTAAAGATTTTCAGAAATATTCTTTTTTCAAAATCGTCAATGTTTGAGCTGATGTGAGGGCCTTTGAATGGTACGTTTTAAGAACCAAAGTACACTATTCTTATAGTAAATTTAATGCTGATTCCGAAAATGTGGTCAAAAGTTAAAATTGAATGAAGAAAAGTGGAGAAATTTGAGTTTAAAAAGAAAAAAACACGGTTTTCCTGAAAAAAACCTTTAATAAATCATATCTCGAGAACGGATTGAGATAAAAATATGCAGTTGGCGGCATTTTACTACATTTTTGATGTAGTTTCACCCAAATTTTTTTTTTTGCATCTGCGAGGGAATCACCCTGTATACAGTGGAACCTGGATAATTCGAACTTCTTTCATTCGAAATCTTCTTTAATTCGAACATTCCTCTTGGTCCCAAGTATTTTGTATTTAAACAATGCTAAAAAATCGTGGATAACTCGAATTTTATTTTGGATAATTCGAATTTTCGGCGTGCTAATTAAAGGAATAAATTTTAAGCTGCGACTCAAAATAATTGTATATTTATCGGGAAATACGTTTTAGTAAAGATATTCGGATCAAATGCATGCAAGTTAGTGCCATCGTACAGTCTGATAACTCCCCTTCCCCTCCCGCCCGCCGACCGTCCCAAAACAGGACCGGGCCAAGACTGAGCAATTCGCCAAAGAATTGGGAAAGCAATATTTCAAAGCTAGCACTGGGTGTATGATACAAATGTGCACTGTGAATGTAAGTGATTCATACTTCAACAAAAACAACAATTTATTGGAATGTAGAGGAATTACTTCTAAGGACTCTTTAGTTGGCGAAATTGATTCTCTAGTCCTTTTGATCTCTTCATCTTTCATTGTTTGGTCCCTCATAAGCCTAACTGAAGTGCTGCTCCGTCTCCAAACCCAAGCTCCGCACTTCTCCATCTTCTTCTTGCGCCTCTAAGACACATGCTGGATGCACGTGATATGGCCATTGTGATGCAGTCTCTTAACCATCCTCGAACAACCGTCTGAGGCCGATTCCAAATGTCTGCTAAGCGCTCACCCAATACTTTCACAAAGGCATTCATTTGAGGAGCACATAGACCATCGACTGAACGTACCAGTGGTGTGTATGAGGCATGCCTCTCTTCACATGCATTCAGATACTTACGCATATTTTCTTGCTTCGCTGAGGCTAGGACAGAAGGGACTCTTTGAATGAGTTGGAATCTTTTATAATGGCCGAGAGACTTAATTCGAGGAAACAGGCCAAAATATCATCCTTTTTTGAAAAATAATAGATCATGTTTTATGGTTGCAGTTAAATTCAGTACCATTCCAGGTGTCTTTATATTTATTGTTCAATCTTCTGTTGGTCAATACAGTAGGCATTCGATGTTACTGTATGTACTTCGTACGGTATTTTAAAAAAATATAATTTATTAAAAACTTCTTTAATTCGAATTTTTGGTTAATTCGAAGTTTTTCACTGGTCCCTTGAGGTTCGAATTATCCAAGTTTCTCTGTATATATATATATATATATATATATATATATATATATATATATATATATATATATATATCTATATATATATACACCTCCTAGTTAATTACATAAAAAATATTAAAAAATATCATCCATCAACTGAATACCTACATGTAGGAAAAGGAGCAAGAAACGAACTGTCAGAATGATCTGGAAAGAAAACCATAAATCGTCGGTTTAGTTGTCCAATCGAGGTGAAAAACTCCTAACGTCCATTTGGCTTAACCTACGCGTTGACAAGAGCTTAGGAGTGGGAAAACGGTGATCCGCTTCTGAATGTCCGATATATCGACGTGGTGTGTCATTGACGTTCTCTTCTCGTTCGTAAAATAAGCTCAAAAAGCTAAACCACCTTAGCGCCAAACAACATCCCTTATAGCTGGACACTGTTGAAGTATGAAGCCTAAGAAGATTTCCACACTCTGCCAACAATAGTATCAAACAATACTTTTTTTAAGTTCCAGTCATGCAGCATGATCATATGAGCGAATTTCCATAAATTATCGCACAATATTTTGCTACATTGATTTGAGAATTAAGGTCTTTGGGGGAATATTAGTTATTAACTACCAATTTTAAGGAAAAAATCTCGTTCTAAACAGTGCTCTACTATTCAAAAAGAGATTTTGGTTTTTAGGTAAATATTTTGCAGTTTTTATCGATTTTTTAGCACATTTTAATTAAAATTGAGTAAATTTTTCAGCATAATTTTGCACATAAATTATATTATGTTTTATAGTTAGTAAATTTTATTTGTGCAATATTCTGCCAAAAAGTATACATTTAACGATTTTTAGCCGTTTTTTCTGATTTTTAGAGATTTGTTCAGCACTTTTTTGAAATTTGATCAATTTAATGTGCTCAAAAAATGCTGAGCAATGAACTCGTCCTTTCGTTTGGAATGCTTGATTTTTTGGTGCAACAACGGAATCTCAATCCTAGGGAGAGTTATCGTCTGGAAGGACATATATATATATATATATATATATATATATATATATATACGGTGTTCCACCAGACAAAGCCCCCCCCCCCCCCTCTCGTACTTAGTTTCAGGTAAGTAATGCAGGAGGGGTCTTTGTCTGGTGGAACACCCTATATATGTATGACAAATTGTTAAACTCTTATATACAACTTATGCCTACAGGTGATAATTTTGTTCTTGTACTGTTGTTACTTTTTAAAACTGCAGTTCTTTTAAACAATAATATTTAGGTGATTATATTCATCTAATTTATTTAAAAAAAATACGATTTCACATACACAATTATAATTAAATCTTGTTTTTAGATAAATAACGTTCGTGACTCGACTTTGTACTATTCTTCTTTGTGTTGTAAGGATTGTAATTCTCAAGCAGACTGGTGAGTTTCAGAAATGTAATACGTACGATAATTATAGAAAAAATACGATTAAGCTCATGACGATCAAGCTGTATGACTGGAACTTTTTTAAATTCGTACTTCCAGATTCCTTAACTTTTTTCTTGTTTTCTAATCGATCACAATTAAAAATTAAGGGCCTTTTTTATGTTTAATATTTTCATTGTCCATTTTATTGTCCATTGTGAACGATTTTGGAAATTTTTAATAATAATAAAATCTACGAAAATAATTATGAATGAATGCGATTGGCCCAATTTTGCACTTGATGATTTAGGATTAATAAGTGGAAGTGGGGGGGGGGGGGGGGTATAGTTACTTAGCCACCTTACATGTTTTACGACAAACGTGAATATGGAATTCAGCTATTGCCTATCCAAAAAGTTTGAACTCTCCCTACTAATTATTGATGCGAAGCCCGTGCGGTGGAGCGGTCAACGAAGGTCCCTCCCCTTCTTGCTTGTTATTTAGCCACTCGATCATCAAAACGGCCGTTTAGACCTGTGTTATTGGACCCGCGAGAGATCCGTGAGGCCCCTCCGGGTGCCATATCAAGGGATGAATGGATCACGGGAGGCGACGACAAAACCAAGGGGATGATTACGGAGTAAATGAGAGGAGAGAATGCGGAAAACCAATCAATAAGACGATGAGCCGCGTCCATTGCTAGAGTAAACAAAAAAGTTCCAGTTATGCAGCATGATTGTAAGAGCGAATTTTTACTATATTATGTTACATTGTTTTGAAAATTGAGGACTGGGTGGGAATGAATGGTTAATTACCAATTTTATGGCAAATTATGGCAAAAAATTCATTCGAAATATAAATCTGCTGTAGGAGATTTTGGATTTTTAACTTTTTTTTGCAGTTTTTACCGATTTTCAAGAACATTTCAATGAAATTAAACAGTTTTTCAGCATAATTTTGTGCAACAACTTTTGAATGTTCTATTTTATAGTTATTAAACTTTATGTGAGCAATATTCTGGTAAGAACTTGAAATTCAAGAATTTTCAGCCGTTTTTTTATTTTTTTCAGTGATTTTTTTTAGCACTTTTTCTGAAATTTGACTAATTTAATGTGGTAAAAGTATAATGGCCAACGAACTCGTCATTTCGTTAGAGAAGCTTACATTTTCGGCACGAGAATTGAATTTTGATCTTTATTCTAAGGAGAGTTATCGTCTGGAAGGACACTCGATCTTCAAAACGGCCGTTTTGACCTGTGTTATTTGACCCGCGAGAGATCCGTGAGGCCCCTCCGGGTGCCAAATCAAGGGATGAATGGATCACGGGAGGCGACGACTAAGCCAAGGGGATGATTACTGGGCAAATGAGAGGAGAGAATGCGGAAAACCAATCAATAAGACGATGAGCCACGTCCATAGCTAGAGTAAACAAAAAAGTTTCAGTCATGCAGCATGATCGTATGAGAGAATTTTCGTGAATTATCGAACTATATTATGTTACATTGTTTTGAAAATTGAGGGCTGGGTGGAAATCATTTGTAATTACCAATTTTATGACAATAAACTCATTCAAAATATTAATCTGCTGTAAGAGATTTTGAATGTTTAACTTTTTTGCAGTTTTTAACGATTTTCGAGAACATTTTAATGAAATTTAAATTGATTTTTAAGCATAATTTTGTACATAAATTTTAAAATATTTCACTTCATCGTTACTAAACTTTATTTGAGCAATATTCTGGTAAAAAATATAAATTCAAGAATTTTTTGCCGTTTTTTTTCCCCCAGCACTTTTTTGAAATTTGACCAATTTAATGTGCTCAAAAAATGCTGGCCAACAACCTCGTCCTTTCGTTTGGGAATCTTCCAGTCATGCAGCATGATTGTAAGAGCGAATTTTTACTATATTATGTTACATTGTTTTGAAAATTGAGGACTGGGTGGGAATGAATGGTTAATTACCAATTTTATGGCATATTAGGGCAAAAACATCATTCAAAATATAAATCTGCTGTAAGAGATTTTGGATTTTTAACTTTTTTTGTAGTTATTACCGGTTTTCAAGAACATTTGAATTAAATTTAAGTAGTTTTTCAGCATAATTTTGTACACTAATTTTTGTTTTATTTTATAGTTAGGTATTAAACTTTATTTAATGGATCACGGGAGGCGACGACAAAGCCAAGGGGATGATTACTGGGCAAATGAGGGGACAGAATGCGGAAAACCAGTCAATAAGACGATGAGCCGCGTCCATAGCTAGAAAAAACAATAAACGCATCGTGTGGTCGAGACGCAAGTGTGCGGGTCGGAATTTTTTTTCCCCCTGCCGGAATGAAGAGGAACATTTTACAAATACTCCCATAAATCCAGAAAGAACCCCGGGAAAGCGTGAGAGATTTCCCGCGGGGCGCGTTTTTGACAACCCCTTCAACTCGTCCGGGTGTTTTCAAAATAATAAACATAATTCATGAAACTCCGTGTTTGTCATATTGTTTCTCCCACGTGCGAGAGGGGAGCGGGTGATATATTATTGTCATTATCCGCAGATAGAGGCGACAGTTTTGGAGTTTTAGGGCAGGGGAAGGAGGTGGGATTCCCTCTTGATGTAGGTATCAGGACACGCTATACCTTTTCCTGTGTCTTCCCTAATGAATTAACACTACAATATACTTCCTTCATTAAAAACCGTCACTCATATTTTTCCACCCATATGTCACTTTCCTCCAACAATCTTTCTTATTCACAGATAACGAAGTACGATAACGGACATTTCTCAATAAAGCACTCAGGCGACATACTAATATGCTACCGTGTATGAGATCATAATTATTCTTAATGGTCTTCAAAATAAACAGACTGTCATACTGCATGATCGTATGAGGGCATTTTCGTGCATTATCTACACACTATAGTATGTTACATTGGTTTAAATTTTCGCATTTTAATTGTAAAGAAATAGTCAATTAACAATTTCATGGCTAAAAATACCTTGTACCAAGTGATATTCTGCGATTCAAAAATGATTTTGGATTTTTAGCTTATTCTGCAGTTTTTATCGATTTTGTTATAGCAAATATTAATGAACTTTAAGTACGTTTTAGCGTTTTCGTAGAAAATGAAGCTACTGCAATGGCTCGGAAATTTTTAAAATACAAATTTTTGAAAAATTTCTTTATTGAAACCCGTTGTGAGGCATTCTAATACGATTCCAGAAGTTTTCGTTTTTATATTTTCCGTGACGCAAAATTTGTGTCACAATTTCAGTGTTTTTCACGTACAACCCAGCCGTTGCTAGGGGAATGGAACTTCCGCAGTTTTCATCGCACAAAAATCGTTCGCCACTCGTTGGAAAGCGCTTGATTTGTGTGATAAATGTTCACATCTCAAGCTACCAATTTCCCCCTCCTTACGTACCTGGCTAAATTCCAAAACTAAGTTGATTGGACTATAAACAATTTTAATAAGCCGGTTACAATATTCGTAACGTAAAGCAATAGCATCATTTACTCCCCTCCATAGGAAACACTTTCATCCTCTTGACAACAGTCGAGGACAACTCGAGGACAACCGTTATGAAATTCTAGAGTCTGGGGAAAGGACGTTCGGCCCAACACCAGCGCTACCTTGCGCCGTTTCTGCAAATATCGTTACCACAAATTCCAAGATTTTCCCGCCTTCGCTTTGAATCCACCGTACTCACGGGCGTAGCCAGCCCGAATTTCTTGGGCCCACTGACCCGGTTTCCCAGCAATTAACTGGCTACGCCAAAGACTTGAATAATTGAATTTAGAGAACATAATTGCATATCGCATGACCTCGTAATTTAACCTGAATAATCTCCCGGAAAGTTCTGGTGGCCGAATCCCGACCAAAATAAAAGAAGACCGCGGCCGACTAATCAATAGGTACAATGAATAAACTTAAAATATCGGTTCTGATATTGTAAAAATAACATCGATATTGTAAAAAATAACAATGATATGGAAAAAAATTTCGTCAAAAAAACTACATAAGTATAAACTCGTAAACGAGTTCCACTATCTGCTTTTCAAGCAGATACCATGTTACATGGATATGTCTTTGATTGGGGATTTCATAACGGTTGTCCTCGAGAGTTGTTTTATTTGACTGTTTTATTTGACAAATCAGTTATAGGTATTCGGGTGTTTATAAATTTTTTCCTGGATACACCAAGATCTGAAGATGTCCTCAGTAAGAGGACGAAACGTTATCAAATAAAACATTAAATGAAAAACATTCGCTTAGGGCTTTATAATGCTTATTTCTGTTCTAGAACCAAAAATTTCAACCATGTATCATGTTTTCTCCTCGATATTGATTCAAATCTGCTATGAATCAAATCATCGAAACACCAGCTCAATGAAATCATCAGAAATTAACAAGCGGTTGCAATCATGTTCACAATATCAATTATGATCACCTGTGTGTAAACAATTATTTATATAACCATGCTCATAACTCAGTTTGTTGGACACGCACTTCGCAGTAGTTAACATAATATGGTTGGATAAATCGAGAGCTTTCGAACAATGGTCAACGAATTTTGTGGGATGAAAAACGACGAAGTACCATTTCCCTAGCAACGACTCGGTTGTAGGCGGAAATCACTGTAACACTATATGTTTCGTGCGCGGAAAAAAATTGACTCGCAAAATTGACGCGCAAAAATTGCTAGGACCCCAGGGCTAAAACATGATACATGTTAATAAAACAATAAATGAAATTTTCATTTATTTTCCCTGGGCCGCATCCCGACTAATTCCAACAAAACAACGGTTTACTCATAGAAATGTTGAAAATAACTGTGGAGAGAAGCCACTACAATGAGTTGTTGTTTACAGTCGACTGTTGTCAAGAGGATGATAATGTTTCCTATGGAGTGGAGTAAATGATGCTATTGCTTTACGTTAAGAATATTGTAACCGGCTTATTAAAATTGTTTATAGTCCAATCAACTTAGTTTAGGAATGTAGCCAGGTACGTAAGGAGGGGGAAATCGGTAGCTTGAGATGTGAACATTTATCACATAAATCAAGCGCTTTCCAACGATTGGCGAACGATTTCTGTGCGATGAAAACTGCGGAAGTTCCATTCTCCCGACATGGTTTTTGCGTCACGGAAATTTTTGGTTGACCCCCCAGAGCAGACATATCCATGTCAATCACAATAACTATGAGGTCACATACGATAGAAACTCTGCTACGGAATCAAGATAAGAAAATGATAGGTAATGGGGGAGATAACGGTGGGAGAAAGTCCCTTTACTTCCCGACAGGCAGCGCTGGTGTTCGGCCGAACGTCCTTTCCCCAGACTCTAGTAATCAAAGACATATCCATGTAACATGGTATCTGCTTGTAAAGCAGATAGTGGAACTCGTTTACTTTTTATAGTTTTTCATTTCTTCTTTGATTTTTCTGTCATACATAGTTATTCAACGTATATTCCCATTGAAATGAACGGGACGGTTCCCCTCACGGACAACGACTTGGACAGGATGAATAAATAAAAATCGCGAGTTATTTTGAAATGATCGAGGAACACCTTTTGAAGACTAAATTGTAAGGCTAAATTGAAAGTGACTACAGCTTTGGATGAAGTACTCAATAGATGACCCCTTTGTGATATATGCAAAATCAAGCCATAACAACATCAGACCATGGGACAGACAAAGCTTATGGAAGACCATGTTGCCCTTTGCCAAAACCTTATGCGCTCCCAGCACGTAACACAGCGTTGTTACCCCTCCTAAGGCCAAAAAACGGACCTCATGAAAATAATTCCATATTTACCCGAGCAATGTAAAGAATTTTATATAAGTAACACTACCAACCGTTTCTGATTAATGTTTTCATCGTTCCCAGAAGAAGTAACAACCTACGTTATAATTTTAAAACGTTATTTAAAAACTTATTTATTTTAGTGTTTCAATAAAATTGTCATCTAAACAGCCTTTTCTTCAATTTATTTCTCCTTTAATATTATAGATTATTGACGATGTTATCTTCATGGATTAATTGAGCTAACAGGTCTCCGTCATTGAATTGAATAAAGGAGAACACGGTTGATGATAAAGGTCGCAAGATAATGAGTGCATATTTTTATTATTGATGGAACAAGGGTCCATTATACACTTGATCCTGCAGTTTCTGTTTGTGTGGTTACGAAGGAGTTTTTTCGCTCTCCTGTAAAATTTAGTAAATGTAACATAGACCCTTATTCGGCCGAGCTCTTCAAATAATGATCATGAGTCTGTCTCGCTCAAAACTGGATATACAGCAGCGAGAACATTTCTATATTAATTTACCAGTTTGCGATCAAACACGTAAACAAAGTAGCACTATAGGCTGCACAACCCATTTATTTTCGAGCTGGATGTTAACTCCGTTAATGGGTTTAGTTACATCATCACGCTTGACAACGCGTTCCGTCCGTGAAGAACACAGTGCAGGTAATATTTAGAAAATAATAATAAGAATAGAAAATAGTTACCTACTTACATCGATGAAAATAATCAACTTGGAACTGAATAACACTTGTATTTATTTGTTCTTGTTGTTTAGCTTTTGCACGGTCTAACGCTGGCGGTTACTTATCATTTGTTATCGCCCGTTAAGAAATTGGCGGTTTCATCTCCATTAAGTGATAGGGATGTAGCATGGAGTTGATGTGGAATTGTTGTTGATCCCGCAATACAAGTAATCATTGCGTACCGTATTTTTCTGTTTTCAGGCGACAGTGATGAGGTTCTCAGTCGACCAATTTTTTCCCCGGCAATTCTACTCTTCAAAAACGCTGAAAATTATTACACAAAGGTTTATTGTTTCTGTTTTGTATAGCCATCTTACGCAGATCACCTGTCTATAATAATTATTAAACAAATTTTATTTAATACATTAATTAACTAGGTATCTAAAAATATATCTGCATAGGTCCCAGGATTGTTGGTTGTTGGAAAAGATTTTTTCTCGTGACACGATGATTCTATGATCTAAATTTAATTGGAATATTATCCTGATTCCAACAACTTTCTAAGTTCTTTGGTGAAAACCCAAATCAAATCAAATCGAACCTGCTTCATCTTCTGAAAATGGCTTTCCGACACATATCCATGTTGACTATCAGTTCCTACAGTGCTCTGGGTGTTTTATTTCAATATGAGTTTCATTCCATTCCTCGAGATGAAATTACTGCAAAAATCAAACGAAAAATGGTACTTACCTTTCCAAAGGCGATAAGTACCTACCTGAAATTCCCTTCTGGCAGAGCTCTCATGGCACGTCCTTTCACATGACCACTTTCAAAGGACTCTAAAGATTAAGTTTCTTAATTGATTCAAAGAGACTGGTCAAGGCATGTCAACGGAGAGTACACTACAGTAATAGCTAAATTTAAATATCTATTGAAGAATGGTAATGAGATCCTTCCACTATCCAATCGTTGTATTCTTAATGAGCAATTTTATTGCAATGTGGAATTGTTATCACAAGTGAATGCTTTTTTTGAACGTAACATCCTGTCGAATGGCTCCACGAGTACTTGTCAATTCACGAAAATATCAATTGCAACAAATTACGAGTACATATCTATCTTCCCCGAAACTAACCGGTAGTTTTTCCTCAAGAGTACCAACTACAGATTAAAAGTTCAGATAAATCGGAAACACTCACCCTACAAGGTATTCATCTCGTCAACCCCAACTCTTTACTCAGTTTATTATCACGACAGATTAATGTCATCAAAACTTACCAGTACGGGAAGTCCCACCTTGTTAAGCATGTCTACCCCGAAATTTGATTCCCTTAACTTCACTCACATATCTATGCGTTTTGACGACATCAACCTCAAAAACTTAGACAACTTTCATTTAAACTTAAACCCTTTTGACATCGACCAAGATGGTCCTAATTGGTACCACTCCATATTGCCTAGACAATTGGACTATAATTACTCTACGTACTAATATTGTCACTGTTGGGTACTCAATCATAAATTATAGACAGAAATGTGGGAGAGTGGGAGAGCCAAAATAACAAAACTACAGAAATGCCCTTGACCTAATATTATAATTTAGATACCTTTTTTTTTTTTTTTTTTTGTAATCTCTTTCTATGTATTTTTGTGTGTGTATACTCCATGTTTGGATTTTTTTTAAATATGTTTTATGATGTTTTAATGATTGTTTCATGATAACGTGTTTGTGATGTTCTATGACTCTTTATTTTATGATTTTTATAATGTTTTATGATGTTTTCTTGTTGTTTTTATAATTGTTTTATGATGTTCATGACGTATTCCATGAGTGATGTGTGTTATAATGTGTTTTATAATCTGTTAATTGTAACTCAAACTACTACTGTTTTTCGATTGTAAAATGTTTTTAAACAAAACAAGGAACACGAAGCGAGTTAACTTAACAAAACTTCAATAAACTTGAATCCCTAACACTTCAATTTAAAACTTATGAACTTAAAATTCAATTAACCTTCATCTTCCCTTCAACTTAACTTTAAAATTTCATTAAACTTATCATTTCCAATCTGAGAAAACTTCGCGAAACATTTTCTCTGCAGTTTTCCACTTGGGGAGGGAGGTGTTTTAGTACCAAAACCGCTGATCTATCTTTATTTCTGCTGAATCAGCCCACCGAGGCTATATAAGCTTGATTCTCCCACCGTTCGAGTCAGTCTCGTTGCTCCGCTCGTACGCTACGTATCTCCGTTACGTTTTCCTTATTCAAACTTGTGTTCCGTTGGTTCCAAATAAAGAAAGTGCTTTTTAAAAACTCTTTTCTCTCGGCACCCGCCGTAACTTATATATATAGTTAAACTCTTGGATTCGTTTAAGGGTACTTGAAAATTGATTTCAATCAAGAAATTTTTCAAAAATTTTTATTATTAAATTTTTTGAGCCATTGCAATAGCTTCAGTTTGTTCAAAAATTCACTAAAAAGCAAAAAATCCAAAGTCTTTTTTTAATTGACGAGTTTTTTGCCATAAAATCAGTCATTGAAAATTCCTTTTAGCAAATCTTCGTAGATAATAATGATATTGCAATGGCTCCATAAATATTCGAAAATTTGCTTCATTGAAATCCGTTTTGAGGCATCCCACAGTTCAACCTTTTTTCATATATATATATATATATATATATATATATATATATATATATATATATATATATATATATATATATATATTTCTGTGTGTACGTGTGTGTGTGTCCTTCCAGACGATAACTCTCCTTAGGATTGAGATAAAATTCCGTTCTCGCGCCAAAAAACCAAGCTTTCCAAACAAAAGGACGAGTTTGTTGCCCAGGGTTTTTTGTTTGAATACAATAAATTGGTCAAATTAAAAAAAAAAAAAAAAATGCTGGAAAAATCACTGAAAATAGCGAAAAACTCCTACAAAATTTTAAATGTCTATTTTTTATCAGAATGTTGCTCAAATGAAGAGTATTAACTATAAAATAGAACATTAAAAAATTAACGTACAAAATTATGCTGAAAAATGTACTGAAATTTCATTAAAATGCGCTAAAATGTCGAGCGAGTTTGAAATTTCATCATGTGTGTGTGTGAATGGAGTGGGATCATACTGATAAATCATGATGTATTAAGTTACTATTCTCGTCAGATTTTCGTTATTCTTTTTTGTTCAACGATGAATTCGGTCTAGTTTTGGAATGTATACCAGGAGCTTGGAGTGGTGGCTGGAGGGGGTAGTAGCAATGAATCGTGAAGTTTTCACTAGTCTTATCTGATTTACATGATAGTTTTCTCTGTTCGAGTTCTTATTTGTTCGATCCAGGTTTTAGTCCAGTTATGCAACCACGGAAGTTTTAAATTAACCCTGGAATGCCCCGTGGGGTTTGTCAAACCGGAATCGCGATTTGAAGTCAGTTTATCATGTTGAATCCCGCACGTCTGGCATTTCTCGCCCCCTTCTATATCACCCCCCCCCCCCCCAACTTCTTCCCTAAAGGCTTCAGCCTTTTTCCAGTTTAGTACGTTCAGGACTTCTCTGTAGTGTAGTACTTTCTTGTGCCTGGGGTTCGACAAACCCCAACGGGGAGTTAACCGCTAGTGATTTTCTCTATAGCAAGTGTTATTTGTGGGCGTTCCCACAGTTTTTTTTTTTTTTTTTTGGCTCATCGTTAGAAATGGGTGAAAAACGCAAGGTTTCGGATCCGGATCCATTTTGAAACAGCTGGAGGAAGAAGATGTATATTTTGACGGTGACAATTCAAATACGGGAGATAATGTCGAGTTACAGGTTGCCTCCGATGAAGAAGCGTCAAAAGTGACAGTTTTGGAGAAACTAGTTCGATGTTCCTTCTGTGAACATCATACATCTTCAAAGTGTTGAGAATGTTGATCTTATTGCTTGGTGCCAATTTTATGTTACCTTTTCATTCTAGTTCTTGGGTTTTGTAAGTGGTATCAAACTAATCTCAGAAAATCGTTTTGTAGATTTTATTTATTTATTTATTTTTGTTTTTAAATGAAAATGTGCTAATTTTATATTGAAATTTTGTTACAATGAGGTACCTTTCTGCTATTTTTTTTTTTTTTTTTTTTTTTTTCTTCAGAGCGTGAGGTTTGCCTTACTATTACTTTTTTCTTCATGAGCTTAGGTACCTACTTCATGTTTCTTTACACTCTTGATAACAGAATAAAAATAAAATTTGATTAAAGTGTAACTTATTAACATGTATCATGTTTTAGCCCTGGGGTCCTAGCAAATTTTGCGAGTCAATTTTTTTCCGCGCACGAAATTAATTACAGTGATTTCCGCTTACAACCGAGTCGTTGCTAGGGAAATGGTACTTCGTCGTTTTTCATCCCACAAAATTCGTTGACCATTCGTTCGAAAGCTCTCGATTTATCCAACAATATTATGTTAACTACGGCGAAGTGCGTGTCCAACAAACTGAGTTATGAGCATGGTTATATAAATAATTGTTTACACACAGGTGATCATTCTCAATAATTGATATTGTGAACATGATTGCAACCGCTTGTTAATTTCTGATGTTTTCATAGAATTTCGAATCAATATCGAGGAGAAAACATGATACAAAGTTGAAATTTTCGGTTCTAGAACAGAAATAATCTTCTCAGTGTATGTGAAATTATGTCAATTTTTCTAAAATATATGATTCATCATACGAAAACGACTGATCCTTGTAGTAGAACTAGGGAAACATTGGTTTTTCTAACATTTTTCAAAGTTGGGGTTTGACACACCCCACCGGGGAGTTAAGTGATGGAAATGTAGCCGGGACATTCCAGGGTTAAGGTGGTTTGGGGTGAGGGAGGTTGGGGGTGGGGGTGATTCCGAGAAAAATCTTGATATATTTTTTTCCCTATATTTTTACTCACTACAATTCTATACAATCCATTCATAGGGACGCCCTGTAATGCATATATTTATTACCTATAGGCATGTTTTGTTTTTTTTTCCTCAAGCTTGGGTTATCCCATACCTCCATGGATAATTCAAATTCGTCGTATGTCTTTTATACGACCCTATATGTGCCTTGCTTACATGAACTTGTTTCAAAGGGACTAAACACCTGATTATCGAGTAGTTAGAATTCAAGTTACGAGTGGTTTTACTCAACATTTCACTGACGACCATTGACCATAAACATTTCTAGTTGGAAAAGGCACGCGCTTTGTTGGTTGAGGTAAGAGGGTAGGAGAGGAATCAAACCATTTCCAACGATAACAAAGTGCAGAATGCGTTCACAATAGGGCGACAACCTCCTTCAGAAAACAACCAATCGGGAATTTGACCTCCCGTCACTCATTCAAGTTTGACGACTGCATCCTGAGAGGATCGCGGACTCTCAATGTAGTTTGCCAACCTCTCTCCAGACTGCGAAACTAGTTTCCCCGGAAAAACGGCCGGAGCCCGTGATAAGCGGAGGAGCGTTTTTGGCGGGGTAAAGTGAAATGGGAAACGGGCAGAAAAGGCTATGGAAAAGGAACGTTTTGAAAGGATGACAACAGATATCGAGTTCGGGTCACATTTGGAGCATCTGTCAAGTGATTTGTTCGCCTCCGCCCCACCTTCACGGGGAATGACGTTTCTGTCGTCGAACTTGGATGCTATCTGATTGTAAAATGTGCCTACCGATTGGCTGCAAGTAGTTCTGCAAGAACTCCTGTTTATCATGGACTTCTTGATGAACACTGAGACCGCTAAATCAATGACTGATGTCATCATACTAATTACTTTTTATTTGAGGGGAAATGTTATACACAGCCAGGGGTTGTTATGGGTTCTCCGTTATCTCCTCTGATTACAGATATTTACATGGATTATCTTGAGCAACAAATATTTACAACTTGTAACACAAATGATCTTCTCTATTGGTATATACATGTCGATGATAATTATTGTCATTCTATGAAAGGGCACAGAAAGACAACTAAATTCTTTTCACGGAAAAACCAATCAATTAGATCCCTTTATCAAATTTACCCTCGAATACGGCAATAAACTCAATTTTTTAGATCTATCCATCTCTTTGGTAAACGAAAAGCATGATTTTTCAATTTATAGAAACGATACATATAGCGATATAACTATCCATAGTACTTCAAATCACCCTTTAGTCCATAAGCATGCAGCCTTCCATAGTATGATTAACCGAGCACTGTCTATTCCAATAAGTGAACAAAATTTATCAAAAGAAAAATCCATTATCACAAGCATAGCGGCTAGTAACGGATATGGAGGAGATCTCGTTGATACCATATGGGATAATGTTTTTAGGAAAAAGAGTAGGGAAAAAGTTTCCAACCTGGCCAGGAAAAATGTAAATTTAGAAGAAAAGCAATGGATGAGTATACCTTATTATGGGAAAATTTCGGATAAAATCGGCAAAATTTTATCATCGAGAGGTTACAAAGTAGGTTTTAGAACTAAAAATAGTCTTAAAGCATTACTAGGATCCGTTAAGGACAAAATCGATGTTCAGGATAAAAGTGGGGTTTATAAACTGAAATGTTCGTGTGGTTACGAATATTGCGGTCAAATTGGTAGGAAATTCAGGGAAAGAATAGACGAGCTTCAGGAGGATTTCAGGGAAAATGAGGGTAAGTCTACATTTGCGAAACATCTTAAGGAATCCAATCATAGTTACAATTTTGATTTGACAGATAGACAGTGTGTAGAATTTCTTCATTTTTGTCCGAAGGGAGGTATGTTGAATGTACTTGAAAAATTCGAATTATCAAAAGTGACAGATCTGGTAAATGTTTAAATGAGGATATACGTCAATATATTTCACCACTGATAGGTCCATTTTTATAAAGCTTGGAATTATCCCTTCACAATGTTGAAACCATATTTAGATATTTCCCCCTTTCACTTCATCTAATTAGCTATAATCCCCCGTCACCTTGTTTGCACTTAATTGGTTGTACCTCCTGCCCCTTTCCTTTCTCTTGACCAATGGGATTCAATCTCCCTTCACCTGTTACTATAAAAGCTGTGTCCTTTCTAATGTGTCTTCAGTTATTGTTTGTTACTGATGATGGCCTAACCGTCGAAATCGATTTAACAGTGTAACTCTTTATTTTTCGTGGAAATAGACAACGTTTTTCACTAACTTCCGTTTTGTCATCATACATTGAACATGGCTGTAAAATATATCAAATTTAGACACTCGTGCAAGACTTACATATTATATGAAGATTACCTACCATTTATAATATTTCTACATATTTGTCACAACGCAGACAGGAAAATATAAACTGCAATTTTACTCTACCGCTTACTAAAGATAATTCTATCCGAATTTCACATTTCCCATTCGTTAGTTAATCAGATAACCAAAACGGTAATCATTAATTTAATTATTTATTCAATACTCATCAATCAGCATTTAAGCGGTTTTCCATGTTAGAAATATAGTCTATTTCTCTTATACAGACCCCGTTCAAAAGTTCATCTTCTTGAGTTAAATGGGAACAAGATAAACTGCATTGCTCACTCCGATGATTATAGTGTTGCAGCAAGCTGTAATTGTATTTAACCACACCTAGGACGAACTAAATCACTCGGGAAAAGTTCTGGAAACCCATTCCGAAACGGAAGTTAGTGAAAAACGTTGTCTATTTCCACAAAAAAATAAAGAGTTAAATCGATTTCAACGGTTAGGCCATCATCAGTAACAAACAATAACTGAACATATTAGAAAGGACACAGCTTATATAGTATAGCTTCATTTTTGCCCAAAGGGAGGTATGCTGAATGTACTTGAAATATTTGAAATTATCAAAAGTGGCAGATCTGGTAAATGTTTGTATGAGGATATCCCCTCAATGTATTTCACCACTGATAAGTCCATTTCTATAAAGCTTGGAATCATCCCTTCAAACTGTTGAAACCAGTAATTCTTCCTCTCCTTTCACTTCATCCGATTAGCTATAATCCTCCTTCACTTTGCTTTGCTTTCCAGCCCCTTTCCTTTCTCTCGACCAATGGGATTCAATCTCCCTTCACCTGTGACTTTATAAGCTGTGTCCTTTCTAATGTGTATTCAGTTATTGTTTGTTACTGATAAAAACCGTCGAAATCGATTTAACAATATAAATCTTTATTTTTCGTGGAATCCAATCATAGTTACAATTTTGATTTGACAGATAGACAGTTTGTGGAATGTCTACATTTTTGTCCAAAGGGATGTATGATGAATGTACTTGAAAAATTCGAAAATATCAAAAGTGATAGATCTGGTAAATGTTTAAATGAGGATATACCACAATATATTTCACCACTGACAGATCCTTCTCTATAAAGCTTGTAATCATCCCTTCACATTGAAACCATATTTGGTTATTTTCCCCCCTTTCACTTCAAATTAATTATTTTTCCCCTTTCACTTCAAATTAGTTATAATCCCCCGTCACTTTATTTGCACTTGATTGGTTGTACCCGTCCTGCCCCTTTCCTTTCTCTTGACCAATGGGATTCAATCTCCCTTCACCTGTGACTTTATAAGCTGTGTCCTTTCTAATGTGTATTCAGTTATTGTTTGTTACTGATAAAAACCGTCGAAATCGATTTAACAATATAAATCTTTATTTTTTCGTGAAAATAGACAACGTTTTTCACTAACTTCCGTTTTTTTCCACCTATGAGGTCATGTTCCGTTCATGTCACTAGGTATTCGACGGCAACATTGAGCTGGTACCTAGCAATTAATTTATTATTGACATGGTTACCATCCTGATCAGCTGAGAGTGATTAATTATGAATTGTTCACCCAAGGAAGTTGAAATTTGAAAGGGAACCTCATCGGGACTTGAGAGACCATTAACATGGGAGACCGCCCGAGTGCTCCCGAGGGACTGAAAAAACACCTGAGTGCTCCCGTAGAAAAGTCACCCCAGTGCTCCCGCCTCACCTGAGTGCTCCGCTAGAAAAAAAGCGCGAGTGCTCCGACACGCCTGAATGATCCTGTGTTTGAAAAGTAGCCATTACAATACGTTTTGTCAATGTAATCAACTGTTACTTACATGGTCATCAGTCGATGTCGAGATTCATATATGATTGTTTTCAAGATTGACCCCCAAAATTTGGGGAGCGTCGGGATATTTTATCTTGTACCGGTAGGCCATTCTTTTTAGGTTACTTAATCCCTTGGTGGTAACGTCAACATGCGGCAAGTCAAGAAGGGCACTTCTTACAACCTGCAAAACATAATCCACGTACTTTTATAAGCTCATAACTACAGTAATAGCAATGAATTTCAACAAATGAATGAACATAAACAATAAGACGAAACTGAATAAATAACTCACTTTCGACGGACAGGAAAAAAATTAATGCATTTGCGACGACGTTTCTTTTGACGGCCGCCCGTAATTTGCTAGTTTCTATTGTGGTCGTGGGTTCATGGTAATGTGGGGTTTTGTGAATCCTTCACATCCATCTGTTTAAGCAGGGGTGCCCACAGGGGGGGGGGGGGGGGGGTCACGACGCAGACTGCGTCGTTGAAATTTTGGGGGGGGGGGGGGTTAGAAAAATGAGTATTTTTAAAAATTTTTTTATGAACAAGTAATAAGATATATACTAACAATTTGCTAGAGTCAGCTGTTTTCAATTCGAATTACTTTATTGGATAATGTGTTGTAGAAACAGGTATTGTGCGCATGCGTTGTGAGTGCCATAATGACAGCGGTAATGTCTTTGACACTGCCGCGCCGCACTGGGTGTTTAGCTATAGTAGCCTAAATGGTGTATTTTGAGCAATGTAGGTATATAGTTACTGTAGATAATTGAAATTCTACATTATGCTTATTGTACTTGTTTTACTATCAATTAAAAATTAATTACTTACATTTGTAAAACAAGAAATACAACATTCTTTATCACATCAGACATCAGTGTATCATTTACATTACCTATTTAATAAATAGTTAGTTGGGGGGGGGGGGGGCTCGAGTCGTTGCGCTTGGGGGGGTGGGCACCCCTGGTTTAAGCGTATGATTTACAGCGGATTTGCCCACCCCTTGCACTACAATTCTACCTTCTCACACCCCCAGCTAATAATTTATGATAATTATATTTGAATCCGTCAATAAATATAAGAACAGCCTCTTGACGACTTCCGCCACTAAAAAATTTCACGTCCGACATGGTACACGGAGAGAGGTAATCGACAAACTGATGGTAAATGTCCCAAGGATTCATGTCGATTCCGGTGCACTTTCTCTTATCGTCTACGGCAGGGGTGCTCAAACGGCCGATCGCGATCGACCAGTCGATCGCGAGTGCTTTTTGAGTAGATCTCGAGAAGAAAATTTTTTTTAATAAGTAGGTAACTAAACTACAAAAATTTATTACGTAATAACACTGCTTGCGGCAAAAGGCGGCTTTATCAAAGGAACGCGCGGTACTTGTCAAAGAAAAGCCGCGTTGTTTCTAGACTAGACTGTACTAGACCATTTCGGGCGGCGCACAATGCACATCACAATGCACTTAAACACCATTAACTTGGAGCTTCAAGGTAAAGGAAAAACTATTATTGAGATGATTAGCGCAGTAAACGCATTCAAAAGTAAATTGCAACTTATGATAGATCAACTGAAAAGAAAGGATCTGAAACATTTTCCGTCTTTGAAAGCAAGGATTCCTCAGTTGAATTATGATACGTATGAGGCTGAATTATCAAATATTTTGGGACAATTCGAAATGCGTTTTTATGATTGCAGTAAATTGGCAAATATAGCATCATTTATGAGTTATCCTTTTTCATGTAAAAACATTGAGGAATTAGCTACTGAAGTAGCAAGTCAGTTTAATATGAACTCATGTTCTGTTGAAAATGAGTTGGTGCAGATTATATCAGATATACATCTCAAAGCTACAGCATCTGATACAAATTTCTGGTGTTTTATATCTGATGATAAATATCCGAATCTAAGGCAAATCGCCCTTCAACTGACGGCAATGTTTGGGTCAACTTACTTGTGCGAGTCTGCATTTTCTGAAATGAAGATAATCAAGTCAAAATATCGCAATCGACTAACTGACGACCATATGTCATCATGCTTGCGATTGGCACTCAGTGGTTACGCTCCATCTTATGAAAAGTATGCTGAGGACATGCAGTGCCACGCTTCAACATAAAAAGTCACTCCTTAGTTGAGTTTAACACCATATATTATGTAACTCTTTTGTTTTGTAACAACGAATTCACTCGCAATTTTGAATAACCTGGAGTTTTTTCATTGATATTGTAGAGAAGAACTTACGTAAACCTAACCCAAACCGTGACTAAAATAATGTAAATTGTGCGGAAAGCTAATATCTATATATGCTACGGTACACCCTACCTAGGTAGGTAGGGTGTATCGTGTATGTACGACAACTCTGCATCACACATACATGCAGCCTCTCAGAGTCGATCGTAAGTAGTCTAAAAATATTGAGGTAGATCGCCAGCAGTTCAAGTTTGAGCACCCCTGGTCTACGGGATCATTCGGGACAATCTATTTTCGAGATTGCGAAGTTAAGGGGATCACTAGGGTGTCTCAACTTTCGCCCCTCGGACTCGACGGGAGCACAGGAGACCATTAACATCTGGGCTCCAATCTGAGGAGTGGAAAATTTGATAGGAAACATTTCTAGATCATTTGGAAGTGGATGAAATGACGGGCTCCGTCCTGATCAGCTGAATGAGCTAAATTCTCTTCAATTCAACCTAGGAAATGTTAGTTTAGGTTACGTCCTTCTATTTTCTTTGAAAATGAAATGATCAGCAAATAGTATTGGATCCCATTTCATACACAATTTTTCCCATAGGTAATCGTAAAAATAAGATATTTTAAGGAAAGTCATATTCATGATCTTTTGTTTCTCATATTAAGGGAGAAATCATGAATTGTATATATTAGTTAATGTTCCTATTTACAGAGAAACACCGTCATCCCCCATTCTGTTGTATTCATCCTTTAGTAATCCATGTCCTGGAAATGCTTTACTAGGTTGTGAATACATCCACCGTCTCTTCCAGTTGGGATCCTACTGACTTTTGGGAGATCGAAAATGGAGGGCATCGACGAGGAGACACATTATACAGGTGCAGATACCGCGTTCGGGTCACATTCGGGACATCTGTCAAACGATTTGTACCTTGCGGGGATCAACCGCAAGCTCTCATCCCTCCGCTCGGGGGAATGACGTCCAGAACCGCCTAACTGGTAGAATCCTAATAACCTGGACTCGGAAGGTCCTCACCGCGTTTCTCCATCAATATCATCCCCGTGGGTGGCAGACCCGCATGTGCTAATGGCAGAGCTACGACTCCTGACCGAAATTTATAACAAGACATTCGGGGCGGGCACCGCCCAGATGGCGGTAACGACTGCAGGTGGCATTGTACAAGGGCACTAATTAGGGATCAACTCCGCATCACCGTTCGCAAGTTGTGGGTCATTCTTGTATCATTCCGGCCATCAGAATTCAAAGTCACATACCTATAGCACCGTTTAAACATATCAAATGCGTTGGTTTGTAATTCATTTATTTCTATGGTTATCAATTCCGGTGAATTATGACTTTCACAACTACATAATTTCATGCGTCCAATTCTTAGAAAACAATCACTGCATTCTATGAAAAAACTGTAGTCTATGCTCCCAGAACCGGAATTCGTCTCATCAATAGGTACTTTTTAATCTGTTTTCGAAAAATTATTTTATTGACGGGAAGAAACGCTAAAAACTAACAAAAGTCCAGTCATGCGGCATGACCCCATGAGCGAATTTTTGAAGAAATCTTCGACATTTCAGTCGTTATTGATCGTGTAGAGAAATTTTAGTTTATGATTTTGATAGACAAACATGGAATCAAATTATTACAAATAATTAGGAGGTACTCATACTTTATTATTATTAAGCTAATCTTGTAGATTTAAAGACAAATGTAGCTAAATATTCATAGATTTCAATGTCCAATGTGGTCAGTATTGAAGGCAGTTGAAATCTTAACAGTATCCTATCATAACATCATCAAATCTTGACATAAAATAAAATTACATACCGACGTCATATGGTTCTAGAATTGGTTATAAAGGGATACTTCCATGAGAGTAGTTCAATCTGAATTTGGACAATGTTTCATGCAAATATTACCGATTTTTACAACTAGCGAACGGCATTATTTCGATTTTTGACTGATTTTTCAACTTTGAAATTTTTGAAAACTTGACTTGATACATATTCTTATAGGAAATTTCACGCTGATTCCGAATATACCACTTGTTAGTAAGTATGCTGAAAAAATTATTTCGCACAACAAATCGCAAAAAACAGGCTATTTTGAAATTTTTGACTACATTTTTGAAAATTTCAACGCGAAGATGTAATCCGATCATGCTGGCCAACGAACTTGAACTTTCGTTTTGTGTCCTTTACATTTTAAAATTTGTTTGAAGTTTCTAGCACAATTCTACGGACAGTTATCGTCTGGAATGACACATACATACATACATACATATTTTTTTTTTTTTTTTTTTTTTTAAGAAACCTCCCCTCAAAGACGGAGGGGGCACGCCATTAAATTGGAAAATAACAAATAAAATAAAACAAAGTGGGGAGGACGCCCAGGTTTACCCGACGCCGGCTCTAGGGATAAGGGAAGTTGCAGGACGAGGAGGAAGAATGGGATGAAAGGAAGTGCCCCTATAGAATGACCACCAGTTCAAGTAAGAACCCCTCAGGACGCGGGTGGTGATACCACGGAGTACTCCTGCAGAGATGCCCAACTCGAGTAACTCCGTGGCGCTTTTCCCGCACCACACCCCGCGCCATGACAAGGTCGCGGCAATGTCCTTGATGTTATTAAGTGCCACTCCTTTTAGCTCAGATATCGCTTGGCGCAGATCATTTCTATCATATTTACTTTTCTTAGCCCGCCAGGTCTGCTCCATGTCCACGCTGCCACTGACAACCTGGACATCCAGGATTATGGCAGACCCATCGGGCTTGATCGCAACGATATCTGGCTTCTTGCCCCGATCACTCGGCATGTGGTATAGTCTCTCCCTTTTGACATCCCAACCGCTAGATGACAAAGCACCTGCTATCTGCTTGGCAACCGCATCGTGACGTAAAATGCGGCCACCGTGAGTACGAGGACACTGCTGCACCACATGATAAAGATTCTCATTTTTACCCCGACAGGCGCGGCAAAGGGTGTCTACTGTCCTGCGACTACTCCTCGAACACCTCACCGAGGTGGCTAACGTAGCCACCCGGACGGCATGAAAATGGCGATAGTCGCGGGCCCCAATGCCCTCTGAAGCCCATTCCACCCACTGGGTAGAAATGGGGGATTCAGAGCACTGTCGGAGTTCTTTACCATCTACTGACTCATGCAGTGCAGCAGCGAACTCAGCAGATGAGCTGGGTTTTGGAGCAGTTGGTGTTGCTCGATCGCACCACAACAACTGCTGCCGGACAAAGTCCAGGTCAGCAGCAGTGCGGGCGACCTCCCAGCTCGAGCCCCTAAGGGCAAGCAGACGCTGGCGGCCTAATGGTGGCATGCTGGCTGATAGAGAGACAATACCGAGCCCACCGGCCTTGACCGGTGCGTGGATGTAAGCACTTGGGACACCAGGTGGAAAGCCTAGCCAAGAGCGCACAGCAGAGCGAACTTCACGATCTAACTCAAGCAGCCTCCCCGCAGTAAGTCTGCCAAAGACTAACCCATAGGTTAGCTTTGGCAGTAAGTACGTGCGAAGGAGGCGCAGCTTCTGCTGTGGCTTCAATGGAGCCTTGGTGACACGAGCTAATGCTCCACCAAGGTCCACAGGGCTTGCGGCTATAGTGGCCACACCCATGAAGTCGACCCCAAGGTACCGCCAGACCTCCAACACGGATCGGGCAGGGATGGAAGTTTGTCCTAAGACAAAACACTCCTCATCCACTACCTTCACCTTATGCTGGCGACCCGACGGGACCAAGGAGACCGACCCACACTTAGATGGGTTGACCACAAAACCACACCCGGCTAGCTGCTCAGCAAATGCTTTGAGGGAGATCTGCAAGCCCTCACGGGTTTCTACGAGTAGGATGACATCATCAGCATAAGCTAATGCACCTACTCGCACCCCAGGGGTGAGATCAAACCGTATTTCATCCATCAGCTTACCCAAAGCTGTATCCACGACCAGGTGAAAGAGGAGTGGCGATAGAGGATCCCCCTGACGTACCCCGCGCCCAATAACAACATCCCCTGACATCTCACCTACTGCCTCGAGGACAGTCACACCTTCATGGTACAGACAGGCAACATACTCAATTAAACGAGCAGGGGCCCTGATACCACGAAGGCAATCGGTCAGGGCAAAATGGCTTACTGTATCAAAGGCCTTAGCGACGTCCAGAGCGGCAAGATGGAGCTGCCGTTTCTTGATACGGGCCAGGGAAATGACAGTTTGGAGAACTGTTAGATTCTCCGCTGTGCCATCCGCTGTCTGAAATGCTCTCTGGACGTCACCTATGACACTAGCCACTTGGAGGCGAGATGCCAGAACCTTTTGGAAGTGGCAGAAGACCACCGACGAAATAGAAATTGGGCGGTAGCCTCCAGGCCCACTTCCTCCTTTCTTTGGGATGAAAATTGTGCGGGCACGGGTCAACGCTTTCGGGGGTCTTCCAGATAGTAGCAACGGGTTGAGGATGAGCAGCTTAACATTCTTTGGAGCTTTATTCCAGCGTCGGGCGGAAATACCATCGGGTCCAGCAGAAGTGGAGTTTTTGACACGGCACTTATGTGCCTCGTCATGAAGCACCGGTGTGCACATGATGCTGCGTAAGGAGTCCCTGGTGGAAGCTGGGGGTACCACTGCCTCACCAGAGTTGTGGCTGGGAGCACTCATAAGTGGCTCCCAGTAGCCCACAAATTCCTGGAGGGGGGGCATAACTTGTTCTTCCCCAGCTCCCTCCAGTACCTCCGCAGCTGCACGAGCCGGATGCTTCCTCCACAATCTCTGGACACGCTGGTATTCCCGCCTCCTCGCTTGCTTAGCTGCTCTGCGACCTCCACGAGGCACCACATTAGGGGGAACTTCTCCCTGGTGCCTCGCCACGGTCGCTTCCTCAACCTGCAGGAAGATCCTCTGCACATAGGCCGCGACCTCGTCCTCCAAGCCATTTGGCCCCTCAACAGCCCGCCTCGCCAGATCCTGCAGGTAGGCACTCTCATAACCAACAATATTGCCTACCTGCTCCCCGAGCCTCAATACTTCAGTCTTCAAGTCTGAAAGAAGACCGGAGGTCACGGGGGAGGATTGCTGAATGGCGGGCTGTTGTCCCACGTCTGCTGGAGATGCGGGAGAGGCCCCACTGCTATTTGCCAGGATTGCATCCTGGACAAGCTGCTTGTAGTGGGGCCTCAGGCGAAGAGATTGAATGGCAGAAAGCGTGCGCATGGGAAAACGGGCTTGCAAGAAAACATTTATATTGCGTACCCCATTACGCACTGCTTCCGCCTCCTCTGCTGCCATTCGCCGCAAATCCTCAGAAGCATACCTGGGCCGCTCTCGCTCTATATCAATTGCAGCGTTGGCCTGTACAGGATGCTTCTGCCAGACGTGGGCACTGAGGCCCCGCTTGGAACTGAAGGCTCTCTCACAGTGGGCACACTGATGGACATCTCCAGGGGCATTGGAAGAGGAAGAAGGATAGGAAGAAGAGGAGGAAGAAGATGGAGAGGAAGACCGACGCCCCTCCCTGGGGCACCCCGAGCGCCTCCCCTAGAACCCCGCATGCCAATGGGCATGGGGGGGTTATGAGGCTCGGCTGTGTTTGTATTCATAACAAGGGAGACGTAAAAATGGGTCGGGAGACCCGTTGACACGAGCCTCCCCCCAGATCGCCATTGGGTCATTTTGCCACCCTCTGTTCACCCAGAGGGTGTCCGGGTTGCATGACGGGTACGTATAACCTTGACTTGGGTAGGGATTTGAAGGAGCACCAAAGAGATAAAAACACCAATAGTTACCCTACCCCAGCAACCCAAATATATATACATATATACATACATACATATATACTTACATACATACATATATACATACATACATAAAAAATGCGTTAAACTTCAGAATATGACACATACATCATACATATATCTCATCATATAAATATGAACATACATATATACTTACATATATACATACATACATAAAAAAATGCGTTAAACTTCAGAATATGATTCAGAATAGCCTGAAACGGATTCCTGCATAAAATTTTCTCAAAAATTCACATTCTACAAATTTTGAGGCGAGAGCAATAGCTTAATTTTCTTCAAAAGTTTGCTAAAAAGGTAAACACTAAATTGACTTTTCGGGAAAAACATTAGGTCATTAATATGTCATATGGCAGAAAGCGATTCACTATTGAACTGCTGGCAGCTATATGTGTGAAGTGTATAATGTAATAAAAATATACATCTTGGACAGCATTGATAATTATTATGATTCGCAAAATGCCTCTCGAAATTGGAAAATGTAAAGCTTGACCAGATGGCAGCTGTCTCATTGCCTAGCAACACGTGCCAAGTCTACCGTTAGACAAATAGACAATCAGGGTTTATTGCCTGTATTTTCCTCATCACAAATTTTAACACAGAATGTGTTTTAGCCATGGACTAACTAGCCGAAAATGGAACGCGGGATGGGAACGAAATGTGTGACGGATGATTTTCACGTACAACCGAGCCGTTGGTAGGGAAATGGAATTTCCGCCATTTTAATCGCACAGAAATCGTTCACCATTCGTTGGAAAGCTCTTGATTTATCACGAATTTATTTCGTTTTTTTTTTCGTAGTTTCATACTATAACTATATAAATTGATGTTATAAATGAATAGTAAACAATGACGCTTGTTTGGTTGTCACTTGGTTGCGCGACAACGCAATTTTCGTAGTTTCATACTATAACTATATAAATTGATGTTATAAATGAATAGTAAACAATGACGCTTGTTTGGTTGTCAC
Organism: Adelphocoris suturalis; assembly: GCA_030762985.1. NCBI lineage: Eukaryota > Metazoa > Arthropoda > Insecta > Hemiptera > Miridae > Adelphocoris > Adelphocoris suturalis. Next base: position 36,739,997 of record CM061048.1, read on the forward strand.
TTGGTTGCGCGACAACGCAAACACATTCTGTGTTTCAATAATTTCGTCCGAAGTATGTAAATAGAGGTAACCGGGGGTCCAGGGGGCTTGCCCCTGGCGAGGCGCGGAGCGCCGAGTTTTTACATGTACTGCTCCTTATTATGATTAAATTATATTCCACTAGCCGCTCCGGCTCGCTTCGCTCGCCTCCACGTCCAGCCGGGAGGCAAGCCTCCGGACCCCCCATTCAATTGCTCGCTTCGCTCGCAAAGTGTGGCATGTAGGGAATATTGCTCGCTTCGCTCGCAAAGTGTGGCATGTAGGGAATGTTGCTCGCTTCGCTCGCAAACGATAGATCCCTAGGGGTAGGTTTAACTTCTGTAAGGGATGCTGCTCGCTTCGCTCGCTTGAGGAAGTTATACTGCCCACCCAACTTGGCAGACGTTTTTTTCTGTTGGAAATTCTTACAAACAAATTAAATCTTATGAAACTACGTACCACAAAAGGCCTACGAACCACAAGAAGTTTATTCGGGGATGTTGCTCGCTTCGCTCGCAAGGTATTGCTGTATATTTGTAGGAAAAAATCCGAATTTATTCTGTTGACATGGCTCTCGCTTCGCTCGCAAAGTGTGGCATGTAGGGCATGTTGCTCGCTTTGCTCGCAAACGGTAGATCCTAAGGGTAGATTTAACGTGTGTAGGGGATGTTGCTCGCTTCGCTCGCAAACGGTAGATCTTTAAGGGTAGGTTTAACTTCTGTAGGGGATGCTGCTCGCTTCGATCGCTTGAGGGTGTTATACTGCCCACCCAACTTGGCAGACGTTTTTTTCTGTTGGAAATTCTTACAAACAAATTAAATCTTATAAAACTACGTGGAACCACAAAAAGATTATTCGGGGATGTTGCTCGCTTCGCTCGCAAGGTATACCTGTATATAGGTAGGAAAAAACCCGTATTTATTCTTTTGAAATAGGCCTGCAGGTAACATTGTGAAATACCTGACAAACCCCTTGACGTCTTCGTAGAGCCTTCTCGCGAACACGGCAAAATTAATTTCTGATGTTAAACGCTTCTTCTCGCTTCCGCTCGCGATTTGACCGACTTAACGTCACTTTTTTCGATATCCGATTTCGGATTCAGATTCGGCGGACCCAAAGCTGTATTTCGCCCGCGAAAACCGTTCCGAAAAACGTACCTTTATGGGGTATATTTTAATCGGAAAAAACCAAGTTTTTCGGCGGACTTTTCGAGAAAACGGGTCCGTATTCTCGCATTTTTTAAACGCATTTCCCGATACTTTTTTCGCGATCCGATCGCGCCGTCGTCTTCCTCGTTCAAAAACCTACGAAACCCGTATTTTTCCGGAATCGTCAACGGCCGTTTAGAGGGGTAGGGGAAGCGGGGAAGTGGAAAAAGCGCACATTAATTATTACTTCGACCCCCCTCCCGCCCTACGGCCCATGGTTCGGGTGGGATTAGAAAATTTTAAATTCGCTTGTTCCCCATTTCGGAAAATCCCAAGAAGATCCCACCACTCGTATACTCCCCCACTCAGCCGTTTGGCCGTGCATAGACACGACAGACAGACAGACGGAGTTTCATTCTTATTAATAACTAGCCGCTCCGCCTCGCTACGCTCGCCTCCACGTCCAGCCGGGGGGCAAGCCCCCCGGACCCCCCATTAAGTTGCTCGCTTCGCTCGCAACGTGTGGCGTGTAGGGACTATTGCTCGCTTCGCTCGCAAAGTCTGGCATGTAGGATATGTTGCTCGCTTCGCTCGCAAAGTCTGGCATGTAGAAAATGTTGCTCGCTTCGCTCGCAAAGTATGGCATTTAGGGAATTTTACTCGCTTTGCTCGCAAACGGTAGATCTCTAAGGGTAGGTTTAACTTCTGTAGGGGATGCTGCTCGCTACGCTCGCTTGAGGAAGTTATACTGCCCACCCAACTTGGCAGACGTTTTTTTCTGTTGGGGAATTCTTACTTACAAATTAAATCTTATAAAACTACGTGGAACCACGAAAAGTTTATTAGGGGATGTTGCTCGCTTCGCTCGCAAGTCCGTATTTATTCTGTAGGGGATGCTGCTCGCTTCGCTCGCTTGAAGAAGTTATACTGCCCACCCAACTTGGCAGACGTTTTTTTCTGTTGGAAATTCTTACAAACAAATTAATTCTTATAAAACTACGTGGAACCACGAAAAGTTTATTAGGGAATGTTGTACTGCCCACCCAACTTGGCAGACGTTTTTTTCAGTTGGGAATTCTTACAAACAAATTAAATCTTAGAAACTACGTGGAACCACGAAAAGTTTATTCGGGGATGTTGCTCGCTTCGCTCGCAAGGTATACCTGTATATGTGTAGGACAAAGTCCGTATTTATTATTTGAAATGGCTCTCGCTTCGCTCGCAAGGTATTGCGTAGAAGTGCAAATGGGAACCCCCCTGTGAGGGTCCCTTCAGGTAAGCAACGTTGTGTAACGGCGGTCCGTGGTCGATTAATTTCTGATGTTAAACGCTTCCCTCGCAATTCCCCTCCCAATTTGACCTACTTTCCGTCACTTTTTTCGATATCCGACTTCGGATTCAGATTCGGCGGGATCAAAGCTGTATTTCGCCCGCAAAAACCGTTCCGAAAAACGTACCTTTATGGGGTATATTTTAATCGGAAAAAACCAAGTTTTTCGGCGGACTTTTCGAGAAAACGGGTCCGTACTCTCGCATTTTTTTAACGCATTTCCCGATACTTTTTTCGCGATCCGATCGCGCCGTCGTCTTCCTCGTAGGAAAACCTACGAAACCCGTATTTTTCCGGAATTGTCAACGGCCGTTTAGAGGGGTAGGGGAAGCGGGGAAGTCCAAAAAGCGCACATTAACCGGAACTTCGACCCCCCTCCCGCCCTACGGCCCATGGTTCGGGTGGGATTAGAAAATTTTAAATTATTGATAATTGATTAATGAGTTTGAAAAAAGAATTAAAAAAAAAGAAGGAAATCCTAGCCCCCTGGGCCCTAATGGCCTCGCGAACCGCTCAAACAAAGTGATAAAAGCAGTGACCGTTTGCGAATGGACGGAGTGATGCGGGAAAGGGGTAGCGATAAATTTTAAAACGCCCCGGAGTTGTTTTTCTGTTATTTTCCACCCCTCCCGGCCTGGGAGAGAGTTCTGGATGCCATCAGCCCCCGCGAGACGTATGTTCGACAGCCCCAAGGGATTTATAGCGGGTCGTCTGCTGTACCCTTGTTTTCTGAAAGGCGGACCCATTATTCGAGTTTTTAATCAGTTTAGAGCCGGACAAGTGATGAGAGGGGACGGAATTCCGGCGATTGAACTTTTATACGTCGTAAATTCTTTCGGAGGCCCGCCAGTCGGTTCGCCGGCTTGCAGTGTGTTTGACTGAGATCGAACTGTACGTTTCATCGTAGAACGTTTTTAATCGAAAAACTGAAATCAACAGATATACAGCATATACGCTATGACAGGTATAAATTACATTTTTTTAATTGTATTTATTGATTAAATTGTAAACAATACATATTGAAGAATAGTGAAACATATTATAATGTAAGGGAAGGGCGTGCATGCATCTTGGACAGTTTTTCATCATAGCTTTATGTGAATCAAGCCTCTTAACCTGTCTAGCCTTGAAGCAATTTCGAAATTAGAAACGTATGGTTCCACCTATCTATTTGCAAAGGGGTTGCAAAAATGTATAATTTTAAGCAAAATTTTAAAGAAACCAGTCCTTGATTTTTTAGATTTACGAGTTGAAAGTCTTCAAGTTTTAACAGACTCTGATTTTCTTTCAGCTCGTGAAGAGCATAAAAAATAAATAAGTACTATCATAAAAGGTGTTCTCTGGCGAAAATGGAAAAATTTCATAGAATTTTAAAATTTAACCCTGATCAAATTAATATTATGCTCTACAATGTTAGATTTCGAATACGTTTTCAGTGGGCAAATACGATGTGAATTGTGAGATATTGGCAGAACATGGGTTCTTAAGAGATTATAGTGCCCAAAAATCCAGTTCTATTTGTGTTAGATGTTTTTCAAGGGTGAAAAGTATCCTGTTTAATTTTTTTTTTTTTTTTTTTTTTTTTTTTTTTTGAGGCAAATCAGCGCTCCAACTTGCTATCTTTCTTAATATCCTCAAAATTTAGCAGAATCTCTGAGGGATTACGATTTATTAATTTTTCAGTAAAATATGATTTTTAGCCCAAAGTACAATTTTGCATTGTTCCTTGGGCAGCATTGAATCAGCTGATCAGAATGAAGCCCGTGTTTCATTCATGTCTTGGTGTCAATGAGATACTCCCTACAATAGTTTACCTTCCAAGGGTGAACTGAGGAGAAGTTAGCCAATCAGCTGATCAGGATGAAGCTACTTATTAATTTTATTCGTCTCTGGATGTCTCAGACAGGCTTCCTAATAAATTTCAACTTCTTTAGCTGGAACGTAGTGGAATTTAGCTTGATCAGCTGATAAGTATGAAGCCTGTAATTCATACAATTTTCATTTCTTAGAAAGGTTTTATATCAAATTTTACTTTACTTGGGGTAGCAGGAGGGAAGTTAGCTCAATCAGCTGATCAAGATGAATCCTGCAATTTCATTACGTATATTGATGTCTCAGAGAAGCTCCCTATCAAATTTACAGGATAGAATTAAGTTAAGCAGTTGATCAGGATGCAGCCCGTAATTTCATTCGTCTATTGATGGCTTAGAGAGGCCCGTTATCAATTTTCTACTTCCTAGAGAGAACAGTGATATTTGAAACAAGGAACATACATTACAAAGCTGTAAATGAACTGTACACTTCATTCCTGTAAACTAACTGTAAACATCATTCCTTTGTAGCCTTAGTTTGGTCCTGTAATTTCAGAAAGGTTCGACCAACGTAGGCGGCGTAGTTTTATTTTATTTATTTTTTTTTTAATTCCCTTGAAACGTAAACTAACAAATTTTGAGGGGTTTGCCATTTTTGGTTTATTATTTTCAATAATGAACCTTTGTAATCGACTAAGAAACTCGGCGCTCCGCGCCTCGCTAGGGGGCAAGCCCCCTGGACCCCCGGTTACCTCTATTTACGAGTACATACTTCGGACGAAATTATTGAAACACAGAATGTGTTTGCGTTGTCGCGCAACCAAGTGACAACCAAACAAGCATCATTGTTTACTATTCATTTATAACATCAATTTATATAGTTATAGTATGAAACTACGAAAAAAAATACGAAATAAATTCGTGATAAATCAAGAGCGATTTATCAAGTAAATGTCCTAAAGAGGCTACATACGAAATTACAGCTTCCTAGAGTGTAAAGCATAGAAATTAGCTTTAAGAGCCACACATCTGATCCGGACCCTGAGCATCGTCAAGTAAATGTCCTAAAGAGGCTACATACGAAATTACAGCTTCCTAGAGTGTAAAGCATAGAAATTAGCTTTAAGAGCCACACATCTGATCCGGACCCTGAGCATCGTCAAGTAAATGTCCTAAAGAGGCTACAAACGAAATTACAGCTTCCTAGAGTGTAAAGTATAGAAATTACCTATTCAAATTATTTAAACCTCCGCTTCACAAATCAAACCGTTTTCGTAATACTCAGATCACCTGCTATGAATCAAATCATCGAAACACAAGCTCAATGAAATCATCAGAAATTAACAAGCGGTTGCAATCATGTTCACAATATCAATTATTGAGAATGATCACCTGTGTGTAAACAATTATTTATATAACCATGCTCATAACTCAGTTTGTTGGACACGCACTTCGCAGTAGTTAACATAATATTGTTGGATAAATCGAGAGCTTTCGAACGAATGGTCAACGAATTTTGTGGGATGAAAAACGACGAAGTACCATTTCCCTAGCAACGACTCGGTTGTACGTGAAAATCATCCGTCACACATTTCGTTACCATCCCGCGTTCCATTTTCGGCTAGTTAGTCCATGGCTAAAACACATTCTGTGTTAAAAAAAATTGTTGGTTAACGTTTCAAGGTGCGTAGAATCCAAAAATTGAATTTAAAAATGCCGTCCGTCCGCTGTACGCTGTACGCCGTCCGAAGCTTTTCTCAAAAATTATTGGACCAAACTTTAGGAAATTTGGATTAAAAATCATTTATCGGCCGGGGATGTGCCAGTAACATCGGCATAGCGTTCAACCAACACTAAAGGGTAGAACCTAAAGGCTGGAAATTTAAAAATCGAAATACTGAAATTTTTTTTGGTAACAATAATGATTTTTTGAGTTTCATTCATAGGCATCTGCTCAATGAATCGAATGAAACCACCCCGGTCGCTATGCGTTTATTCGTTTTCTTTCTCTAAGGGCTAAAATATCGACAAGAAAAAAAGACAACACGGTAGTGAATCGTAACCTGTAAAACATATCAAAAATCGCTTCAGAAATTATGACAATTGTATCAACCGATAATATAATTCCACATGTGATTTTAGTGTATTTTTTCGTGCTGAACCATTTAATGACGTTTATTTATTGGCATTAGCTACACGAGTTGGGAAAACACCGAACAATCCATCAGAACAGCACTTTTCTTCACTCATTTCCTTACAGAACAAAGCCTACTAAAATGATTTTTTTTTTTCTTGGTGTTTTTCGAGGTTGGTGATGTAAGTATCACGAAATGAACATCGTTACGTGATTCAGCATGGAAAAATTATTACATGCGTCAAATGAATATCTTCAAAAACTCAGTATTTCACAATTTTTGCAGTTTCTAAGTGGAACTGCGCCCGTTCGCACGCACTCAAAAACTCTATCGGCGGGTCATTTCTTCATGAAATTTCTCGAAAAATTCGAATTTGCAGTAAAAAAAACCGCTGCAAATTATTTCACAAAAGTTTATTATTTTTTCAATTGAGTATGATCGTAGTTTTAGTTGGCTTGCGTACGTCATAAGGCCCGTCCAGACTCCTCGGCGTGTCCTATTTCGAGTTGCCACAACCTATACTTCTATAATTATATACGCATGTTTATATTTCTCGATTTGAGCTCCTATCTATTCAAATAGTTATTGCCTTAATAATATCATTATCTAAGTACGTACGAAAAGTCGAGAGGATATGTTATTAAATATGCGTAGGAAAAGCATTGGTATTAACAAACAAATATGACCTTGAAAAAAACATATATTCATGCCTCGAAGGAACGCCGGCGCCGTACCCACCACAAGGTGCCGCGACGCCGGCGCCTCCTCTCACTCCACCCCCCGCTCACCGTGACCCCCTGCCAAGCGTGCCAGGCGTCGGCGCGTAGAAAAAGACACTTTTCGCCCGTTTTAGGCCCATAGCATCTATGCGAGTAAAGCGATCGGGATGGTTAAACGTTAGGACCAACTAGACCCCAAATGGAGTCTATGTGCGAAAGAACGGGTTTTTTAAGTCAATTCTTAGGCCTTTCATGGCCCGGACGGCGACGGCGGACGGCGAACGGCAAACGGCGGACGGCGAACGGCGGACGGACATTTCAAATTTGGATTCTACGTACCTTGAAACGTAAAGTGACAAAGTTTGAGGGGGGGTTATAAAAATTTTTTGCTACACGATCACATAGGCTTATTATTGGAAATAATTAACCAAAAGGAGTTTCCATTTGAAAAAACGAAAATGATGTCGATTGCGCAATGCGCAATTTTGACAATTTTGAAGTCCGAGGAAAAAATTATGAAGAATAGCATTTGTCCGATTGTTTTACTCTGACGATTAGAAAAAATAAGGGGGGGGGGGGGTTATCTCATGAACCACCCTGTTTATATATTTAAGTTAACAACAATGGTTTAAAATTATATCACAGTTAATCTAAAATGCTAGCGCTAGTACACATTTCTATAAATATCCTCGGCTGCTGACACATAAATTAAGTATGGCTACAGGTAGGTACATATCGCACTGTTGGTTCACAAGGGGCGCAACTCAAAAGTTCCATTCATGCAGCATGATCGTATGAGCGAATTTTCATAAATTATCGTAGGTATTGTATAATGTTGAATTGTTTTGAAATTTGAGCTTTTTGAGTGCAAGGAAATCGTTAACCATTAATTTTATGGCAAAAAACGTATTCTAAATAATAACCTGCTATTCAAATAGAGGTTCTGAATTTTTAGCTTTTTTAGCAGGTTTTATCGATTTTTTAGCAAATTTTGATGAATTTTAAGTACATTTTTCAGCATAATTGTGTACATACATTTTTGGATGTTCTATTTTATAGTTAATAAACTTTATTTGAGCAATATTCTACCAAAAAATATAAATTGAACGATTTTTAGCCGTTTTTAGCCATTTTTAGAGATTTTTCGAGTACATTTTTTGAAATTTGACCAATTTAATGTGCTCAAAAAGTGTTGTCCAACGAACTCATCCTTTCTTTTGAAATGCTTGATTTTTTGGCGAAAGAACGAAGTTTTTCTCTCAATTCTATCGAGAGTTATCGTCTGGAATGACACATACATATATATATATATATATATATACATATATATATATATATACATATAAAAAAGCGTTAAAATCCAGGAATCATTTCAGAATGCCTCAAAACAGATTTCGATGAAGAAAATGTTTGAAAATTTTAATTTTAAAATTTTTGGAGCCATTGCAATAGCTTTATTTTCTAAGAAAATTCGCTAAAATGGCATTTTTTAGTTATTTACACTGTTAAAACCACCAGAACGAGATCTACATGCAGGTACAAGAGGCGTCTTGATAGTATCAACTATTGCCGCTAGAATGCACAAAGAGTCCCTGTTGCATTTTTAGAGATGGAGGGGATTGTTCAAGAACAAGGGGCGCAAGTCAAAAAGGTTTTATGACAGTTTGTAAGCGCCTACCTAGGTGTCCACCCCTTCCAGCTAGAGTTGCTAATTGCATGTGTCCTCTACTTCATTTTAGTTTGTTTATGGTTCATTAATTACTCACTTACCTTCTCTCTTTTGTTTTATTATTTTTAATAATGAACCTTAGTATTTTAGTTCGAGTTATGGACTGAGTTGTTGGTTTCGAAGTTTTCAGGATAATTTCCATGTACTTCCATGCTCATGGTACTATGCAGTGTAAGTCTGAAAAGTGTATTGTGATTTTTCTAGTTCAATATAGCAGAACATTTTGAAATTTCGTGGTTTAAAAGTCATTAGAATATAGAACTATTAATTTTGTGAAACTTCAATCTTTGAACTAGGAATTTTGTGATCTCATGAGTCATTAGACTGTACAGAATAGGATGTGGATGTTCCATTGTTAAATAAAAAAGTATATAAGTACATTTTTCAAAGATTTTTGTCATGATTTCAGCGCCAATTTAATTTATTACTTAATAATGCACTGTTTTCCTTCTCCAATTATTGTATGCAAAAGTGGGAAGGGAATGGGCCCAACTCAAAACGACAGCTGGAGTGATCAAAATACAATGGGCGCAACTCCAAATTTAATCATTTTTCGAGTATATTTGTATTTTTTTTTTTTTTTTAAGTAAAATTGGTTATGGGTCATACAAGACCTAGTGCCATCAAAAGTTCAGTAGTTTCCTCACAAAACGCAAAAATAATTAAAGAGCTAACCTATATAGCAACGGCACAATTGAGGTGAGAAGAATTGCAAAAACTTTGAAAGCGTTTTCCCAAAAACTACATTTATTGAGTTGCGCCCCTTGTGAACCAACAGTGCGATATAAACTTAAATCAACAGTAACTGAATATGCTGTTTTAGATATCTTGTTCGACGTGTACCCTTTCCCAGCGCTTGTAGATCCATTGAATGATCTGCAACGATTAAACGTAAACAAGATATGAAAGTGGGCTCTGGGCTCCTTGTGGAAACGCCTCACTCCGTTCAGTAAACGACGGAAAAGTTTCTTATAGTGCCCGGGAAAAGGCTGGAAGATGAAAACTTGAGTTGAAGTGAGAGAGAGATGCTGGTTAACATCCACATCCTGGGATGAAAACAGGGAATTGAAAGCGAGGAGGTTGCGAAGGGGATTGTTTAGCATTGTGATAGAGCAAGGCGCAGGGGGGCAGAGATACTTGAAGAAAACACAGGCAGTTGCAAGGAAAAGGCAAAACGGGAGCACTTGTAGGCCTGTAGCTTCCATACACAGGAGTGAATTAAGAATTCCCATCCAAGGATGAGGCCGTGAAGGCGAGAGACCGGGGGTTTTCAAGTTAGCCAATTTGTAGTCAGCGATGTGCGTAACAACGCCCAGGGAGCTACCCCGTTATCTCCAAGGTGTTATGACTTAGGTACACCGTCATATAAACTACCTTTATCTTACTCCCGGTCTTACTTTAATTACAACACTGCATATTCATGTACCTAAGATTTGACTCTTGCCTCTTCCCTCTTGGCTTCTAATCGCACTTGAGGGATTAACAGAGGAAACACCCGTATTTACGACTTGATGAAACTTGAGACCCTTCCACTGGTACAACCCTTCCCATGACTGCCTGCTTCATTGTGATTTATGGGTCCCAATTAAAGCTTGAAACGGACTCCGGGTTTGATGGTTTGAATAGTCGGAATGGTTAATTCGGATTACTATTATGGCAAACGATCTGAAAGGGAACAGCTCCTGCGGGTGTGGTGTTTAGTGGGGGGAGACGGGAGGTGCACGGTGTTTTAATCAATGTTTCACGGGGCAACATGTCCCCTCAACATAAGTCTCTCCGGGGATGTGGAATGCATAGCTAAACAGCTACATTGTTTCAAATGGTCGTTACACCTTCCCACTCATAATGCATCCTTATCATATTACATGACAACCCTTCTAACAACAGAATTAACTTTAACTATGAAAAGGGTATTTTTGGAGATTTATCGTCTCTCGTATCCCTTTTATTAGATTAGATTATGTGAGGTGAGGGTTCCTGAATTATATGAGCCTTACGTTATTTGTAACCTGCCTAGTAACTGGTAATGCCAACGGTTAAACTTAACTATTGTAACATGCCAACGCTGAAGCTAGGACTGAGCTCTGCGATGGTTTCTGTATCAAACATGGAAGTGCGCCTACTTCGTGGCATACCTCCTTAACGCGAGCGAACATTTTCGAGCGTTTTAGATTCAGTAACTAGAGGATTGGCGTTTTCAAGCTTAAAACCATGAACGACGGCTTCTCGACCCCAAAAGTTAAAGCCCAAAAATTACAATCAAACTCAAACCCCGACTAACACCAAACCGTTAGGCAAACCTGACTCCGCAACAAAGGCAAACTCAAATCCTGTCGCTCAGTGTGATTTGATTGGCCTAACGATGAGCATCAAAAACAGAAAATCCAGTTCCTAGGGCTCCAACGAGCATACCACGGTGATGAATCCGAGACCGGGAGATCACTACGATGGATATTTGGGATGTGCATGTTGCATGTTACAACCTGAAGACGTTAAGGTCCACGAAGCGTGCAACTGTTTTGCGAAATTCCTCTCATTTCGAGGTATTTTTCATTTTTCTTCAACCAAATATATATTTATTCGAATATATATATATATATATATATATATACCTCTCATCAACGAGGAAGAAATATTTTCGTGGGGGCCGTCTGTAATTTCCACCCAAATTACGATTTGTATCCTTGAATTGAAAATTTGGAAGAAAGCTGTGGGAGACAGCTAATATTACCTAACTTATTACACAATAATGATACTGAATAATAATAATTATGAAATTATTGAGTGAGGGACCTGATTAATAATAGATTTCTGCAGAAACAGTTGGTGCGAAGGATGCTGTGATGACGCTTAATTGTCCAACCCGGTTGACCACATTTCGATCCCTCCTTGGAAGTTGGGTTACGAAAGGGCCCATCGGGCTAGCCCATATGCGATTTTTCCCTAGAAAAATATCCATTGTTCAGTATCCACAAAAGTTCCCCTACGAACTTCCCCTACTCCTCACTGCCTACCTGATCACGGTTGAATCTTCGATACAAAACAGTTTCTCTAATTCTTTTATTGTTGGTATATCGTAGTTATATATTCAACCATTTACGTATCAAATCTCAGTTAAAATAAAGCAAAAATACAATAAATAGAAGACTACAGTGGTGGTTGATACAGTTTGAAGGAATGATTAAAATATTCAATCGTAGCATTATTTATATTCAAACCTTGCATATTGCTGGTTTCAGTTGGTTTAAATATTTGTTTCTCGCTCTCGGTTTCATGCTCGGTATTTTATTTAGTGTACGTATATAATACGATTCCGTGATGTTGTCCAGAATAAATGTTTTATGAACAGGAATACCTAACAACTGAGGATAAACCTGTAAGGGAGACACGTCCACAAATATGATTTTGAAGGCAGTAAGTCTAGTACAATTTGATAATAGGCCTAGCGCTCCCCAGGTCATCGCTACATATTCGTATTTCTCGTAGTTTTTAACGTTTGGATTAGTTAATTGTGTATTAGCGAATTTTCTTAGAAAATGAAGCTATTGCAATGGCTCCAAAAATTTTAAAATAAAAATTTTCAAAAATGTTCTTCATCGAAATCTGTTTTGAGGCATTCTGAAATGATTCCTGGATTTTAACGCTTTTTTATATGTATATATATATATATATATATGTATGTGTCATTCCAGACGATAACTCTCGATAGAATTGAGATAAAAACTTCGTTCTTTCGCCAAAAAATCAAGCATTTCAAAAGAAAGGATGAGTTCGTTGGACAACACTTTTTGAGCACATTAAATTGGCCAAATTTCAAAAAATGTACTCAAAAAATCTCTAAAAATGGCTTAAAATCGTTCAATTTATATTTTTTGGTGGAATATTGCTCAAATAAAGTTTATTAACTATAAAATAGAACATCCAAAAATGTATGTACACAATTATGCTGAAAAATGTACTTAAAATTCATCAAAATTTGCTAAAAAATCGATAAAAACTGCAAAAAAAGCTAAAAATTCAGAACGTCCATTTGAATAGCAGGTTATTATTTAGAATACATTTTTTGCCATAAAATTAATGGTGATTTCCTTGCTCTCCAAAAGCTCAAATTTCAAAACAATTCAACATTATACAATACGATAATTTACGAAAATTCGCTCATACGATCATGCTGCATGAATGGAACTTTTTTTTTTTTCTAAATAGTATCATGTTTTCATAAACAATACCATGAAAGCTATTGAATGAATATGAAGCAACAAATATGAAAGCTTACGTCATCATGACAAAAAGCCATTAAATACGTAGAAAGCAGTTGACAGTTAATCATACAGTCTTCGTAGTTACATTCACCAACAAGTACCTACTAGAAATTAATACTAGAACTATAAAATGAAATGAAATCCTTGACTGTTGCCCCTCAATAAGAAATGACTTAGCTACGCCACTGTGTGGTGGGCTGTAATATTCATATTCTACGTTTCTGTTATCACATGTAAAATTAAACTCGGCGCTCCGCGCCTCGCCAGGGGGCAAGCCCCCTGGACCCCCGGTTACCTCTATTTACATACTTCGGACGAAATTATTGAAACACAGAATGTGTTTGCGTTGTCGCGCAACCAAGTGACAACCAAACAAGCGTCATTGTTTACTATTCATTTATAACATCAATTTATATAGTTATAGTATGGAACTACGAAAAAAAATACGAAATAAATTCGTGATAAATCAAGAGCGATTTATCAAGTAAATGTCCTAAAGAGGCTACATACGAAATTACAGCTTCCTAGAGTGTAAAGTATAGAAATTAGCTTTAAAAGCCACTCATCTGATCCGGACCCTGGACATCGTCAAGTAAATGTCCTAAAGAGGCTACATACGAAATTACAGCTTCCTAGAATGTAAAGCATAGAAATTAGCTTTAAGAGCCACACATCTGATCCGGACCCTGAGCATCGTCAAGTAAATGTCCTAAAGAGGCTACATACGAAATTACAGCTTCCTAGAGTGTAAAGCATAGAAATTAGCTTGAAGAGCCACACATCTGATCCGGACCCTGAGCATCGTCAAGTAAATGTCCTAAAGAGGCTAATAACGAAATTACAGCTTCCTAGAGTGTAAAGTATAGAAATTACCTATTCAAATTATTTAACCTCCGCTTCACAAATCAAACCGTTTTCGTAATACTCAGATCACCTGCTATGAATCAAATCATCGAAACACAAGCTCATTGAAATCATCAGAAATTAACAAGCGGTTGCAATCATGTTCACAATATCAATTATTGAGAATGATCACCTGTGTGTAAACAATTATTTATATAACCATGCTCATAACTCAGTTTGTTGGACACGCACTTCGCAGTAGTTAACATAATATTGTTGGATAAATCGAGAGCTTTCGAACGAATGGTCAACGAATTTTGTGGGATGAAAAACGACGAAGTACCATATCCCTAGCAACGACTCGGTTGTACGTGAAAATCATCCGTCACACATTTCGTTACCATCCCGCGTTCCATTTTCGGCTAGTTAGTCCATGGCTAAAACACATTCTGTGTTAAAAAAAAAAAAAAAGCATAAATCCATTATTATATTACTCAAAGTATTTATACAAATAAACGATTTGAATTGAATTGATATAAGGATATGCTATGGGGACCTTAATGTTATCTTAAGACAGATAATGATGAGCATCATGTGAGGAATCTAGAACCGCAATTTCTCAGCAGAGGCGCTTCTCGAGAAATCGGTACTGCACGGGATTGACGTGATGAGGATCGAAGGAGGACGTGGATGGGAAACCGCTGGGAGGAGGCGGCCAGTAAGAACGATTGACTGGGTATAAGCGAACGCTTTGATCACGCAGCGCCCGCTTCACGTATGACATGTGATTGATAATGAAGTCCCGATGGCCGCTATGGACCGCATACGCCTTTCTCTAGTTTCCGGAACGGTAAAGACAACAGGCAAACTCGGAGTACAGAACCGTCCACCCCTTTTCAAGGAGCATCTTTGATCATCCTGACTTTGAGATGAGTAGGACTATAAGTGTCCGTCTGATGATACGACAGTAACTTGCTCTCTACGCCTGGTTCCTGGACTCCTCATTCACCAGATGGATCGTGTGGTAGACATCCATATGGGTGATTCTCACAGAAAAGGTCAGTTTTGAGTTTGACTTTTGAAAAAAGAAAAAGTGATCGAATCGAGCTGAAAAAAATCACAGATGCTCTCTATATCGTATGTATCGAAATTCGAAGCAAATCCAAACAGTAGCGCTTTTATTAATTCAGAAAAAAAATATTTAAAAATTTAGGCGGACAGGGTGATGATGCGACCCGTTGATTCTCACCATTTGCATCACCACCCTGTCCTGGCATCATAAAAGGAAAATTTGCTATAACTGCCAAGAAACGTTAACCCTCAACATTTCAAGTCAAAAGACCGAAAAACGTGACCACTGTAGGGCGAATCCAACAAACGAAGAATGACAGAAATTCTCGAATTAGTCCTAGTAGACCTTCACAACGTTTGGCTAAGTAGATATGTGTTTTGAATGGTCAATACGAGAATATTGGATTACTAAATGCGAGAATACGGGAATACTAGAAAATCCAAAAAACATAATAGATTTGCCTTTTTCCTCATCGTCCTGTCCTCGAATTTTCAGGAGAGGACAGGTCGATGATGGACAGGTCGATGACGATTCTTCAGTTTTTCTCAAATGTTTCACCTTGTGGCAAGCTTTTCCCCAAATTTGGCATATAACATGAAACTAGTCCGTTCGGTGCACGATAAAAATACCATAAGAAAAAATTGAGTTCAAGTACTCACTTAAAAAAAGTGGACAGGTTTTTGACGATTGTGATTGACCGACCCACGGTCCAGCACACATCTGCTCCCGCTGATGACCACGAGTTGACTGAATTAAAACGAATGGTGGTTTTTCTGGTAACTGAGAAGCGCGCGAATAAAAAAAGCGGCAAAAAAACCCGCTAAAATACAATTGTGACCGCGAAAATTCGAAAAACAATATTGGACAGGTCGATGACGGCGATGCTCCGGACACACATATTTCCATCCAAATACACTTTTCTAGCGGTTCTACATTAATTTTATCGATCAGAAACGCATCTCAGAAATCATACTGATGTAGAAAAATTGAATAAAATCCAAACTCAAAAGCGGAAAGACCTGTAATTAAAGTTTGAAGTTGGGAAGGTCGCATTGGGACAGGACAGGTCGATGATGATTTGACTATATTTAGTTAATTTTCTATTTAAAGGAATAAACATAACCTAAAATGGAAGAAAGGGTTCTAGATAAAAACCTATACTACAATTTAAGACCTTCGCCAGCTCCCAAATCCTTATTGGGTCGCCGCAACTGGTCCGGGCATCACTTCTGCCCCTTTCTGTGAGAATCACCCATATACTGCCGAACTAAGAATAGATCCCATATCTGCATTTTTGGCTATAATGAGTTAATGGTATCCCAGCGTTTGGGAGTGGGGGGAGGGGGTTTCTTTCGATATTGCTAGTCTCAAAGTCAGATCTCAACAGGAAATGCCTCAAAAATGGCTTAAAATTATCGCATTACCTACGTTTTGGATCGATTACTAATGAGAATCTCGTTACTGGCCTTTTCAAGAGCAAAAACACGCACCTGGGCTTCAGATACGATTATTTTATTAGTATTGAGGTACATGCGAATTGCGATACTCTTGAAATTCCAGATAAACCTTTAGGGTAGATGCACCAGTAGTAGGCACTTTAACAAAAAAAATCACGTTTTTTGTGTGTCACGATGTTATTTTTCATACTATTTTATTTCCAATGCTTGTTCAACAATAACTAACTCCTCCCAAAGCTAATTACATTTAAATTGTCTAAATAATAGACGAATATGATTTTTTAAAATTGAAAAAAACCAGACGCAAGTTTTTTCACCAGTAGAAGGCATTGAAACTCCAGTAGTAGGCTGGGAAATGAGCCAGTAGTAGGCATTGAAATTCCAGTAGTAGGCAGGAAAATGAACCAGTAGTAGGCAGTTGAATCTCAATGAACGAATTTTATTAATTACATTTCCTCTCAACGAAAATGT
Source organism: Adelphocoris suturalis (assembly GCA_030762985.1). Classification (NCBI taxonomy): domain Eukaryota; kingdom Metazoa; phylum Arthropoda; class Insecta; order Hemiptera; family Miridae; genus Adelphocoris; species Adelphocoris suturalis. Next base: position 36,756,992 of record CM061048.1, read on the forward strand.
GTCGAAAATACACCAAGGCCTGAAACATCATAGGTTACCACATTTCTCTGCCCTCATATTGAATTATTCTTTAAAAAAAATGCTATACATAGGCCATAATAGTCGTAATACAAAATACAAATTAAAAAAATACAAAACATAAAATGGAGTTTTACTAGGTATTGACTAATAACAAACTTCAGTCTATAACAAAACGACAAAGTATCACATTGGTACTTCAGCATCAGTAGTAAACGTTCAGCATCCTAACATGTGGAGTTCTGAAAAAATCTATTCCAGTAGTAGGCACCTTCGGGATCCAGAAGTAGGTACCCCCTGCCAACTATTGGAACAACTCATTTTCTGAGAAAACCTCAGATACTGTCGTATTCCAAATTAATAACTGACGAAAATTATGTTGCTAACAAAAAAAGAAGGTATTTCCAGTAGTAGGCAGAAGTGCCTACTACTGAAAAATTCAGTATTTTTTATGACCCAGTAGTAGGCACCATATTTTAGCCGAAATTAAAACTTCTAGAGGTACAGGAACATTCTACATCTTCTCGAGGGTATATAAAAGATAACAAGAAACAAAAAACAGATCCAAAGTTGCCTCAAAGTGGGGCTAAAATACTAAAAACCAAACCCACCTCCTTAGCAAATCTGTTAAGGCAGACAATCTCATGGAGATTGTTTTGTTAACAGGTGACATAATGTACCCAAGGCTGCCTCGATCATCTAGATGATTCTAGACGAAGTTCAGCACATGCTAACCTTTAAAACGGTGCCAAATTCAAATATTTTAGTGGTTCCAATCACTTATTTTAAGGAGTTGAAGTCACAAGTGCTTACTACTGGTGCAGTGCCTACTACTGGTGCATCTACCCTATATCTTAGTACCTATATTAGGACTCGTGGCGTCTGATACGATTTCGGAATCAGTGGCAGATACGTTTTTTCTTCCCAGTATTTTGATCATACGAATGTATTTTCTCTTGTCCGCTTGTTAATTTCTGATGATTTCATTGAGCTGGTGTTTCGATTATGTGATTCATAGCAGGTGATCCGAATATTGCGAGAACGGTTAGATTTGTGAAGCGGTGGTTAAATGATTTTAATAGGTAATTTCTATACTTTACACTATAGGAAGCTGTAATTTCGTATGTAGCCTCTTTAGCCTCTTTCTATAATAAAGTGAATGTTTACTCGCGAGTTTCTATTAGGAGATCATCATCTCACAAGAGCTCAATCGTCGTGATCATTTCTATAATAAAGTGAATGTTTACTCGCGAGTTTCTATTAGGAGATCATCATCTCACAAGAGCTCAATGGTCGTGATCATTTCTATAATAAAGTGAGAGCGAGGAGCTAAAACATGATTCCATGTTTTAGGATTGATGGCAGAATGATAAACAGAGTTCAGAGTTTTTTTTTTTTTTTTTTTTTTTTTTTCGCCACGTAGAGCAGTACTAATTTTGTACTAGAAAAAACGTATCAGTCTTATTGCTAAACGAAAACTCGTATGTGCACCAGATACGAGGAAATCGCCTAACATATATATGTTTCACATTTTTTTGCAATTTTCTAACCAAAATAATGTTTTTCCAGCCACACCACGCGATTCAGCAAAAAATTTCCTTTAGAATGAGTGAAATTGGAGCTCAAGACAACGCAAAATAGAAATAATATCAGGAAATTTCGACTCAAAGCCTGAAGATGCATTTTCCCAAAAGTAGGGTCTGCTCAGGTAATGGATCTATTCTTAGTAGGCAGTATAATTGACAAGCGTAGGTACTTATGGAGCCAACCGCGCAGTTAGTTGAGCAAAAGCCGCTAGTCACTATTAGAGTAATTAGTTTATTCTCCGTTGTCTGTTCATGTGAAATGAAATGAGATCAGAATTGATATGGATATGTCTTTTAACTTGGAGTATTTGAAACAATTATGTAACGTTTTCAGCCCGAAAAAGTGTAGAGGAAGCTTAATTTTCAACTGATTTTCACGTACAATCAAAGTGTTACTAGCAAAGTTCAACTCCCTTAATTTTCATAGCAGGAAAATCGTTCGCCACTTTTTGGGATACTCTAATTTTATCACAATATCACTTGATCGTTAAGCCATTCTAGGGTTAAGGAAAGCTGATTTATTACGCTAATTTATAAACTAATATTGCTAAGTAACCATAATAAACTAATAATGCAAAAAGAAGGCATTACATGTAGGTACTATTGAGTAGTAGGTACGTGTAAAAAGAAGGTACTAGACGATGCATAGACTTCTGAAGATTTTCTCCGTTGATAATTGGAAAAATAAGATACCTATATTAAGGAAAGGCATATCCATGACCTTTTGTTCCTCCCATTAAGGGAGAAATTTCAACATTCGCTTCAGTCATCTTGGCAGTTTTTATATGGGTAGTTGTTTATTTTTTCGCCAATAAGATAACTAAAGAACAATAGAGTAAAAGAGTAAACAATAGAGCCTAATTATTCCGAAAATGTTCGTTATGTTTACGGTTTTTGTTCGTTACGTTGAGCACAGTTCTCAAATATCTCAAAATTTTCAAAATTATATGGGACACTAGGGGCGCAAAATCAAAGTAGAAGGTTTCGATATTATTGCTGAGAACGTCAACAATATCTTGCGTATGCCTTGCACACGTCCATATTATCCCAAGTATCATGCATATTGCAACGGATATTAAAAAATGCTGCAAATTATGTCACAAAGGTTTATTATTTTTTCAATTGAGTATGATCGTAGTTTTAGTTGGCTTGCGTACGTCATAAGGCCCGTCCAGACTCCTCGGCGTGTCCTATTTCGAGTTGCCACAACCTATACTTCTATAATTATATACGCATGTTTATATTTCTCGATTTGAGCTCCTATCTATTCAAATAGTTATTGCCTTAATAATATCATTGTCTAAGTACGTACGAAAAGTCGAGAGGATATGTTATTAAATATGCGTAGGAAATGCATTGGTTTTTACACACAAATATGACCTAGAAAAAAACATATATTCATGCCTCGAAGGAACGGTGTACTCATGGTGTCGCGGAGCCTCCTCTCACTCCACCCCCTACTCACCCCCCTCACAAACCACCGTGACCCCCTGCCAAGCGTGCCAGGCGTGCGTCTAACACGTCCTAAAAGACACTTTTTCGTCCGTTTTTGGCCCATAGCATCTATGCGAGTAAAGCGATCGGTATGGTTAAACGTTAGGACCAACTAGACAGTGGCGGCCGGTGGTCTGCAAAAGGAGTGGGACACAAAAATATTTACCTATTTGCCAGTCAAGAAGAGCATTGAGGTTTTTCTTCCATTAGTTTTGTTTTCAGTGTGAATTAACTTTGACCTAAACACATGATACATAAATCGCACTTGGGTCATGTCATGCCTTGGGCAACTGTTATGAAAGAATATGGCTACTAAATAATAATAAATCATTATCATTAAATATTATTGATAAATTAAATATAAATTAATTAGATAAATAAATTGAATTAAAAATACTATCTTATAGGTAGGTACCTACTTACTAGGTATCTAAAAGTTGTAGAATGGACTATATTATTATTAAAAGTACTAAAAATTATCAAGGCTTCAATTCAAATCATCAATTCAACAGCTTCCTAGAGTGTAAAACATAGAAATTAGCTTCAAGAGCCACTCATCTTATCCGAACCCTGGGCATCGTCAAGTAAATGTCCTAAAGAGGCTACATAAGAAATTACAGCTTCCCAGAGTGTAAAGCATAGAAATTAACTATTAAAATGATTTAACCACCGCTTCACAAATCAAACCGTTCTCGCAATATTTGGATCACCTGCTATTAATCAAATCATCGAAACACCAGCTCAATGAAATCATCAGAAATTAACAAGCGGTGGCAATCATGTTCACAATATCAATTATTGAGAATGATCACCTGAGTGTACACAATTATTATTCAAATAACCTTGCTCATAACTCAGCTTGTTGGCCACGCACTTCGCAGTAGTTAACATAATATGGTTGGATAAATCGAGAGCTTTCGAACGAATGGTCAACGAATTTTGTGGGTTGAAAAACGACGAAGTACCATTTCCCTAGCAACGACTCGGTTGTAAGCTGAAATCATCAAAATATTTTTGTGAGCAATTTTCCGTGACGTATTTTAGTTTATGTGTCATAGCAAAGACATAAAGAAACTAGTTGATTGTTCTCTACGCAATACAGCGAGTCTATTTTATTTATTGATATCGCGTGAGCAAGTTTTCGTGACGATTTTTCAGTTAATGTGTCAAAGCAAAGACATGAAAATGTCAAAATCAATACCTGACTAAACTTCTGCTTACGTAAATCCGTCGATGAACGTTGTGCTTGGGTGAGAATTTTATTCAAAGTGATCGTTGATTTTTCTTCATTCCACAACATAGAACACATAGAACAACGCACTCCAACTCGACCGACAATACAAAGGACTTTATTACAAAAGATGTATTCAACAACTTAGGTATGTATTCAACAACTTATAGGTACTTATAACAACGCTATAATACGGACTTTACTTTAGATTAGAGTAAATTCTTGGGAACAACCAAACGAACTTAAAGAAACATCACATATTACTTGCAAAGACAACAAAACATAGACGAACATACCCAACAGGCTAAATCAGTTTGGCTAACGGAATAAACCAAAACTCCTCTAGTGGAAGCGACTCATAACGTAAATTTCATTCTACGGTCTTTAGAAAAGTTGGAAACCCTGTCTGGGGCAGAGCCCCCCAAAATAATGAGAAATTTCCCGTTATGACCTCTTTTTTCCCGTTCCTTGCCCCGTATTTCCCGTTTCTTGCCCTTTATTTCCCATTTTTTTCCCTTCAAAGTCTAACCTGAATCGACGAAATTTCCCTCTTGATAGAGTGATATCATCGCAAATCGCAATCTACGTACTTTTTCGCTGGTAGATGGATCTTAAACCTCCTTGGATGGAGCGTGAACCTAGTCCTTCTAGCATCCACCTTGGAGCCACAGCATGGAGCTGTTTGTGAAGTCTTCATTCCAGTTTGTTACTTTTTTCCCAAATGTACTGGGGCAATGTCCTGATGCCCCCCTCACCGGCCGCCCCTGCAACTAGACCCCGAATGGAGTCTATGTGCGAAAGAACAGGATTTTTAAAGTCAATTCTTAGGCCTTTTATGGCCCGGACGGCGGACGGCGGACACCGGACGGCGAACGGCGGACGGCGGACGGACATTTCAAATTTGGATTCTACGCACCTTGAAACGTAAAGTGACAAAGTTTGAGGGGGGGTTATAAAAATTTTTTGCTACACGATCACATAAGCTTATTACCTATTGGAAATAATACACCAAAAGCACGATAGGACGGATTTTTGTAGGTATTATTTGTACTATCACCTAACCTCCCCCCCCCCCCCCCCCCCGCCTATCATTTATGAATAAATATTATGTTACATATTTTGGAAATTTGAACACTTTGCGTGCAAAGAAATTGTTATCTACGAAACTTGTCCTAAATAATATTCTGCTGTTCAAGAAAGATTTCGGATTTTTAGCTTTTGTTACAGTTTTATTGATGGTTTAGCAAATAATAATGATATTTAAGTGGTAAATTTTTCAGCATAATTTTTTTTATGTACTAGTTTGTTGTTAATAAACTTCTATCGAATAAAATACCACTGAAAAACATAAATTAAATGATTTTTAGCCGTTTTTAATGATTTTTACCATCATTGAAATCTGGTCAATTTATTATGCTCGAAAAGAACCGAGCTCATCCTTTCATTTGGAAAGCACAAGATCGGAATTTTAATCTCAATCCTAAGGAGAGTTATCATCTGGAATGACACACTAACACTCATTATTTACTTGTTTTATTAATATTATTATTCCTTTATCTAATTTTAATTATTTTATTTTATTGTTATTACTTTTTAGTTATCGGTAGTATAAAACTCTTTTGAAAGGCGAAGAGGGGACACCATAAGATAAAAAATGAAAAAAACTAAATTGAAAGACTGGGGAGGACGCTCAGGTTTAACAGATACCGGCCTTCTGGGATTAAGGGAACTGAAGAAGAAGGAGGGAATGGGATGAAAGGAAGTGCCCCTATGAAAATACCATCAGCTTACGTAACAACCCCTCTGGACGCGGGTGGTGATATCACGGAGAACTTCCGCCGAGATGCGCAACTTGAGTAACTCCGTGGCACTTTTCCCGCACCACATGACACGGCCGTGGCCATGACGTTGATGGAATTGGTCGCCAATCCTTTTCGCTTAGATATCGCTAGTTGCAGATCATATAACATATTATATTTACTTAGCTAAGCCCTCCAGGTCTGCTCAATGTCCGCACTGCCACTGGCAACCTGGAAATCCAAGATTATAAGGACCCATTGGGCTTGATGGCAACTATATCCAGCTTCTTACCCCGGTCACTCGGCCTGTGATATAATCTCTTCTTTCCCAGTGCCCTTTGAAGCGCATTCAACCCACGAGGAAGAAATAGGACACACACACACACACACACACACACACACACACACACACACACACACACACACACACACACACACACACATACACAGCGTTAAACGCTCAAAAGGGATTTTAATAAAGAAAATTTTGAAACATATTTCAAAATTTTCCGAGCCATTGCAAAAGCTTGATTTTCTCCCTAAAATTCGCTAAAACAAAAATGATTATCCATTGTTGAAGAAAGATAATACTAATGTGACTATATGATCAAATCGGTATGGCATAATTTTAAGAGTAAATTTCTAATGACATAGATACATTTATAAACGCAGAACGTTAGGTAAGAAATTTACAAACGCTCTGTGAGGTGAATCCAAAAGTTTAATAATGAAAACATAATTTATTCAACAATTACTAAAATATTCACAGCTGCCGAAAGACATTGAGGAGAGTAAATGTACAGCGGTGAAGGAGTATTCGGAGTGATGGGGGAGGTATCCTCACCCTTATAACAATATTAGACGAAACTCGCCCCCAGAGGCCGAAAACCGGGGGTTGAAAAGAGGTTGGAAAATAGGAGTAACGCGAAAATGTGAAGGAGAGGGGAAAGGGGTCGGTCTGCGAAACCAAGGGATGTGCCCCCGATAAGCTTCCTCCGCCAACCCTCTGGGCCAAAGGGGGATGAGGGTGAATAGGGGGGTGGCAAGGGGGTGAAACCCTCCCGCCTAATTAGCCATAAACTCCCTGATTTATAACGGCAAGAGAAAATGCAAATATGAAATATGAAAATGAAGATGGGAGTCATAAAAGTGATATAGTGTGCTCGGGCGGGCCATTCCGCCCAAGGTTTCTCCCTTCTCCGGGGTTTCTCTCTCGTCAGTTTTATGTGAGGACGTCCATCATGGGAAGGCTGACAGCCTTCATTGCCTACTCCTCGCGGCGCATCGGCCCCCGGAGTCCGTAACAGGGTTTTCGCCCTCAAGAAAACAACCCCAGACAACAGTCCGATGATGAAAACACTATATCCCTATAAATCTAATGCTTCTCTTGTGTTAGCGAGGGGCTCTGGAGGAGGAGAAGGGTTGTGAAAGGGCAGGGAAGGGGCCTTAATGAAGAAATAGAGCTCGCAGTCTTTCTTTCATTACTCAAACATTTTCCTTCGTTGTCGCTGGCCTAAACACGAACGTCGTGTAAAAGTTTCAACAATTACAAAAAAGATGCATCATGCGTAACAATGAATGAATTTTAAATGTCATTTGAAAATATCCATTCACAGTTATTATTTGATTGCCATTAAGAACTTATTCACCCCTAATTCATAATATAACATACCCATCGTACCTAACAATGGATACCTGCGAACGGTCCGTGCACAATCTTGCACCTAATACGTGGGTATACTGATATGAACTGTGAACAAAGCATTATGAATAAGAGATCAAATACATACGTTATGTGCTTGTGTGACTGCCTGCCTGCAACTGTGTCAAGTAATTGTCGTATCCGATCATTCCAACACCCAGCAACGACATTGTTTGATTAGGTTCTTATCAACTACTTATAAACAGTAGAAATGCGCTGTCAAAAGATCATCTGTTACGATTCATCCCCCCAAAAAGGTACATATAAACATAAAGGTACATAAATAAAAATAATAATAATAATAATGATATTAAGCAATTTGGGCCAGGCCAATTCGATCGCCGTCTCCTAGAATAGTGTATTCATTTTCTCACTCTTTTTTATTGCGTTTGGGAGTGAGACGCTTCTTCAACGGCTAGGCCGATATTCGCCTATCGCAGGGGTAAGTGTGGAGGTGGATTCACATACCCCACCAATACTGAAAACATATTCCTAATCTTGAATAATTATACACTTATAATCATATACTTTATTATAATTGTTTAATTGTAATTTTCTAATCGTATATTAGAAACTCAATTTTCTGCCTATTTTCAGCCAACCGTTCATCAAGCACTCTGAACCGAAATAACTCCCTATAAGTAATTAGAATATTTTTACAATGCTATTGTTACGATTATTCAATTATTTCATTATTTATCTATGCTTTTGGCTGAATAATGCCGATGATGTTGACTAAATAATCGATTACTTCGTGACATCAGAGATTTTGTTCAGCGAGAACGAAACCTGACAGAATACAAAAATGTTTCTGTTGTTCCATTTGGAGAGTTAGAAAGGCCAGAAAAGCGACAGACTAAGACTAAGTGTCAGACTTACAGACATATTCACAGACGTTTCTTTGATGATATTAATTAGATAATGGATTCTGAGATACCATGAATATAGTTTCTCAGGGGTTTCAGATAATTGTTTTCAGACTGATTTAAAGGGAAATTGTCATGATTATCCTGTATTTTTTCAACTCAAATATCATAATGGGAGATTTCAGAAAAGGTGCTATATGATTTGTATCTGAAGAGGGGTACTGCTCTTGTAACTCATGTGTACGATAACGTCACGGCCCCGCCTGTAAATTTCAATTTTTTTGATTAGTTCTGGGTGTTAACATTTGAAAAAATGAAACAGCCCCAGCACTACTACTAGTCAACGCTACTCGTATGTACAAGGTCACGTCACGCGTGATCTCCTACCCATTTATCAGCAAAACTAAATGTTCTTCTGAGCTGAAAATTTGTACCTGAGGGTTTTCAAGTACACTGAATTCGAATATGAGGTCTAACGTGTGAAATTCTAACACAGTAAAGTTCCCCACTGCCCACTTCCTTTCTCTCTAACCCTTTCACCCACAGTGGGACAATATTTCCCAGCAGACACTTAAAATGGTCTATATTTGAAAACTAATTAAGAGAAACAGCTACAACTGGATCCAAATAATCAGGGTGGATCTAAGGGAAAGAATGTTTGCGCTCCCAGCCGCTAGAGCTCTTCAAGGGCTGAGGTAAAGAATGGAACGCCATTGAAATCAGTGTGATCTCGCTGTGGTTTATCGTAATTCGATCCAACTGGACCCAACAACTGTGAGCCAGTGCAAAGGTCAATAGGAAGGTACAGTGTTTGATAAGTAAGTTTATGAATATAACTCGAGAAATATGACCGAGCAGCTGAGCACCTTCGTGGTTCGTTCACGCCACTTGTTTGTTCGTGCAACGGCGCAGTCCATCGGGAGTATGGAATCTTTCTCAAAAGAATAGCAAGTACGCTAGCTGAGAAGTGGTGCAAGCCTCACACCCAAGTGTTAGGGTGGGTTAAGGTACGAACCCAAGTGTCAATAATCTGAGCTGTGTCTCTTCGACTAAGGGGCACAAGAAAGGTCATTCGATCGCTTGGATTGGAGGACGGAGCTGGAATCCCCTACATGGAGGACTGAAGAGGACAGAGATTTTGAAACAGCTTAAGAGAAAAAAATCCCGTGAAGAAACCACCCTGCCTCGACAAATCCAATAACTTAAATACAATAAGTTCATGAATATCCTTACTTGGGAAAATATAATTTTTTTGTGTTTCCATTATTTTCTGGGCTGAAAATCAGCTTGGCTTTTGAACCAAATTATCAGGGGTGGATTTCTTGATGCTCGCACTTGAACAAAGCCATTCTCATTGTTATTGCAAATATTCTGTAAGCCTAACTCTATGTTCAGGAACTTACGTATCCTACATGACAAATAATGATGATGTATCTTATTTGTTGTGTACCTGGTTATGCGCACGCACGTGTATGTTGCCTGGGACACAACGGATCCCAATGGTTGGCATAAACTCTCCCACAAAATTAGATCATTCACGATCCATCAGTGAATTCAAAAGACAACTATTTTCATATTTCGGATCGGAATTGAACCCTACCATAGGGACAAAACCCATTGTTCCATCACTGGTACACATATGGACACTTCGCTCCTACTAGTGGAATACATGGTGACGCCTAGGCACTACGGCTGGGATACGTTGGGGGGTCATTCTCATTTCATTTGCCACTTTGGGGCGTTTGAAAACCTCAGTGACGTGAAATATGAAAGTGATCGAAAATGAGGTTAGATCGGCAAATACCACTCATTGTACATTGCAGATTTGTGTTCCATAGATGAACAGTGAGTTTTTCATTGATGTATTTTATATGTTTTTTTGTATTAAAAACAGGATATCCAACTCATGAGTGTTACCAGATTTCAAAAATTGATTCCTGTAAAATGGATGATTTGACAAAATTGTTGTCGGGGCTCAAGTAAGTACAAAAGAATCACGTTCAAACGTAATATTCATATTTCACGGAATTCATGTTAAAGGCAGTGTAATTGAGCTTAAATCTCAGGAGTGTTACGCTATTAGTGTTACCGTAATATCAGGAGTGTTACCCATCCTTGGTCACACTCCTCAGAGGTAACACTCATGAGAATTTCCAATAAAAATGGCGTCACACAGGATGATGAAGTGACAAAACTGGGAGAAGGCTACTGTTTGAAACCTGTCACCAAGCACCATGGTTGTTGATATAGGATTATTTTGTTTAAGCACCAACAACACTGGTAATTCATGATTGAAAATAAAAATACTCAACATGTTTTTAGTCTTCTTCAACCTGCTGTCAATGAAATGTATAGTTTGGTGCTGCAAGCTCGCATCTCTCTCATACCATCAAGTAGTCCACCTTACAGTCAGAATGAACATCGATTCAACTGGACAATATAACCTTCACATCTGACGGAATTGAAGTTTCCCAGTTCTTCTTGTAGGGAACGGTTCCAAGTAGTTTTTGGGGACAAACTTCAACGTTCGAGAGGGTGATCGTTAATTTGTGTAACATTCATGATTGAAAATAAAAATACTCAACATGTTTTTAGTCTTCTTTCGCTGTAAAAACTGCTGCAACTCCCATCCACTACAGTCTCACATCTTCAACTGGACATCTGACTGTTTCCCGATAGCTTTCTTGATCGCAAAAATGACAACACTGAGGTCCCTGAGAAGAGATATGGGGGACTGACTGAAAAACAAGTTTTTCACGGGTTGGGAAAAATCTTAAAAATGTAAATCCTTACTCTAAATAAAGAGGAACCAACTTACTGCAGCTAGTAACCCTGGCCAGTTCTAGATTGTCATTGTTTAGTAACTACCTAACTTCTACCTAGGTGTTAGGTAGGAGGGGACAGTAACACTCATGAGTTTCCAGGATTTCAGGTTTCATTCGTCATCACTGTATATTGGTTAAAGGGGACTTTCGGCAGTCAAATTATTACTTCGTTGATCTCCCAACTTATACTACCCTTTTTTCCCCAAAATCACTAGTTTTGGTCAAGAATTGTGAGAATTCATCGTCGGGGTCATGAAAGCGGCAAATGAAATGAGAATGACCCTGGGACATCCTTCCCCAACCACAGGGACAAAATGCTACATTTTGACCTATTGTATAAAAAAAATTTTGAAAATGTGGATTTTTCATCACAAAGGTCTGCTTAAAAGATTATGAGGCCAATTTTTTTCATTTTCTCAATTTTTTCATAATTGGTAGTGAAAGGGGTAAAGGCACTAAGAACGTAATAGTAGATGAGAGGGTGTACTACCCACACGCATTTAGAGGCTGCCATGAATCGAAATTCGGCGCGTGATAACGATCGCTTTCACCCACGGTTCAGTCAAAACTCGAAACCTCCCGGGCCATAAAACTGCCTTCAGAAAGGCGACCGAAAACGTACGGATCCCGTCATATAAAATCCTCAAAAAAGTGTTAAAGCGCGGAGGCCAGACGGAAAAAAAAAAAAATAAATAAAAATCCGTTGCCCTAGAGGCAAGTTTTATTACTGACTGCGAAAACCGCTGGAGCGAAGGGGAAATGATGTACCGGCGTTATCGGTTATTGCCGATGAGTCACCTCCGAAACCTGACTGATTTACTGCCCATGCCGTATATTATAACACCGTGTATCACCATCGAATCACACCAGAAATGCCCCTAATTCTGCTGCTTTACTGCGCGAAACCCGCGTTTCTGCAGTTTAGCATTGGAAATGGTTTGATAAATTATGCGAAACATTGGGCCGTCGCGGGAACGCCCCCGCTTCGGCCGAAAAACGTCCTATAAAACGGGATTCCCTTGACGGGATAGGCGGGGGTCACATCGCGTATTCTTTTTCAGGATAAAAACCCTCTCACCAGACGAGCCATGGAAAACCTCCCCCGGGGTTATAAATCCGGTAATCACTGATTGGGAAAAGACCGCTCATTTGTAGCCGATGAATTTTCATGTTTTGGGTTTGTTTTCGGGGGGGAAGCAGAAAAGGGACGTGGTGGGCCGGTCATCGATCATGGAGGCGGTGGTTGTGACACTAGCGATGCACCCAAAGTGTCAGGCCTTCCCCCGGCCCGCTACAACCGGCATTTGAGTTCGGGCTTACACGGGACGCGATGATCCTTGATTTGACTTTCAACGCTGGCCACTTCGGAAATACCTTCTGTCCCACTAGAGCCCGACTACGCGCTGGGTAACTCCGGGGTTGACCATAGACCTATTATAGGTACTTGACTTGATTGGCTATTGAGCTGATAAAAATTAAAATTCTTACTAACCCTGGAATGTCCCGGCTAAATTTCCAACACTTAACTCCCCGGTGGGGTGTGTCGAACCCCAACTTTGAAAAATGTTAAAAAAATCAAAAATAAGTGACATTTGAATCAAATTTTATTTTTATTCTGTTATCAAGAGTGTAAAGAAACATGAAGTAGGTACCTAAGCTCACGAAGAAAACAGTAATAGTAAGCCAAACCTCACGCTCTGGAGAAAAAAAAAAAAAAAAAAAAAAAAAAAAAAAAAATAAAGTATAGAAATTACCTATTAAAATAATTTAACCACCGCTTCACAAATCTAACCGTTCTCGCAATATTCGGATCACCTGCTATGAATCACATAATCGAAACACCAGCTCAATGAAATCATCAGAAATTAACAAGCGGTTGCAATCATGTTCACAATATCAATAATTGAGAATGATCACCTGTGTGTAAACAATTATTCATATAACCATGCTCATAACTCAGCTTGTTGGCCACGCACTTCGCAGTAGTTAATATAGTATGGTTGGATAAATCGAGAGCTTTCGAACGAATGGTCAACGAATTTTGTGGGATGAAAAACGACGAAGTCTCATATCCCTAGCAACGACTCGGTTGTAAGCGGAAATCATCACAATTATTGGCGCTACTTTCGTTGCACTCTCGTGGGACATTTTTCGGTAGTTAGGTCACGGCTAAAGCATATTCATGCTAAAAAAAAAATAGCAGAAAGGTACCTCATTGTAACAAAATTATAATATAAAATTAGCTTATTTTCATTTAAAAACATATAAATATAAAATATTTATATATAAAATATAAATAAATAAATAAAATCTACTAAACAATTTTCTGAGATTATTTTGATACCATTTACAAAACCCAAGAACTAGAATGAAAAGGTAACATGAAATTGGCACCAAGCAATTGGATCAACATTCTCAACACTTTGAAGATCTATGATGTTCACAGAAGGAACATCGAACTAGTTTCTCCAATACTATCACTTTTGACGCTTCTTCATCGGAGGCAACTTCTTGGAACTCGACATTATCTCCCGTGTTTGAATTTTCTCCACCAAAATATACATATTCTTCCTCCAACTGCTCCAAAATGGATCTAATGTCTTCAGGATCCGAAAACTTGCGTTTTTCAGCCATTTCTACCGATGAGCAAAAACAAAACTGTGGGAACGCCCACAAAAATAACACTCGCTATAGAGAAAATCACCAGCCGTTAACTCCCCAGTGGGGTTTGTCAAACCCCAGGCACAAGAAAGTGCTACACTACACAGAAGTCTTGAACGTGCTAAACTGGAAATAGGCTGAAGCCTTTAGGGAAGAAGTGAGGGGTGCTATAGAAGGGGGCGAGAAGAGCCAGACGTGCGGGATTCAACTTGATAAACTAACTTTAAATCGCGATTGGGGTTTGACAAACCCCACGGGGCATTCCAGGGTTAAAAAAAAGAACAGGTGATTTTTGTATAAGTTTTTTTTTTTTTTTTTAATTTGTTCCTAGTCTTTTTACAATAAGCCGCCTTTTCGTAATAAAAACGTTGGAATGACAATCATCCTGGTATTTTTACAAATTATTAAGCTTTTAGCGAATTTTTGAAGAAAATTATGCTATTGCTCTCGCCTCAAAATTTGTAGAATGTGAATTTTTGAAAACATTTTATGCAGAAATCCGTTTCAGGCTATTCTGAATCATATTCTGAAGTTTAACGCATTTTTTTTATGTATGTATGTATGTATGTATGTATGTCATTCCAGATAATAACTGTCCGCAGAATTGCTAGAAACTTCAAACAAATTTTAAAATGTTAAGGACACAAAACGAAAGTTCAAGATCGTTGGCCAGCATGATCGGATTACCTCTTCGGTTTGAAATTTTGAAAAATGTAGTCAAAAATTTCCAAATAGCCTGTTTTTTTGCGATTTGTTGTGCGAAATAATTTTATAATGCCGTTCGCTAGTTGTAAAAATCGGTAATATTTGCATGAAACATTGTCCAAATTCAGATTGAACTACTCTTATGGAAGTATCCCTGTATAACCAATCCTAGAACCATGCTGTTTAAAACCTAGGTAGTAGGTGCTTGTTAAAATAAAAATAAAAAAAATGTAATCACAACTGATGAGTTTACTCTGTGAAATATTCCGTCCTCCGATTCTCTCGGTCGCTCTCTTTAATGTATTAGTACCTCCTAATAATAAAGTATGTATAAGTACCTCCTAATAATAATAAAGTATGAGTACCTCCTAATTATTTTTAATAATTTGATTCCATGTTTGTCTATCAAAATCATAAACTAAAATTTCTCTACACGATCAATAGCAACTGAAATGTCGAAGATTTCTTCAAAAATTCGCTCATGGGGTCATGCTGCATGACTGGACTTTTTTACAAGAAGGCTGATTCCACAAAAAGGCTGCGACAGATACCTGATACGGTACCTTTATTCTAACAACATTGGTGCCATGCATATTGTAAATACACTACGATTTTATGTATAACGATAGGAAAACCCTTTTTTAACCATTAGGGTTGTGTAAACAAAGCACGAAAATTTTCAGTAAATAGTTTTATTTAAAAAAAAAAGTTATACTTGACTTGATTGGCTATCGAGCTGTCAAAAATTGAAATTCTTATTGAAAAAATGAAGTGGTAATTTTTTATTAGTTTTTTTAATGCATAGGTATAACGACTTACCTAGCTCAACGCCATTAGGTAGCCTTCCGTTAGAGACCGGTAAAAGTGCATATTAACTGCCTCAACTCCAAAATTTTTCATATTGACACAGATGATAGTTGTACTATATTAATGAGTATAACAAGCTTAACTAAAGGCCGGAAACAAAGAATTACCTTAATAATCGGAGTCAGAGTCACTTTTTTCTGCAACCGTTGAAGATAATGTTTTTTCTTATTTTTTAAAACAAATTGGCGTGTTGTGGTTTGATTGCCTCCACATGAATTCGCACAAGTAGAATGCACATGAATTCGCACAAATACATCAAAATGCTGTGTATAGGTTGGTGGTCTGGATGCTCTTAAGCTCGCATTTCAAAATTACATAACATCAAAGTCTATCCAGTAAAATTATTAATAGGGTCAAGCGGGGGCAAGAGCGTTTTTGGAGCAAGTGCTTCTCTTCGTTTTATTTCGATATGAAGCCACTCTATTTTAATTCTTAGCAAATGATAAAACGGGTGTTTTTTTATCACCTGATAAAAATTTAACCTCCTCAGTGAACAAATAAGCGTAATTGGAAGTTGGAACCATTTCCCGCGAAGCTCTCGTCCGATATCAGAGGAATCTGAGGGAGGTACAGTTTTCAATGGTTTTCTTGTCTAAATACTCTTCCTTTCCTGTTTATTCCACTTTTTAATCTTTCAACTTTTTGTCTCTATATGAACTGCGCACTTGATAACTTCAAGGCTACAAAAATTGCTGCAGTAAGTTAATAAAACGTTCTTGCCCCTTTTTTTTTACTTTGGGGCAATGCGCAAAATAAGCAAGGAAAATGAAAAAAAAAATAAGCAAAAGGGAAGGAACAATGCGTTTTCAAATAGGCAGTGCGTTTCATTGAAAACCGCATGAAATTATCAGGAAAAATATAAGAAAATCATGGTCTTGAAGCCCAGTTTTCCATTCAGAACCTATTCCTACGGCTATGCGTTTTAACTAGTGGAGGGGGTTGGAAGTAGTGGAGGGGAGTGCGGAAAAAAAGCGGCAGGGCCGTTCATAACCATCCGGTTGTGTTATCATTGCGTTATCATTTTGTTGTTGTCTTCTATTACCATTGCCTTTTTCCCAAGAGACATATTTCCTCCCGAATTTTTTTCAAACTATCACACATTTCTTGGACATTACAGCTGCATAAACAATGTTGAATGATAAAATCATAAAAAAATCATGAGGGCGTATAGAAGAAATTGTTATGTATGTACATTAAAACTGTAAAGGCGACGTCGTTTTGAAATGAGACTGTTGAGTAATTATTCGGTCCTTTCATCAACTAGGTACTTTTCCCAAGATAACATTATGGGTATTTCTACCCGAAAAAATGTGTAGGTTGGCGCATTTCAAATCATTTAAGTGCATTGATGCACCATAAGAAGTAGTTACATACTTAACGTAGTTAATTTGTCCATTTCGTAAGAACAAGTTGGCCATCTCTTCTCAAATACCTACTCATTCAGCAAGCAGGAAAGTGCTAATCTATAATCAAAAAATGTCTCAAAACACAAATGGAATAGGATCATCAGAAAGGTAGGTGGTTGGTGAGATCGCAAAATCGGTACCTACACCTAAGTATTATTTAACCCAACTCGGCCTCATCTGCATAAAACCGTGTTTAATTTGAGTGTTTTATTAATTTATTATTGTTACTATTATACGCAAGCTCTTCATCTTTATCAAATACAATCAAAACTTTATTCGAAAGAAACCAACAAAGAGAAACGAAGGTTCGCTACCTTCTTATCTTATCTTTCTTTATCAAACAAAATAAAACTGCGCAATGGGCAACTGCGCACATGCGTAAATGCGTCTATCTGGTAAAATATCTAATTTTTCAGATGTGCACAGTCCGCTTGTCCGGCAAGATTCACCCCACTCTTCCGACTGCCGCTAGCCAATCAGAAGGCCGAACGCATGACCGGATAGCCGCATTTACGCATTTACGCATGGATGTGAACCCACCTTTAGTCCTATCTGATTCTGCAAAACTGTGGAGTCTTCAAATTCTCTCTCACGCAAAATTCATTCCCCAACCGACAGCGAATCAGAGGACATCCAACAAGTGGATGAGTTTATTGACCATTTTATCAACTCAGGAATTCATGTTGAATTGCTGAAAAAACATCTATTTTGCGGCGTTTTATTTTTCAAAAACAATTCATTTTGCATTATACCTACCTAAAATCTACCTGCATTGGTTTACTTTAATTTTATTGTTCTTCGGGGTAGAAAGTTGAAAACTCACTTGCTCCACTATACGTACGCACTTGCCCCCAGCAGGGGTCAAGTTTGTTGTTTGAATGCTTCTAGGTTTTTCCCAATTCTTAATGAATTACTAACTTCAATTCATTATATCCACACGTTTTAGATAGAACGTAGAAAGATCTGGGGAATGTAATAAAGCTGTAGTCATTATTCAACTTGTAGTTTGAGGGAAATAGTAGTATCACAAAGTCAGATTTATGAAAAACAGGTACGCACCCCCCCCCCCCCCTGTCCCTAATTTTATCCAAACAATAAAGTCGTTTCAAGTAGAACTTCTGCATCTTCGATGATTCACGAAGGAACTCTGTCTACCCTGTCCCTCCTCAAACTACGCCACTGATTCGTAGTATTTTGTTGTTGGGGCTATGAGTCGATAGAGGAATAGGCCTCAGCTTATAGCATCTGTCGACCAAGAGACATACAGCCCAGTTCATTAGGTTTATATGATTGGTAATTTGGAGCGTGTGATGGGTGATCAGTAACTCAGTGGTGGGGAGGGCCGAGGGGGTATTGGCTTTATTCCGGCAAAGCTTGGGGAAATTGGTGTAATACGCCGCAGCAACGAAACATCCCCCTTCCCACCAGAGCTAAACCCTGTTCATCAATAATCATCAGACGGTCCTATCCCCCCTCATCTCCGTTGATGCGCGGACCCCCGTATTTATTGGGCTGTTCAAACCCCGAAACGTTCGCTGCGTTATAGTCGTCAACGATGACGGTTTGCTTTCGAGGGGGGGTGGACGATTGGACTGGAGCAGTGGTAATTATAAATCAAGATTTGGGCGTTAAATACGGCGACATCGTGCCATTAGGGACATGTGTATTTGTAGTTTTGAGGGATCCATATCGATGGACAGAAAGGTAGTGAACCGGAATATGCACACGGAGGACATTGAAATGCATACCAAATTTGCAGATATAAATAAATGCAGATAAATTTGATGGAGAGTGATAGAGCGATAATCACGAATTTCAGCTTTGATTATTTCTTAGTTCTGAACTAGTAATATTCAATTTTAATTTATTTTATTCATTATTTAACTCTTTATTATTCAGTTTATCAATTCATTTATTTATTCATGCACTCTAACGGTTTTGATTACGATATATTCAAATTAAATACTAGTTTATTCTTACTGCAGTATGTGGTATTTATGTATGACAAGATATGTCGGTACGATTTTAGAAAAACTACTTCATACGGTTTTAGAAAACCTTCTCAATCAACTGAAACGCATGTGTCTTCTAACTCCAGATGACAATAATACCTAATCCCTACATAATAATTATAAAAGAGAAAATTTTATTGTTTGTCCCCTCTAAGTGTCCAAAAGGTTGCACCCATTTCCATGCAGGTGGACGCAAATTCACGAGTTTGGAATAAAACAGGCTAGGTATATTAGGTACAATCCTCTAGACTCTCCTTCTTCGAGAACTCGGCTTTCCCTAACGACGACACCTAGGTAAACACCTTCGTAATTATTAAGAATCAAGTTCATCCATTTCACTAGTCTCCGTATCTATGTTTCATTTTTCAAGCGTCAAAGTTTTTCAAAGAAAACGCTTGCATACGAGTCTGCAACACATTGGGACATTTTATGTCTTTAGTTGCAGACTCGTATGCAAGCTCTAAGAGCCACTCAGCTGATCGGGACCCTGGGCATCGTCAAGTAAATGTCCTAAAGAGGCTACATACGAAATTACAGATTCCTTCAGTGTAAAGTATAGAAATGACCTATTAAAATTATTGAACCACCGCTTCACAAATCAAACCGTTCTCGCAATATTCGAATCACCTGCTATGAATCACATAATCGAAACACCAGCTCAATGAAATCATCAGAAATTAACAAGCGGTTGCAATCATGTTCCCAATATCAATAATTGAGAATGATCACCTGTGTGTAAACAATTATTCATATAACCATGCTCATAACTCAGCTTGTTGGCCACGCACTTCGCAGTAGTTAATATAGTATGGTTGGATAAATCGAGAGCTTTCGAACGAAAGGTCAACGAATTTTGTGGGATGAAAAACGACGAAGTATCATATCCCTAGCAACGACTCGGTTGTAAGCGGAAATCATCACAATTATTGGCGCTACTTTCGTTGGACTCTCGTGGGACATTTTTCGGTAGTTAGGTCACGGCTAAAGCATATTCATGCTAAAAGTTCAACGGTGAACTATCTACATTTTTTAATAATGACGTTAGCCTTTTATAACTTTTTACAATGACTACAGGTTCCGATTTTGGACTCTTTCAGGTTCCTGCTGCGATCAGTACGGCTGTGGACCAAAACAATTGGTTTGCGAGCAGGGCTCTATGATCTCACCAGATGGAAGGACCTGCATGTGTGTACCAGGAGCTTGCCCTCGACCGTCTGCGATGAAGGATTTACATTGACGATAGCTGCATACGCTACAAACTTCTATCCGGAGTGTTGCGATGCTTTGGTCTGCGTTAAAATCGAATGCGACAGTCCCGGAACGATGATGGGAGACAAAGGAGAGTGCGTGTGCATTCCGAATTACTGCACAACTCCCGCATGCCCTCCAGGAACAAAATCGACTGTGACGCGTGTCGGAACAGGCCTTCCCGACGAATGCTGTGACGAGACGATCTGCGAACCGATCCATAAAGAGGTTAGAATAGAATAGAATAGAATAGAATAGAATAGGATAGGATAGGATAGGATAGGATAGGATAGAATAGAATAGAATCATTTATTGGCATATGAAAAAAATATATAAGAAAAGAAATACAAATACATGTTGTGAATAAACATACGCCTGCCAGTTAAGAAGTTCAAACGAACTTGTGTAAACTCGCAGAGCCTAAAACTCATCCAGCTGGTGAGCATTTTACAATGCCAACATTTCAAAAAAGAAGAAAATTAAAATTTACAGAATAGCTATTACGAGAAAGAAATACATTTTGAAAGTAAAAACTTCTTAAAATGTTTCAAACTAGTAAAATCCATAGGGTTAATATTATTATAGTAAAACAATTTAATGGCCTACATTGACGATCGCTTCGTACGCTACGAACGTGTATCCGATGTGTTGCGACGCTTTGGTCTGCGTTAAAATCAAATGCGACAGTCCTGGGACGATGATGGGAGACAAAGGAGAGTGTGTGTGCATCCCGAATTACTGCACGAGTCCCGCATGCCCTCCGGGAACAAAAGCGTATCGTAGCGTAGCGTTACGCACGTTGTAACAGGCCTTCCCGGCAAATGCTGCGACGAGACGATCTGCAAACCCATCCATAAAGAGGTTATAATAGAATAGAAAAGAATAGAATGGAATAGAATCATTTATTGGCATATGAAAATAATTATATAAGAAAAGACATACAAATACTTGTTGTGAATAAGCATACGCCTGCCAGTTACCTCGACCCGTGTGTGATCAAGGATTTACATTGACGATAGCTTCATACGCTACGAACGTGTATCCGATGTGTTGCGACGCTTTGGTCTGTGTTAAAATCGAATGCGACAGTCCGGGAACGATGATGGGAGACAAAGGAGAGTGTGTGTGCATTCCGAATTACTTCACAAGTCCCGCACATGCCCTCCCGGGAACAAAAGCGTATCGTAGCGTAGCGTTACGCACGTTGTAACAGGCCTTCCCGGCAAATGCTGCGACGAGACGATCTGCAAACCCATCCATAAAGAGGTTATAATAGAATAGAAAAGAATAGAATGGAATAGAATCATTTATTGGCATATGAAAAAAATATATAAGAAAAGAAATACAAATACTTGTTGTGAATAAAGCATACGCCTGCAAGTTACCTCGACCGGTGTGTGAACAAGGATTTACATTGACGATAGCTTCGTACGCTACGAATGTGTATCCTATATGTTGCGATGCTATGGTCTGTGTTAAAATCGAATGCGACAGTCCGGGGACGATGATGGGAGACAAGGGAGAGTGCGTGTGCATTCCGAATTACTGCACGAGTCCCGCATGCCCTCCGAGTACAAAATCGTGCGTGACGCGGGTCGGAACAGGCCTTCCCGACGAATGCTGTGACGAGACGATCTGCGAACCGATCCATAAAGAGGTTAGAATAGAATAGAATAGAATAGGATAAGATAGGATAGGATAGAATAGAATAGAATAGAATAGAATCATTTATTGGCATATGAAAAAAATATATAAGAAAAGACATACAAATACTTGTTGTGAATAAACATACGCCTGCCAGTTAAGAAGTTCAAACGAACTTGTGTAAACTCGCAGAGCCTAAAACTCATCCAGCCGGTAGAGCATTGTACAATGCCAACAATTCAAAAAAGAAGAAAATTAAAATTTACAGAATAGCTATTATGAGAAAGAAATACGTTTTGAAAGTAAAAAACTTCTTAAAATGTTTCAAGCTAGTAAAATCCGTAGGGTTAATATTATTATAGTAAAAAAATTTGATGGCCTGCACAAAAGAGCTCCGATTATAAAATTCAGTTCTAGTCAAGGGTAACCTCATGTTGCTGTTGCTAGTAGTTCTAGAATGTGGTAAATTAGAAATAAGTGAGCTACATAAACCAGATTCAAATACTCTCAAACAAGAGGATAGTAGAAAACACTGCTTAATCTTCAATACATTAAAGTTTTTATAAAGAAGCACAGTAGGATACCGCATAGGTTTACATAGTATCACTTTAATCAAAGCTTTTCTGGACAGTTTGCAGAGGTTTCATGTGAGTTGAACAAGTCCCACCCCACACCACGATACCATAATTAATAATGGAACCAGCCAAAGCCATGTAAACCGATCGCAGCAAATACTTCGGTACCTATATAAGAAATCACGAACAACTTTGAATACGTAAAGCAGCTTTCTCAAACGAGAAATCAGGGAACTAATATGGAAGGTTGTTTATGTATACTCCTTCTTAGGAACTTATTTAACCCTTTCATTACAATTTTTTTAATTCTAAAATTTGAAGATTTTTAATAAAGGGTCTGTCTGTCTGTCTGTCTGTCTGTCGTGTCTATGCACGGCCAAACGGCTGAGTGGGGGGAGTCTACGAGTGGTGGGATCTTCTTGGGATTTTCCGAATGGGTGTATAAGCGAATTTAAAATTTTCTAATCCCACCCGAACCATGGATCCGTAGGGCGGGAGGGGGGTCGAAGTTCCAGTTAATTCGCGCTTTTTCCACTTCCCCGCTTCCTGTACCCCTCTAAACGGCCGTCGAAAATTCCGGAAAAATACCGATTTCGTAGGTTTTTCTACGAGGAAGACGACGGCGCGATCGGATCGCAAAAAAAGTATCGGGAAATGCGTCAAAAAAATGCAGGAGCACGGACCCGTTTTCTCAAAAAGTCCGACGAAAAACTTGGTTTTTTTCAATTAAAATATATCCCATAAAGGTACGTTTTTCGGAACGGTTTTTGCGGGCGAAAAACAGCTTTGGGTCCGCCGAATCTGAATCCGAAATCGGATATCGAAAAAAGTGACGGGAAGTCGGTCAAAGTGCGAGGGGAAGCGAGGCGAAGCGATTAATAGCAGAAGTTAATCGAGCCCGCCGCCATTTCACAATGTTGCGAGCAGGCCTATGCACGCGCGTGTTGAAGGATCCGATCTTTTCCGTTCGACATTTCAACAGAATAAATACGGGTTTTTTCCGACACATATACAGCAATACCTTGCGAGCGAAGCGAGCAACATAGCCAAATAAACTTTTTTGTGGTTCCACGTAGTTTTATGAGATTTATTTTGTTTGTAAGAATTTCCAACAGAAAAAAAGTCTGCCAAGTTGGGTGGGCAGTATAACTTCCTCAAGCGAGCAGCATCCCCTACAGAAGTTAAACCTACCCTTAGAGATCTACCATTTGCGAGCAAAGCGAGACTTTCGTCATATAGAAAGTTTGATGAATTCAATTTTGATGAACTTTTGATGTTTGATGAAGTTTGATGAACAATTTTGATTCAACTAATTGATAAATTCAATTTTGATTAGTTCAGAGGAAGCTAGCCAAGGTGTGTGTAGTGCATAGTTCCGATGGTGACGTTGTGAATCATGGTCAATCAATATTCATATTTAAAATAGGTATTCAATTAATGTATGGAATTATACTATAAGGGGAAAATGAATAATATGAAAATACAATGACATCATGTAAAAATTTAAAAGTTATTGTGATAAAGATACCAACAATACTATGACTTCTATGATATTGAAACAATAAGTAATGGTTTACTTATTAATAATGGTTTAATTTAAATACTACCGTTATAAAAATACTTCAATTATATAAAATTTAAAATGTGATATAATAATGTAATGTAAAAATATGTACTTAGTATGGATGGGAATTGTAAGATTGTTGGCTACGAGTGTAATTTAATTGTTTTGAATTGTTTCCTCTGATTAGTTTTGATGTTAGTACAATACGATATAAAATGCTTAAATCAACTAGGATCTGATTGAGCTTAGAAGCACAATTCTTATATATGTATTATGTAAGGCAACGGCCACCCTCCGCCTAACGGCCATCGTGCCAAGGCGTAAGTGTGATTTGAAATTTGTTGTTTTTTTTTTTTTTTTTTTTTTTTTTTTTTTTTTTTTTTTTGTTTTGTTCATAAATATATGCACGTTATCTTTCTATCTATTTTCAGAAATGAATACATTTTCATTTCATTTCATTTCAGGTTCCATGTCCGGAATACATGATCCGCACCTCCGATGGGTTCTGCGTCTGCGCTCCTCAACTCTGCCCAGTCCTCGACTTCTGCCCGTCCGGAACCCAAGTCGTCATCCTCTACCAGCCGATTAAAGTCTGTTGCCCCACGATGGTCTGCCAACCGATTCCTAAGGAATGTCCGCAGGATTCCTACCAGCTCGGCGACTCTTGCCAATGTCTGCCGTGTCAAACCCCGAGATGCCCGACCGGGAAATCACCCAAAGTCGTCATACCCGGCAAGAACATCCCGGGATACTGTTGCGACCAAATTGAGTGCGGAAGAGGTAATCTTATCATTCAGTTCAGTAATCATCAGAGACCTTCACAACATGGCATTTATTTTAGCCAAACGTGGCTCTAAAAAACATGGCGAAATGGTACTTATTTTGGCTAAACATGGCTTTTATTTTGGCCAAACATGGCATTTATTTTTCAAAATCCAAACTTCCCTTTCCTTTTCAAGCACTAATGGCTGTATTCCTAGGACATTGGTGACCTTAATCCTCGGAAGGAATTCCCGGTCATTGACTTGTGAGCTTGCCCACATGAAAAAAAGCCCTTGTTAGCTTGCCTTTTTTGAAAGAAATTTTGAAAAAATACTTGAAACCCCAACTTTTTGCGAATTTTCTCAGAATTTTTTTTTTTTTTCTTTTTTTCACAAATTTTCAAGGAAATCAGGCGAAAAATGGCACAAACGTGGCATTTTCTCAGAAATTGGCAAAAAAAAGCTTTTAGCGAATTTTTGAAGAAAATTAAGCTATTGCTCTCGCCTCAAAATTTGTAGAATGTGAATTTTTGAAAAAAATTTATGCAGAAATCCGTTTCAGACTATTCTGAATCATATTCTGAAGTTTAACGCATTTTTTTATGTATGTATGTATGTATGTATGTATATATGTATGTATGTATTTATGTATGTATGTATGTGTCATTCCAGACGATAACTGTCCGTAGAATTGTGCTAGAAACTTCGCTTTTTACCCAAAAATTGGCCAAACATGGCACTTAAGGATGGTGCCATGGCAAAATGGCACTTTGAGGGCTCTGGTAAGCATTAATTTATCTAGTACAAAAAGGCTTAAGCCCAATAACAAGATACAAGAAATATAGGTGCAGCAATAATATAGTACAACAAAGTCCAGTCATGCAGCATGACCCCATGAGCGAATTTTTGAAGAAATCTTCGACATTTCAGTCGCCATTGATCGTGTTGAGAAATTTTAGTTTATGATTTTGATA
The DNA here is from genome assembly GCA_030762985.1 of Adelphocoris suturalis. Lineage (NCBI taxonomy): Eukaryota > Metazoa > Arthropoda > Insecta > Hemiptera > Miridae > Adelphocoris > Adelphocoris suturalis. Next base: position 36,782,930 of record CM061048.1, read on the forward strand.
GACAAACATGGAATCAAATTATTAACACATGCACAGAGTAAACTCATCAATTGTGATTACATTTTTTTTTTAAATCACCTACTACCTACGTTTTAAACAGCATGGTTCTAAAATTGGTTATACAGGGATACTTCCATAAGAGTAGTTCAATCTGATTTTGGACTGTTTCATGCATATTACCGATTTTTACAACTAACGAACGGCATTATTTTGATTTTTGACTGATTTTTCAACTTTAAAATTTTTTAAAAACTTGACACATATTCTTATAGGAAATTTTACGCTGATTCCGAATATACCACATTTTAGTATGCTGAAAAAATTATTTCGCACAACAAATCGCAAAAAAAAACAGGCTATTTGCCAGTCTATTCTGTTGATATTCACGGACTTTGGGTTGTTTTGGACGATTCTAGACCTATGAGGGCGAACGTGCCGTCGACTAAAACAACATTTTCTCCATAATTTTTGGCCACTGGTGTCACTAAAGGCTGGAGGATTTTGCTAAGGTACGAATTTGCATTCATCGTACCTTCTATGGGCACTAGCTCGGTTATGGCATTGTGCATAACACCAGCACAAAACATGACAGAACTACCATGGTCTTGGGGGAATCTCAAGCGACTTGGCCACCCTGGAACTCTACAAGCTCTCCCTGTGTGGTGGGTCTGGTACTATAGCAAGGCGAATTTCGTCAGAAAATAAACAATTTCTCCATTCAGGGAGTAGCCAGTTTTCATGATCCTGTTATACACAACGCCTGAACCGAGCTAGTGCCCTAAGAAGGTGAGATGAATGCAAATTCTGATACGTTAAGGGCCGATTACACGAGCAACAAAAGTTGCGCAACTCCAAAAAAATTGCACTAGAAAAGTTGTACACAACACGAAGCAATAAAATTGCCTCGTGTTGTGTCAAGATGTTGCAAGGAATTAATTGCACTGTGTTGCACCAAAAAGTTGAGCAATAGAAATTGCTCAATTTTTTCGTTTACACGGGCGACAACAGTTCGCGCCATGGACGGTGAAGAGGTGGTCGTCGCTGCTGCTGTGGTCGTCGTCGCTGCTGCTGCCAACCAAAGGAAAAAGAGGGGAATTTGGCAGCACCAGTTTCTGAGCCAAAGAGAATGTGGGTTGGCTCTCACCTCTGAAATTCTTTCAAGTCAATATTTGCTCATGAGGCCATGCTGCACAAATGAACTCCTATGTTTGCTACGTTAAAATTCTCTCATGGGGCAATGCTGCACCCCACCAGTGCAGTTTCACGTCAATATTTGCTCATAAGGCCATGCTGCACTGCTGCACCCCTCAGTGCAGTTTCACGTCAATATTTGCTCATAAGGCCATACTGCACAAATAAACTCTCAATGTGATTGGCTGTTTCATTCCCTCTCCCGACCCAAGGCCGAAAAATTGCCGCAATAGTGCAATAATTTTCCAAACCCCTTGGACTTCATTTCAACACGATGCAACAGTTGCCGAGAGGGCTCGTGGGCCTGAAATGTTGTACAACTCTCGTCAATTAATTGCCTGCAATCTTCGGCAACTTTTTCGAGGAGAGAATAGTTGTCCAACTTTTTTGAAATAGTTGTGCAATAATTTCTTCTGCAATTGTTGCCAGAAAAAATAGCTCGTGTAAACTCGCCTTTAAGGGATATTCCCCAGCCCATTGTGACAACAATCGCCGAAAATTATGGACAGAATTTTGTTTTAGTCGACGATAACGCTTGCCATGGAGCTAGAATCGTCCAAAACTACCTGCACACCGTGAATATCAACAGAATGGACTGGCGACCATTCTCTTCGGATATGAATCCCATTGAACATGTTGGGGCTGTTCAAGAATGGCGCAACTTGGACTAAGACACAATTAATCACCTCATATTGTGCATGCCTGTTCGCCTGAGAGCTTTAGTTACAGCCAGAGAAGGTAGTAGAGACTACTACAGAGATTTTTAAAGGTTTTTTTTACAATTTTAAAAAAAGGTGAATTTTCCAGTTTTTTGCCATTTTCTAAGAAAATTTTTTTTCAGATGGTGAAATGTATCAAAATGAAGTTTTCATTGTTGTTTCTATTTCGTAATAAGAGACACTTTTCAAAAATCCAAAACCCAAATTTTCCCCGTGCATATTTTTCACTGAATAAGGGTGTTGCAAGATTTTTTTTTGATATGTGTATATTGTTCTGATCTCAATTTTTTGTATATGCAATGTTTATGTATTATGTAAATTAATTCTATTCTTTTCTATTGCTAGTTACCCCACCATGAACACATCTGTGAAATTCACCTTTGTTTCGCAGGGGTACCAAACTGCAACGAAAAGGGCGCCGTTCTAGATAGCACCGGTGGATTCTGCATTTGCGACGTAAAGTACTGCGATGTCCCTCAGTGCGATCCGGGATTTAAGGTGGTGGTTGTGACGTATGCAACGAACATCTTCCCAGACTGCTGCAACACTGTGGCCTGTCTGAAACAAGAATGCCCTTTGGACTCCGTGTTCCAAGACGGTGTATGCTACTGCCTTCCCTGCCACATCAACTCGTGCCCTCCGGGCACCGATTTGAGGGTATTGACTACGGGAACGGGATACCCCGGGTCGTGCTGCGACACGTCGATGTGCCAGGAGATCAAACCTCCACCGGATGAATTGAATTGTGGACCTTACATGACCCGCGTTGATGGTGTATGCAGGTTAGTATTTCCGAAATCTGACATACCTCATAACATACAAAAGTATGCGAGTGAATTTTGCTTGCTTCAGACATAGACCAAGTATGATACCTGGACGACTTACTGACATTTGCCACGTGTAGGGTTTTGTGGGACCAGTGTTAAGAATCGAGCAGGCGTGGAACTAAGGATATTGTCTATAAGAAAGGGATCCCCCATGTCGTGTTGCCAACACGTCGATGTGAGAAACTGCTGTGTGAATCTTGCTTGCTTAAACATAGAAATACTGTAACACCTGGACTGTTCGATGCCATTTGTTACGTGTAGGGTTTTGTGGGATCAGTGTTAGGAATTGGCTAGGCGTGGAATTTCGGATATTGTCTACAAGAAAGGGATCCCCCAGATCGTGTTACGTCACGTCGATGTGAAAAACTGGCGAGTGAATCTTGCTTGCTTTAGACATAGACCTAGTATAACACCTGGATTGCTCGTTGCCATTTGCTACGTGTAGGGTTTTGTGGGATCAGTGTTAGGAATTGGGTTGGCGTGGGATTGAGGATATTGTCCACAGGAAAGAGATCCCCCAGGTCGTGTTGCGGCCGATGTGAAAAACTGGTGAGTGAATCTTGCTTGCTTTAGGCATAGACCTAGTATAACACCTGGACTGCTCGTTGCCATTTACTACGCGTAGGATTTTATGGGATCATTGTTAGGAATTTCTGTAGGCGTGGAATTGAGGATATTGTCTATAGGAAGGGGATCCCTCAGGTCGTATTGCAACACATTGATGTGAAAAAAACTGGCGTGTGAATCTTGCTTGCTTTAGACATAGACCTAGTATAACACCTGGACTGCTCGTTGCCATTTGCTACGTGTAGGGTTTTGTGGGATCAGTGTTAGGAATTGGGTAGGCATGGAATTGAGGATTTTGTCTATAGGAAAGGGATACTCCATATCGTGTTGCGTCACATCGATGTGAAAAACTGGCAAGTGAATCTTGCTTGCTTTAGACATAGACCTAGTATGATAACTGGGCTGCTTGCTGCCAGTTGCTACGTGTAGGGTTTTGTGGGATCAGTATTAAGAATTGGGTAGGCGTGGAATTGTGGATGTTGTCTATAAGAACAGGATCCTCCAGGTTGTGTTGCGACATGTCGATGTGAAAAACAGGTGAGTGCATCTTGCTTGCTTTAGGCGTAGACCTAGCAGAACACCTGGACTGCTCGTTGCCATTTGCTATGTGTAGAATTTTGTGGGACCAGTGTTAAGAATAGGGTAGGCGTAGAATCAAGGATATTGTCTATAGGAAAGGGATCCCCCATGCCGGGTTGCGACAATTTGATGTGAAAAACTAGGGTGTGAATCTATCTTACTTTAGACATAGACGTAGTATAATACTGGACTGCTCGGTGCCATTTGCTACGTGTAGGGTTTTGTGGGATCAGTGTTAGGAATTGGGTGGCGCAGGGTATTGAGGATATTGTCTACAAGAAAGGGATCCCCCAGATCGTGTTACGTCACGTCGATGTGAAAAACTGGCGAGTGAATCTTGCTTGCTTTAGACATAGACCTAGTATAACACCTGGACTGCACGTTGCCAGTTGCTACTTGTAGGGTATTGTGAGATCAGTGTTGGGAATTGGGTAGGCGTGGAATTGAGGATATTGTCTATAGGAAAGGGATACCCCATATCGTGCTGCGACACGTCGATGTGCCAGGAGATCAAACCTCCGCCGGATTTATTGAATTGCGGACCTTACATGACCCGCGTTGATGGTGTATGCAGGTTAGTATTTCCGAAATCTGACATACCTCATAACATACACAAGTATGCAAGTGAATTTTGCTTGCTTCAGACATAGACCAAGTATGATACCTGGACCACATACTGCCATTTGCTACGTGTAGGGTTTTGTGGGATCAGTGTTAGGAATTGGGCGGGCATGGTATTGAGGGTATTGACTATAGGAAATGAATGCCCCAGGTTGTGTTGCGTCACGTCGATGTGAAAAACTGGTGTGTGAATCTTGCTTGCTTTAGGCATTGACCTAGTATAACACCTGGACTGCTCGTTGCCATTTGCTACGTGTAGGGTTTTGTGGGACCAGTGTTAGGAATTGGGTAGGCGGGGTATTGAGGATATTGTCTATAGGAAAAGGATCCCCCAGGTCGTGTTGCCACACGTTGATGTGAAAATTCGTGAGTGCATCTTGCTTGCTTTAGGCATAGACCTAGTATAACACCTGGTCTGCTTGTTGCCATTTGCTATGTGTAGGGTTTATGTGGGATCAGTGTTAAGAATTGGGCAGGCGTGGAATTGAGGATATTGTCCACAGGAAAGAGATCCCCCAGGTCGTGCTGCGGCCGATGTGAAAAACTGAAGAGTGAATCTCGCTTGCTTTAGGCATTGACCTAGTATAACACCTGGACTGCTCGTTGCCATTTGCTACGTGTAGGGTTTTGTGGGATCAGTGTTAGGAATTGGGTAGGCGTGGAATTGAGGATATTGTCTACAGGAAAGGGATCCCCCAGGTCGTGTTGCGACACGTCGATGTGAAAAACTGGCGAGTGAATCTTGCTTGCTTTAGACATAGACCTAGTATAACACCTGGACTGCTCGATGACATGTGCTACGTGTAGGATTTTGTGGGATCAGTGTTAGGAATTGGGTAGGCGGGGTATTGAGGATATTGTCTACAGGAAAGGGATCCCCCAGGTCGTGTTGTGAGCCGATGTGAAAAAAACTGGCGTGTGAATCTTGCTTGCTTTAGACATAGACCTAGTATAACACCTGGACTGCTCGTTGCCAGTTGCTACTTGTAGGGTTTTGTGAGATCAGTGTTAGGAATTGGGTAGGCGTGGGATTGAGGATATCGTCTATAGGAAAAGGATCCCCCAGGTCGTGTTGTGACACGTCGATGTGAAAAACTGGCGAGTGAATCTTGCTTGCTTTAGGCATAGACCTAGTATAACACCTGGTCTGCTTGTTGCCATTTGCTATGTGTAGAATTTTGTGGGATCAGTGTTAAGAATTGGGTAGGCGTGGAATTGAGGATATTGTCTACAGGAAATGAATCCCCCAGGTCGTGTTGCCACAATTCGATGTGAAAAACTGGCGAGTGAATCTTGCTTGCTTTAGGCGTAGACCTAGTATAACACCTGGACTGCTCGTTGCCAGTTGCTACGTGTAGGGTTTTGCGGCACCAGTGTTAGGAATTGGGTAGGCATGGAATTGAGGTAGGCCTACGGAACGGGGTACCCAGGGTCGTGCTGCGACACGTCGATGTGCCAGGAGATCAAACCTCCACCGGATGAATTGAATTGTGGACCTTACATGACCCGCGTTGATGGTGTATGCAGGTTAGTATTTCCGAAATCTGACATACCTCATAACATACACAAGTATGCAAGTGAATTTTGCTTGCTTCAGACATAGACCAAGTATGATACCTGGACCACATACTGCCATTTGCTACGTGTAGGGTTTTGTGGGATCAGTGTTAGGAATTGGGCAGGCATGGTATTGAGGGTATTGACTATAGGAAATGAATCCCCCAGGTTGTGTTGCGTCACGTCGATGTGAAAAACTGGTGTGTGAATCTTGCTTGCTTTAGGCATTGACCTAGTATAACACCTGGACTGCTCGTTGCCATTTGCTACGTGTAGAATTTTGTGGGACCAGTGTTAAGAATTGGGTAGGCGTGGAATTAAGGATATTGTCTATAGGAAAGGGATCCCCCATGCCGGGTTGCGACAATTTGATGTGAAAAACTAGCGTGTGAATCTATCTTGCTTTAGACATAGACGTAGTATAATACTGGACTGCTCGTTGCCATTTGCTACGTGTAGGGTTTTGTGGGATCAGTGTTAGGAATTGGGTAGGCGTGGAATTGAGGATATTGTCTTCGGGAAAGGTATCCCCCAGGTCCTGTTGCGACACGTCGATGTGGAAAACTGGCGAATGAATCTTGCTTGCTTTAGGCATAGACCTATTATAACACCTGGACTGCTCATTGCCATTTGCTACGTGTAGGGTTTTGTGGGATCAATGTTAGGAATTGGGTAGGCTTGGAATTGAGGATTTCGTCTAAAGGAAAGGGATACTCCAGATCGTGTTGCGTCACATCGATGTGAAAAACTGGAAGTGAATCTTGCTTGCTTTAGACATAGACCTAGTATGATAACTGGGCTGCTTGCTGCCAGTTGCTACGTGTAGGGTTTTGTGGGATCAGTGTTAAGAATTGGGTAGGCGTGGAATTTAGGATATTGTCTACAAGAAAGGTATACCCCAGGTCGTGTTGCCACAATTCGATGTGAAAAACTGGCGAGTGAATCTTGCTTGCTTTAGGCGTAGACCTAGTATAACACCTGGACTGCTCGTTGCCATTTGCTACGTGTAGGGTTTTGTGGGATCAGTGTTAGGAATTGGGTAGGCATGGAATTGAGGTAATTTCCTACGCGAACTGGATACCCTGGGTCTTGCTGCGACACGTCGATGTGCCAGGAGATCAAACCTCCACCGGATTTATTGAATTGCGGACCTTACATGACCCGCGTTGATGGTGTATGCAGGTTAGTATTTCCGAAATCTGACATACCTCATAACATACACAAGTATGCAAGTGAATTTTGCTTGCTTCAGACATAGACCTAGTATGATACCTGGACCACCTACTGCCATTTGCTACGGGTTTTGTGGGATCAGTGTTGGGGATTGAATAGGTGTGGAATTGAGGATATTGTCTACAGGAAATGAATCCCCCAGGTCATGTTGCCACATTTTGATGTGAGAAACTGGCGTGTGAATCTTGCTTGCTTTAGGCATAGACCTAGTATAACACCTGGACTGCTCGTTGCCATTTGCTACGTGTAGGGTTTTGTGGGATCAGTGTTAGGTATTGGGTGAGCGTGGAATTGAGGATATTGTCTATAGGAACAGGATCCTCCAGGTCAAGTGAATCTTGCTTGCTTTTGGCATAGACCTAGTATGATACCTGGACCACTTACTGCCATTTGCTACGTGTAGGGTTTTGTGGGACAAGTGTTAGGGATTGGGTAGGCGTGGAATTGAGGATATTGTCTACAGGAAATGAATCCCCCAGGTCGTGTTGCCCTCCAGGTCAAGTGAATCTTGCTTGCTTTTGGCATAGACCAAGTATGATACCTGGACCACTTGCTGCCATTTGCTACGTGTAGGGTTTTGTGGGATCAGTGTTAGGAATTGGGTTGGCGAGGAATTGAGGATGTTGTCTATAGGAACAGGTTCCTCCAGGTTGATTTGTGACACGTCAATGTGAAAAACTGGCGAGTGAATCTTGCTTGCTTATACCGACATAAGAACGGTTTTAACAGGAACAGGTTTTAATAAACTATGTGTAGAATTTTGGGGACCATCTTATATTAGAATTATAAAAGTTACAACACAGAATTAGGTACACACTGAGTGGATGTTGTGAAGAGAGAAGGAAACTGGGGAGTTAATCTTGCTTGGTTTGGGCAAAGACCTAGTATAACATCTGGATTGCTCGTTGCCATTTGCTACGTGTAGGGTTTTGTGGGATCAGTGTTAGGAATTGGGTTGGCGTGGGATTGAGGATAATCCAGGAACGGGATATTGTCTACAGGAAAGGGATAACACCCCAGGTTGCCAATTGTTGTGGACCACGACCAGTGTTGATGGTGTGAGGATATTGTCCAGGAAATCTGGCGTGAAAAACTGCAAGTGAATCTTGCTTGTTTTAGGCATAGACGTAGTATAATACTGGACTGCTCATTGCCATTTGCTACGTGTAGGGTTTTGTGGGATCAGTGTTAGGAATTGGGTAGGCGTGGAATTGAGGATATTGTCTACAGGAAATGAATCCCCCAGGTCGTGTTGACACAATTCGATGTGAAAAACTAGCGTGTGAATCTTGCTTGCTTTAGGCATAGACCTAGTATAACACCTGGACTGCTCATTGCCATTTGCTACGTGTAGGGTTTTGTGGGATCAGTGTTAGGAATTGAGCGGGCATGGAATTGACGGTATTGACTACAGGAAAGGGATCCCCCAGATCGTGTTGCGTCACGTCGATGTGAAAAACTGGCAAGTGAATCTTGCTTGCTTTAGGCATAGACCTAGTATAACACCTGGACTGCTCGTTGCCATTTGCTACGTGTAGGGTTTTGTGGGATCAGTGTTAGGAATTGGGTAGGCGTGGAATTGAGGATATTGTCTATAGGAAAGGGATCCCCCATGCCGGGTTGCGACAATTCGATGTGAAAAACTAGCGTGTGAATCTTGCTTGCTTTAGGCATAGACCTAGTATAACACCTGGACTGCTCGTTGCCATTTGCTACGTGTAGGGTTTTGTGGGATCAGTGTTAGGAATTGGGTAGGCATGGAATTGAGGATGTTGTCTACAGGAACAGGTTCCTCCAGGTTGTGTTGCGACACGTCAATGTGAAAAACTGGCGAGTGAATCTTGCTTGCTTATACCGACATACGATAAGCAAGTTGAAGCCGCGGAACAGGTTTTAATAAACATCTTATATTAGAATTATAAAAGTTACAACACAGAATTAGGTACACACTGAGTGGATGTTGTGAAGAGAGAAGGAAACTGGGGAGTTAATCTTGCTTGCTTTAAGCATAGACCTAGTATAACACCTGGACTGCTCGTTGCCAGTTGCTACGTGTAGGGTTTTGTGGCACCAGTGTCAAGAATTGGGTTGGCGTGGAATTGAGGATATTATCTATAGGAAAGGAATCCCCAGGTCGTGTTTCCACGATTCGATGTGAAAAACTGGCGAGTGAATCTTGCTTGCTTTAGGCATAGACCTAGTATAACACCTGGACTGCTCGTTGCCATTTGCTACGTGTAGGGTTTTGTGGGATCAGTGTTGGGAATTGGGTAGGCGTGGAATTGAGGATATTGTCTACAGGAAAGGGATACCCCAGGTCGTGTTGCGACACGTCGATGTGAAAAACTGGCGAGTGAATCTTGCTTGCTTTAGGCATAGACCTAGTATAACACCTGGACTGCTCGTTGCCATTTGCTACGTGTAGGGTTTTGTGGGACCAGTGTTAGGAATTCGGTAGGCATGGAATTGAGGATATTGTCTACAGAAAAGGGGTCCCCCAGGTTGTGTTGTGACACGTCGATGTAAAAAACTGGTGAGTGAATCTTGCTTGCTTTAGGCGTAGACCTAGTATAACACCTGGACTGCTCGTTGCCAGTTGCTACGTGTAGGGTTTTGTGAGATCAGTGTTAAGAATTGGGTAGGAGTGGAATTAAGGATATTGTCTATAGGAAAGGGATCCTCCATGCCGGGTTGCGACAATTCGATGTGAAAACTCGTGTGAATCTTGCTTGCTTTAGACATAGACCTAGTATAATACTGGACTGCTCATTGCCATTTGCTACGTGTAGGGTTTTGTGGGATCAGTGTTAGGAATTGGGTAGGCGTGGAATTGAGGATATTGTCTTCGGGAAAGGTATCCCCCAGGTCCTGTTGCGACACGTCGATGTGGAAAACTGGCGAATGAATCTTGCTTGCTTTAGACATAGACCTAGTATAATACCTGGACTGCTCGTTGCCATTTGCTACGTGTAGGGTTTTGTGGGATCAGTGTTAGGAATTGGGTAGGCTTGGAATTGAGGATTTTGTCTATTGGAAAGGGATACTCCAGATCGTGTTGCGTCACATCGATGTGAAAAACTGGCAAGTGAATCTTGCTTGCTTTAGACATAGACCTAGTATGATAACTGGGCCGCTTGCTGCCAGTTGCTACGTGTAGGGTTTTGTGGGATCAGTGTTAAGAATTGGGTAGGCGTGGAATTGTGGATGTTGTCTATAAGAACAGGATCCTCCAGGTTGTGTTGCGACATGTCGATGTGAAAAACAGGACTGCTCAGTTGGAAAAACTGGCGAGTGAATCGTGCTTGCTTTAGGCGTAGACCTAGTATAACGCCTGGACTGCTCGTTGCCATTTGCTACGTGTAGGTTTTGTGGGATCAGTGTTAGGAATTGGGTAGGCGTGGAATTGAGGATATTGTCTTACAAGACGCGCTTTAATGGTGTTTGCAGGTTAGTTTCCGAAATCTCACATACCTACATGAGATGAACAAGTTAAAGTCGTGGATCAGTTTTTATTAAACCTTCTATAAGAAGGGGGGACGTTGGGGATACCAACAGGCACGCTGTTCCATTGAACGAATCACCGTAACAGTTTTTGACAGCTGTTACACATCTGATCTATTTTTCCAATCAATCTATTTTTCTGGTATTTCCACTTGATTCAATCAAATTAAACGAAAACATCCAATTACTTTGTTTATAGATGCGTTGCCACATACTGCTTCACGCCGACCTGCGACCCTCCCAGCGTCCCTCTAGTCGTCCGACCTGCTGATGAGTCTTTGGGAGTCTGCTGCCCTGAGTACGCCTGCTTACCTCCGCCCCAGGTCGAATGCCCTAAAGATTCCTACTCCGCAAACGGCCTCTGCTACTGTTTGCCATGCATGCCTTTCGGTTCGTGCGCAAGTAAGTGTAGAGTTTTTGTATTTCTCGTATTCTTATTTCCCGTAAACACGAAAACAAGCTGTTGGAACGTTGGAAAGTATACTATAGTATGTTTATCGTACAAGACAAGGTGCAATGATTGTAAGACAGACAAATTATAAACTGAAAAGTGGAGAAAATGTGTATTTGATTTCAACTTATTCTGATAGCTGGCATAATCGGATTTTTCTCCATCATTCAGCGGAAATGATTAATCAGTTCATCAAGTCTTAATGCTGCTAGGTTAGGAATGTCATCTGTAACTTCGAGATGATCTTCACACTTCACTTTGTTCTTCAATGATGGGGAGATCCTCAATACCCGATCAGGAAAAATTGCACAGGGTCACGCAGCATTTGAATCTTTCAAGGGCCTCGAAAGACATCCACACGAAATGATTAACTGAGAAATAAATGTTTAGGGACTTGCCGACCAGGTTGATAGCTGAAATTTGAAATTGGTGGGGGGCAGTTATTTCATTTCCATCGGATGAAAAATCCGAAGATTGTAATTCCTTCAATGATAGGCTAAGATCATACAGGGTGTCCAAAACCTAAATATCTCATACTATCTCACAATATCACATCAGGAGTGAGAAGTGTCTTGATTTATTATTTTTTTGTTGTTGTGTGGTTTATTTGTATTTGCTTAAAATGAGCCAAAAGAGAACTTCATTCTCTCCGGAGGAGAAGAATTATTCTAGGTCACTAGTACTTCTCAACAAAGACGTTGTTGAGAGTAAGAAAAGTGTTGCAGTAAGTTTAGTACAGAAAAAGAAGTGTTGGGACGAAATCACTCATCAATTTAATTGCACCGGGAATTTCTCTACGGTAAGTAAATTGTTGACTTCTGGGAACCGTGACAAGTTCAACATTTTCATCATCGAGTCGGTCGTCCAAATCGTCCCACTCAAAAATAAACAAACTCTCCATCGTGAACTAATTAAAAAACTAATAAATCTCAAACAAATAATAACTGAAACAAACTAATTACGTACAAGAAACAGCACAAAATAACATTTCGAGGGAGGTTTCAACCTTCCTTGGCTGGAGGTGGGTTTGAACCCCTCTGGAGTCGAGAAATTTCTTATCTCACCTTCAAAAATCGTCTATGAATAGGGGTTTTCGAGGAGGCTTGGAGGCCAGCCTCGGAATGTAACGACTCTGAATAGGTTAAGGAGACATGAACCCACCTCAAGGCCGGCCTCAGCTCAAATGTGGAGGCCGGCCTTACATTTGCGACTATGAATACCGATGGGGTGAAATTCTCCTCAACAACCGACCTTGAGGCCGACCTCAGCGTTGAGGAGCGACTATGGATTCCGCCCTAAATCTCTCGTTAAACTCAAAAATACCCACGAAATGAGCGTTTATTTCGCGTTTAAAATCTTTAGATTCTTCTACGCTGAATTCTTCTTGTCTGTATTCTTCAGCAAAAGATGATTCCCATGCTGGCCAACGAAAGCTTTCAGGTGAACGGATGTAGGTTAAAAATCGACCAATTTTACAACTGTGTAACATTGACTTGTTCAAAATTATGGGAAAACACTTGTAACTTGCCCAAATTCGCTTGTACACTTGTTAATTTTCACTGTGCATTACAAGTCTACACTTGTACATAAAATCGCCTTATAACTTGCCACTTGTTGCTTTACGAAATATGCTCAATTCCTGAGCTCATTTTTGTTCGAAAGTTCCTCGTAGATTTTTCAAAATGTTTTTCATGTTTTCAACCTTTTGTCGGTAAAACGATCATTACTTCCTTAATTTGCCGCCTAAATTCAAATCTGCGGATACCTTTGAAAAGAGCGTTGAATTTTCGTTTATTTTAGCGAATTTTTGAAGAAAATTAAGCTATTGCTCTCGCCTCAAAATTTGTATAATGTGAATTTTTGAGAAAATTTTATGCAGAAATCCGTTTCAGGCTATTCTGAATCATATTCTTAAGTTTAACGTATTTTTTAATGAATGTATGTATGTATGTATGTATGTATGTATATATGTATGTGTCATTCCAGACGATAACTGTCCGTAGAATTGTGCTAGAAACTTCAAACAAATTTTAAAATGTTAAGGACACAAAACGAAAGTTCAAGTTCGTTGGCCAGCATGATCGGATTACATCTTCGGGTTGAAATTTTCAAAAATGTAGTCAAAAATTTCAAAATAGCCTGTTTTTTTGCGATTTGTTGTGCGAAATAATTTTTTCAGCATACTAACATGTGGTATATTCGGAATTAGCGTAAAATTTCCTATAAGAATATGTATCAAGTTTTCAAAAATGAGTCAAAAATCAGTCAAGTTGAAAAATCAGTCAAAAATCGAAATAATGCCGTTCGTTAGTTGTAAATTTCTCTACACGTCTACACGATCAATAGAGACTGAAATGTCGAAGATTTCTTCAAAAATTCGCTCATGGGGTCATGCTGCATGACTGGACTTTTTCTGATCCAGTTATACATAGGACACTCAAATAGAACATGAAATAAGTTTTCTAGAAGACCCGTGTCACAGGCTGTACTTACATACAGTATTTGGAGAAATTTTGTAATTATAATTCTTAATTTTAATTGTAAAATGGTGTTTACTTGCCAACCTTATTCGTGCAAATAACTTTCTAAATTGAAAAGGGATATTATGGAAGTTCAAATAATCGTTATATCCATCCTACGCTATCACAAGCCAATAGTCATTATAGGAGCCAGAAAATATCGCATCAACATCTTTATTTTTAAGAAAGATTTCAGCATCCTCTACACATTTATGAGTGAGACTTTTGAGATTTTCACAATCCAAAGTTATTACTTGTTGCACTCCACATTTTATAGGAAGTTCCTCAAGATGAGTCAGCCAATTAAATCTTATAGAATTATTTTTGGACTTCTCCATTTTTTCAAGAGCGTGCAAACATCTCTAAGGGATCTGTGATTTTCCATTTGTGAGAGCATTGCATTTCCTATTGGATAGATGCCTGAGCTCTCTTAAGAATTGAGGTTTGAGACAAGAAAAATTCCGTTCTTGAGCCAAAAAAATCAAGTTTTCCAAACGAAAGGATAAATTCGTTGGCCAGCACTTTTTGAACACATTAAATTGGTAAAATTTCAAAAAATGTACTTTAAAAAATTACAAAAAATGTCTAAAAACGGCTAAAAATCGTTGAATTTACATTTTTTGGCAGAATATTGCTCATATAATGTTTATTAACTATAAAAAGCATATTCAAAAATGTATGGACAAAATTATGATTAAAAATGTACTTAAAATTCATTACAATTTGCTTTAAAAAAATTGATAAAAACTATTAAAAAAAATGCTAAAAATTGGAAAACTTTTAGTAGTAGATCATTATTTAGAATATGTTTTTTGCCATAAAATTAATAGTTGACAATTTCCTTGCACTCAAAAAGCTCAAATTTCAAGACATTTGAACATTTGAAGGAACAGTTCGATAATTTACGGAAATTCAATCATACGATCATGCTGCATGACTGGAACTTTTCCCATTCTAGTTGTTCGATTTTGCTCGAATTTAGATGGTATTTGGAAGAAGAAGATTTCATTACCCCATATCAATTTCAACATGATTGTATCATCAATAGCTTCTGCGCATGCACCTATGTGAAATACTTGTATCCACCTTACTTTCCACAGTTTTCATCCGATTTTGATGAAATGGTCAGTGAATATGCGGGTTAGGTTCTACATGGTCCCCGTACCTATTTCATTATTCTCAACACATCAGCACATTCAGGGCGTGCACAATCGTAAATTACATTGAGTACCGTTTCGTTCATTAATTGACCCATCATGAAGTTTCTTGCTACTTCTTGATTCACTCTTTTCCGCAATCATTCCGGAAAGTTTTCAAGATCATTTGAAACTTTCCAATGATCTATGTACATTCATGATACGGAATTTTTGTGCCACTAAATTTATTATTATTTTATATTTTAATGAATACTAATCTTTTTTTTTTTTCCAGATCCAGTTACTGTCAGCCCTGGAAATGGACAACCTGGAAATTGTTGTCCTGTTTATGAGTGCCGGGACAGCAGACCCGAAGAGTACTGTCCGCCTGGCTCCATTTCCACGCAAAACGGAACATGCCAATGTGACCGAAACACCTGCCCGATGCCATCTTGCGACATCGGATACCAGCTGGTGACCACCAAATCCGCGTCTTACATATTCCCGGATTGTTGCGACGAGTTCTCCTGCGCAAGCATGGTCTGTCCCATGGACAGCGTTCTGGTGGAGCAGGGGTGCATTTGTGCGCGGAACGCCTGCCCCCCGCCATCGCAAGGTTGTGCGCCGGGAGCGAGGCCCGAGGTGATCTTCAGAGGCAACGGACGGCCAGGATCGTGCTGTGACATGTGGAAATGCATGCCGGTAAGTTCCTAACTATCCTCTGGATCCACAATTCCAATATCTATTTATTGGTTACAGCAATGTCCACAAAATCCCATGTTCAATCCATCAGGATAAGCTTATATCAGGCTTGTATGTTCCGATTCCCTTGCAATGTTTGCTAACTCCCATATCTTATCCAGGTATTTTAAGGATCAGGCAATATTCCTCTCTCCTGAATTCTGATTCTGTTAGCTTATTTTTCCTAAGCTGTTATGACAGAAGTATTACTGATTCAACTGGCCCCGATTCCAATCCACAAGATCAACTGCTGGTTAGATGATCGAAGAGCGCTATTCTCCCAACACAGAGATTCTGTCCCTGCTGTTTGTACTGAGGTATTGCTGGTTCAAATGATACTCAATTCCCAATCATCTGCTCCAAGGGGTATCAATTTGCACGATGATGATATTGGTATTATTAGTCTTACCAATTCCCGAATCGATGTGACAAGTTGAAATGTGCAAGCATGTCCTGTCACATGGACAGCGTCCTGATTGAACAGGGGTGCATTTGTGCGCGGAACGCCTGCCCCCCGCCATCGCAAGGTTGTGCGCCGGGAGCGAGGCCCGAGGTGATCTTCAGAGGCAACGGACGGCCAGGATCGTGCTGTGACATGTGGAGATGCATGCCGGTAAGTTCCTAACTATACTCTGGATCCACAATTCCAATATCTATTTATTGGTTACAGCAATGTCCACAAAATCCCATGTTCAATCCATCAGGGTAAGCTTATTTCAGGCTTGTATGTTCCAATTCCCTTGCAATGTTTGCTAACTCCCATATCTTATCCAGGTATTTTAAGGATCAGGCAATATTCCTCTCTCCTGAATTCTGAATCTATTAGCTTATTCTTCCTAAGCTGTTATGTTAGAAGTAAAACTGATTCAACTGGCCCCGATTCCAATCCACAAGATCAACTGCTGGTTAGATGATCGAAGAGCGCTGATCTCTCAACACAGAGATTCTGTTCCTGCTGTTTGTACTGAGGTATTGCTGGTTCAAATGATACTCAATTCCCAATCATCTGTTCCAAAGTGTATTGATTGGCACGATGATGATATTGGTATTATTAGTCTTACCAATTCCCGAATCGATGTGACAAGTTGAAATGTGCAAGCATGTCCTGTCACATGGACAGCGTCCTGGTTGAACAGGGGTGCATTTGTGCGCGGAACGCCTGCCCCCCGCTATCGCAAGGTTGTGCGCCGGGAGCGAGGCCCGAGGTGATCTTCAGAGGCAACGGACGGCCAGGATCGTGCTGTGACATGTGGAGATGCATGGTGGTAAGTTCCTAACTATCCTCTGGACCCACAATTCCAATGTCTATTTATTGGTTATTAGCAATGTCCCCAAAATCCCATGTTCAATCCATCAGGATAAGCTTATATCAGGCTTGTATGTTCCGATTCCCTTGCAATGTTTGCTAACTCCCATATCTTATCCAGGTATTTTAAGGATCAGGCAATATTCTTCTCTCCTGAATTCTGAATCTGTTAGCTTATTTTTCCTAAGCTGTTATGACAGAAGTATTACTGATTCAACTGGCCCCGATTCCAATCCACAAGATCAACTGCTGGTTAGATGATCGAAGAGCGCTATTCTCCCAACACAGAGACTCTGTCCCTGCTGTTTGTACTGAGGTATTGCTGGTTCAAATGATACTCAATTCCCAATCATCTGTTCCAAAGTGTATTGATTGGCACGATGATGATATTGGTATTATTAGTCTTACCAATTCCCGAATCGATGTGACAAGTTCACCTGTGCAAGCATGTCCTGTCACATGGACAGCGTCCTGGTTGAACAAGGGTGCATTTGTGCACGGAACGCCTGCCCCCCGCTATCGCAAGGTTGTGCGCCGGGAGCCAGGCCGGAGGTGATCTTCAGAGGCAACGGACGGCCAGGATCGTGCTGTGACATGTGGAGATGCATGCCGGTAAGTGCCTAACCATCCTCTCGATCCACAATTCCAATATCTTTTTATAGGTTATTAGCAATGTCCCCAAAATCCCAAGTTCAATCCATGAAGCTATGCTTATATCAGGCTTGTATCAGGCTGAAGAAACAGACTCGTCTGAAAAGTAGATAAATAATGAGTTAACACAGTAGGCTGACGGTAAAGAAGCATTACCATGCAACGTTTGCTAACTCCCGTACCTCATCCAGGTATTTGGAGGATCAGGCAATATTCCTCTCTCCTGAATTCTGATTCTGTTGGCTTATCTTTCCTTAGCTGTTATTACAGAAGTATTACTGATTCAACTGATCCCTGAATTCCAGTCGGCTAATTCACAAGATCAACTGCTGGTTAGATGATCGAAGAGCGCTATTTTCCCAACACATAGATTCTGTCCCTGCTGTTTTCACTGATGTTTGGCTGGTTCAAATGATACTCAATTCCCAATCAACTGTTCCAAGGAGTATTAATTTGGCACGATGATGATATTGGTATTATTAGTCTTACCAATTCCCGAATCGATGTGACAAGTTCACCTGTGCAAGCATGTCCTGTCACATGGACAGCGTTCTGGTGGAGCAGGGGTGGATTTGTGCACGGAACGCCTGCCCCCCGCTATCGCAAGGTTGTGCGCCGGGAGCGAGGCCAGAGGTGATCTTCAGAGGTAACGGACGACCAGGATCGTGCTGTGACATGTGGAGATGCATGGTGGTAAGTTCCTAACTATCCTCTGGACCCACAATTCCAATGTCTATTTATTGGTTATTAGCAATGTCCCCAAAATCCCAAGTTCAATCCATCAGGATAAGCTTATATCAGGCTTGTATGTTCCTATTTTCACTTATCTGAACCAGTTTCAGCTTCTCGTTGTAGAGCCAGGAGCTTTTGATGAACTGTTGCAATCACAAGCAAGTTGAGTGTCAGGAGCTAGCACTTTCCATGTAAAGACATCATCATCAGGCTGAAGAAACAGACTCGTCTGAAAAGTAGATAAATAATGAGTTAACACAGTAGGCTGACGGTAAAGAAGCATTACCATGCAACGTTTGCTAACTCCCGTACCTCATCCAGGTATTTGGAGGATCAGGCAATATTCCTCTCTCCTGAATTCTGATTCTGTTGGCTTATCTTTCCTTAGCTGTTATTACAGAAGTATTACTGATTCAACTGATCCCTGAATTCCAGTCGGCTAATTCACAAGATCAACTGCTGGTTAGATGATCGAAGAGCGCTTTCTCCCAACACAGAGATTCTGTTCCTGCTGTTTGTACTGAGGTATTGCTGGTTCAACTGATACTCAATTCCCACTCATCTGTTCCAAAGTGTATTGATTGGCACGATGATGATATTGGTATTATTAGTCTTACCGATTCCCGAATCGCTGTGACAAGTTCACCCGTGCAAGCATGTCCTGTCACATGGACATCGTTCTGGTGGAGCAGGGGTGGATTTGTGCGCGGAACGCCTGCCCCCTGCTATCGCAAGGTTGTGCGCCGGGAGCCAGGCCGGAGGTGATCTTCAGAGGCAACGGACGGCCAGGATCGTGCTGTGACATGTGGAGATGCATACCGGTAAGTTCCTAACTATCCTCTGGACCCACAATTCCAATGTCTATTTATTGGTTATTAGCAATGTCCCCAAAATCCCAAGTTCAATCCATCAAGATATGCTTATATCAGGCTTGCATGTTCCTATTCCCTTTTATCTGAACCAGTTTTAGCTTCTCCTTGTAGAGGTTCACCAGGAGCTTTTGATGAACTGTTGCAATCACAAGCAAGTTGAGTGTCAGGAGCTAGCACTTTCCATGTAAAGACATCATCATCAGGCTGAAGAAACAGACTCGTCTGAAAAGTAGATAAATAATGAGTTAACACAGTAGGCTGACGGTAAAGAAGCATTACCATGCAACGTTTGCTAACTCCCGTACCTCATCCAGGTATTTGGAGGATCAGGCAATATTCCTCTCTCCTGAATTCTGATTCTGTTGGCTTATCTTTCCTTAGCTGTTATGACAGAAGTATTACTGATTCAACTGGCCCCGATTCCAATCCACAAGATCAACTGCTGGTTAGATGATCGAAGAGCGCTATTCTCCCAACACAGAGATTCTGTCCCTGCTGTTTGTACTGAGGTATTGCTGGTTCAAATGATACTCAATTCCCAATCATCTGCTCCAAGGGGTATTAATTTGCACGATGATGATATTGGTATTATTAGTCTCACCAATCCCCAAAACGCTGTGAGGAGTTCTCCTGCGCAAGTATGGTCTGTCCCATGAACAGCGTCCTGTTGGAGCAGGGGTGCATTTGTGCATGGAACGCCTGCCCCCCGCTGTCACAAGGTTGTGCGCCGGGAGGGAGGCCTGAGGTGATCATCAGAGGCAATGGACGGCCAGGATCGTGCTGTGACATGTGGAGATGCATGCCGGTAAGTTCCTAACTGTCCTCTGGATCCATAATTCTAACATCTATTAATTGGTTACTAGCAATGTCCCCAAAATCCCAAGTTCAATCCATCAAGATATGCTTATATCAGGCTAGCAGTTCCTATTCCCTTTTATCTGAACCAGTTTTAGCTTCTCCTTGTCGGAGCTTCTGATGAACTGTTGCAATCACATCTGAGCCTCCCAGAAGGAAGACAGTGCCACCGTACAATGGAACAGTACGTTATTATGGGTCTAACAATGGCGGTGTTCTACGATTTTCTACCACCATCCTCGGTTGTAGCCCCCATAGTTTCCCACATGTACGCTTGGCGCACATGAGGGCTCCTTTGCATCTGTTTGCAATGTGTCCTAGGTGTTTATTCCAGGTGAGGTTTGTATCCAGGAATACACCCAGATATTTAACCTCACGGTGAAAGGGCACCCTTGAGTTAATGAGAAGAGGTTCAGAAAGGCCCCTCAGATCTCTTTTTCTGGTAAAGGTTACAAGTGTAGTTTTGTTAGGGTTTAAATGTAAGCCCTCAGTGCCACACCAATCCTCCACCACTTTCAGAGCTGACTGAGCCAGATCTGAGACTACTCCAACGAATGGTCCCCTAATCAGGATGACCACATCGTCGGCATAATCTTGAGCGTAAAAGCCGAGTGTGTTGAGTCGTTCAAGTAGAGAGTCCACAACGAGGTTCCACAACAGTGGGAAGAGCACCCCGCCCCCCTGTGGGCAGCCCCTCGCCACAGACACCTCCACTGATTGCGTTTACTGTTCTACTCGTAAGCATAGTTTCTATTCACCTACATAAATGGTGTTGTTTATATTGTGCCTATGAGTAACCCTTATAATGGAGGTTACGGAGGTTGAATTAAATGCCCCCTCTATGTCCAAAAATATACCTATTGCAAATTCCTTGTCGACCAACACAAGGTGACTAGATGGTGCAATGCAGCTTCATAGGATTTGCCTTGTTGATAGGCAACCTGATTGGGGTGTATGAACCTCTCTATTATAAGGAATTTAGGTGCCCCCCCCAGAGGTGCAGTGGGGGCCTAAATCCTCATAAAAAGGTAGAGGAGGTAAAGAGGCATCCCGTCAGAGAGATACCACCCCTAGTCATAGCTTTTAATGAGCCATGTTCGGGGAAGGTTGATATTCCTGTCACCAGAAAACCATCCGACGCCAAACCAGCTGTCTAAAACGATCGAGAACAGCGCGTGGTTCCCATTGATTCCTCAACGGGACGCCGCCAACGCTATCTCTGGTGCTCTGACGGGAGCTTGATGGACCTCTCAGGAGGTAACTCTGTTACACTCCTCCCCTTAAAGACATACTTGATTGAAGATCAAGTATGGTAGTTGGGTGGAATAGTGAATAGCTGAGAACTAATGCTCATTCAATCATAAATAGCTGCATTGGCGTTTTGGATGGGGGAATAGAAATTAAAACTGGATTGTCAATGAAGCTTCATAAGAAGTATCTTCATTGAACAATCGGGACAAAACGGATGCTCAACTATGGAGACTTATACCTTAGGAAATCAAAATATATATAGAAATTAATTTTCCCAACATTGGGGACTTTTAAATTAAATTGCCCAACTATGGGGACTCGAATGGCGCACTAACCTGGTAATTGACATATAGCAATACTCAGGTGGCGAAAAAATTGAAATTGAAATTATATAAAATGAATTTGCCCAACTTAGGGGACTTAAATTGTGCACTAACCTGGTAATTGACATTATAGCAATACTCAGGTGGCATAAAATTGAAAGAAAATATGGTATATAAAATATAAAAAGGGAATGAAAGAGAAATTATAATTCAAAGACCAATGAAATTATTTATATACCAAAGGGTGATAATGGGAATTCCTTCTGGAACCCCGGGCCATGTTTCTTCTGAAACATTAACGCCCCAAAAATAGTGGATTGGACTACTAGGCGTCAGCCGTGCATAATCCAAACCACGCTCTGCTACCATATAAGGAATTTAGGTGCCCCCCCCCCCCCAGAGGTGCAATGGGGGCCTAAATCCTCATAAAAAGGTAGAGGAGGTAAAGAGGCATCCCGTCAGAGAGATACCACCCCTAGTCATAGCTTTTAATGAGCCATGTTCGGGGAAGGTTGATATTCCTGTCACCAGAAAACCATCCGACGCCAAACCAGCTGTCTAAAACGATCGAGAACAGCGCGTGGTTCCCATTGATTCCTCAACGGGACGCCGCCAACGCTATCTCTGGTGCTCTGACGGGAGCTTGATGGACCTCTCAGGATGTAACTCTGTTACACTATTAAGGAGGTTTCCCTCAAGTGTCTATCGACAAGTTTTTCCGACGCCTTCAAATTGAAGGATGTCAGACAGATGGGTCTAAATGTACCAAGGTTTCCCTGGCTTCGGCAAAAATATAACCCTTGCTTGACTCCATCTTCCAGGGATCGTGCCTGTTGCCAGGCTCACCCTAAAGAGAACACCTAGGATCCTAATGACACCCCCCCTTCTTGTAGAAGTTTTGGGATGATGCCATCAGGGCCAGATGATTTATAGGGATGGCCCACATCACACTCTCCTTGGTGACCACACTCTTTGCCACTTCCCAGTCTAAGTGAGAGGATTTCCCGCCATCGGTGCGGGCTGGTGGGTCAGAGTCTGTACCTAGAGCATTTGTTACTAAACAGCCAGGGAAGTGGGTCTCCAGCAAGAGTGCCAGAGTGTCCCCAGCTGTTGAGGTATATTCTCCATTTGGTTTCACGAGTGTTCCAATTGGATTGATAGGATCTTTAGCAAGGATTCGCTGGAGTCTGGCGCATTCAGAGGCACTTTCTACCTCTTCACAGAACCTCCTTCATGCTTCCCTTTTTTGATAAGTTTCCTATATTCAGCTCATTTGGTTTTTTATTCATCCCAGTAGCTGGTCTTTTTGGCGTTTGACAGCTTCTAGTTCCGCATTCCACCAGAAAACCTGGATTGGTGAGGGCCCAGTTGTTGTCAGGGTGTGATTGTTGTATGAGACGAGTAGCGAGTTTTCCAACTCTTCTGCCAGAGCCTCTATATCATTGTTATTATGTATTT
This sequence comes from Adelphocoris suturalis, assembly GCA_030762985.1. Lineage (NCBI taxonomy): Eukaryota > Metazoa > Arthropoda > Insecta > Hemiptera > Miridae > Adelphocoris > Adelphocoris suturalis. The sequence continues at coordinate 36,806,020 of CM061048.1, forward strand.
TGGTCCGAATTTCTCTCAACCTGCCCTCTACTTCCTCCTTGTAGTTCTTCCAGTTCGTTTTCCATGGATCTCTATGTACTTGGACAAAATTAATTCTGTACTACAAATTGGCATGGCGGCATAGGTCTTTTCTTGTAAGCCAATTTAATTTTTAGGCCCTTGTTAGAGGATTGAATTTATTTGCTCTTTATCGGAATCCACTATTGATTTATTGATTATTTTTGAAATCGACCTTTGATTTACTCGAACTTCCGGCAGATGGGTGCATGCAACCATTACTAGTTTGGTGACAGTGCAACTTGTTTGTAACAGTTCCCATGAGATCCACGAGAATCCGCTGCGAGTCCGTCGCTTCAGGTGGTACTGTCACCCTCCTCTCTTTCTATGAGTACGGATTTAAGCCCCATTGCAATCTGGGGCGCTCCAAGTCCGTTACATGTTTATTAAGTTTAAGTGCCAGCGTTACGTATTGTCTATGAATATCAATAAACATGTTTCTTCTTCTTCTTCTTCTTCCAGGAAACGACAGTCCCATCCTGCCCGAGAGACTCAATGCGACAACCTGATGGAACCTGCGTCTGCTATCCAGAAGCCTGTCCCGAGCCGTCTCCGTGTCCTTCCGGGTTCAGCCCTATCACTGCTCACACACCCACGAACCGCCCAGGGGACTGTTGCCCGGTCTACACCTGCTACCCATTCCTGCCCAACTGCGCTGAGGATTCCTACGCGCAGGGCACCCAGTGCATATGCGGTCCCTGCACGCCGTTCCCCTCTTGCTCCAACGGCGGGACGCCGACTCTTCTACGACCAGGGACTGGCACCAATGGAACGTGTTGTGACGTGTATACCTGCTCTGGTGGAGATGCATGTCCTCCTGGTAAGACAATAACACTGACCAGAATATTAGTGAAATTGACTATACGGTTGGAAAGAGTATCTAAGTTTTTTTTTTTTTTTTTTTTTTTTTCGTGATTTATTTATTGCAACTGAAACATAGTACACTTCATCTAGCAATATTTCATTTCATGTTAAGCTCACTAAGGGGGGAGGTTTACAGCAAAACCTGGCCCATACTTGTATCAAGTACAGTTAAAAACACTGGATTACACTTGCACTATTTGCACAGCACAATTAGGTCCAGAGGTTTATTTCTCTTGAGTCGCCGAAGTTCTCCTTCGTTGTTTAAAACGTTGAGCATCTCCAGGTTCTCGTGTTTGTGGAGGCGATGTTCGTGCTTCCTTGCATATTTGGCGATAATTTCGGTGACCGTTTCTACCCTCAAGTCTCGATGAATATCATCATTCCGCATGAACCAGGGGGCCTGAACTATACTTCTCAGTATTATATTTTGTCGGGTTTGGATTGTTTTAATATTTGATTTTTTTGCACAACCCCAAAGCTGAATCCCATAGGTCCAGATAGGGCGCAGTATCTGTTTATATATGAGTAATTTATTGTGTAGTGAGAGATGGGAGTTCCTTCCCATCAACCAGTACATCTTTCTGAACTTGATTTTTAGTTCCTGATTCTTTTTTTCAATGTGATATTTCCAGTTAAGTTTGGAATCAAGGTGCATCCCTAAGTATTTTACAGTGTCAGAGTATGGAATTTTATTTGAATTGATCTCAACTTCTGGGGCTAAGATTTTTCTATTAGTAAAGTTGATATGCACTGACTTTGTTTCATTTAGTTTCATTCTCCACATCTTGGTCCAATTGACAACCTTGTTAGTGGACGTCTGCAGATTGCGAGTTGCAGTTTCAGCGTCATCTCCAACAGAGAGGATGGCAGTATCATCTGCAAAAGTAGCTACAGTTGTATTTTCCTGTTGTGGAAGATCTCGTGTGTACAGCAGGTAGAGTACTGGGCCTAGGACACTGCCTTGCGGTACCCCTGCTTTTATAGGCTTCAATACAGAGTTCACTCTGCGCATGCGCAAACGTAAATTCCATTATGCTCTATTTTCCTGTTATAGGCGCCATTGCCGGTCCGGACGGATACTGCGTGTGTAATATAAACGAATGCCCAGTGCCTGTTTGCACGCCTGACTACCAGCTGGTGCCTATCCGGTATGCTGACGAGTACCCCAACTGTTGCAACGAGTACGCATGCGTCAAGATCCAATGCCCTGCGGACTCGATGGAGGCGATCGACGGAAGGTATGTAAAGGATTATTCTTTAAGGGTTTAACGAATGATGGTTATCACTTTTAGTTGGGAACTAGGAAACTCATCAACAGGAAACTCATCAAAAAAATCGTAGAACCCCTTTTTTGGTCTGTTTTCCACGTGGGGTAGAAACTCGTCAAATCTTCATGAACGAGCGACTCATCAAAAAATGGAATCCAATAAATGTATCCGTTTAATTCAGTTATGAATCAGTATAAATTTTTTTCGACAAGAATCCAGCACTGTCGAGACACTCCTCGAAAACTACCTTGAAGGAAACTCATCGAAAAGGTGCCGACGGGAAACTCGTCAAAAATAGTGGTAGTAGTAGACGGATATTGGTCTACTTTGGGTCAACTACCTGCCCTTGTTACAGTTCATCACCACCATGAATAACTACCCGGCCAAAAACCTTAAAACGGTTGGATCTGGCATACAGTAAAGCCTTCCAAAGGTTTTGTTTGATGACTTTCCTTTCGATGAGTTTCCCATTAGGAGCGTTTGACCAGTTTCCACAGGGGACATGAAAGTCATAAAAAATAATTGTCAACTACTTTTCATCTTCCAAATTAATATCCGATTTCTATTTGAAATTCATTTTGACGACTTTCCCTTCCATTTAGTTTTGACCAGTGTCCCACCCAAAGTGGAAACTCCTAAAAAAAGCCTCGACCTCATGTTTTTGATGAGTTTCCGTTTGATGAGTTTGTAGGGACCCCTTTTAGTTTAGACTTCGCACAAAGTCCCAACTTCCACCCGTACCGTCAAGCCCCTTAAGTTCGAAGAGGTTCTGATGTTTTTGCATTTTTCGTATAGAAGAATTGCATCTAAAATACTGAGAAAATCAATGTAAATTCTCTCACATCTCATCTTCAAGAATCCGCCATAACCGGTTTTCTAAACCTTCTAGTATTCTATATTTTTTTATTCAAATACTGTCCGAAATCAGGGCCCAAGTTCCCTAATTTCGGACACGTGTTTTTTCCCTTCAAAGCAAACTTTACAGGAGTAGATGGTAACTTTGGAAATTTCTTTTTCATTTGCCGTTCTGCTCTTAATACAGACGATTTTCCTCTAAATTCCCCCAAAAAAAAGTTGTATTCAAATTTTTGGAAAATTTGAAATTTAGCCTTCATCTCAACTTCATTTCAGCTATTTTTGGATCAGATTGAAAATAAAGGCCAAAACTCAACAGGTCACAGGTCCTTTAGGGTCAAAATCGACTGTCACGGGTCCTTTAGGGTCAAAATCAATTGTCACAGATCCTTTAGGGTCAAAATCGCTTGTCGCGCGTCCTTTAGGGTCAAAAAAGCCTGTCACGGGTCCTTTAGGGTCAAAATCGCTTGTCGCGGGTCCTTTAGGGTGAAAAAAGCCTGTCACGGGTCCTTTAGGGTCAAAATCGCTTGTCGACAGAAATTTTAGTTTTAGTAGGTAGGTAAGTCATTATACACTCCGTTCAACCTGTCATGATCAAATTTCGGGAATAACTCTAAATTTATTATTTGGGTGTTGGTATGAAGAGTTTTTCCCTCTAAATCCCCCCCAAAAATAAAGTTGTATTCAAATTTTTGGAAAATTTGAAATTTAGCCTTCGTCTCAACTTGTAAAAGTGACTCATGAATAGGACATCCCCTTAGCTATTTTTGGATCAGATTGAAAATAAAGGCCAAAACTCAACAGCCCAGGTGCAATGGGCCCTAAACACCAAAACGATATACAAATATACAAATCAGATATACAATTCATACATACAATGTATGATACACAGATACACAAATGTATATCAGTGTATATCAGTATATCATACAAATGTATGATGTACAGATATACAAATCAAACATAGGGACGTCCCTGAAATGTATGGATTTCTTATTGGTTTCTGTTTTGTTTCTGTTATTCTCAGATGTGTTTGCATCCCGAACTTCTGTCATACGAATAAGTGTCCTCCCAACTCTGTGCCGATAGTAAAGAAACGCGGGACCTTCGAACCAGGTAAGTTTTAGTATGTTATTTTCAATAATGATTATTACGTAAAAATTATCAATAACACTGGGGAAAACAAAAAAGTCCAGTCATGCAGCATGACCCCATGAGCGAATTTTTGAAGAAATCTTCGACATTTCAGTCGCTATTGATCGTGTTGAGAAATTTTAGTTTATGATTTTGATAGACAAACATGGAATCAAATTATTAACACATGCACAGAGTAAACTCATCAGTTGTGATTACATTTTTTTTTTTTTTTTAAGTACCTACTACCTACGTTTTAAACAGCATGGGTCTAGGATTGGTTATACAGGGATACTTCCATAAGAGTAGTTCAATCTGAATTTGGACAATGTTTCATGCAAATATTACCGATTTTTACAACTAGCGAACGGCATTATTTCGATTTTTGACTGATTTTTCAACTTTAAAATTTTTGAAAACTTGATACATATTCCTATAGGAAATTTTACGCTGATTCCGAATATACCACATGTTAGTATGCTGAAAAAATTATTTCGCTCAACAAATCGCAAAAAACAGGTTATTTTGAAATTTTTGACAACATTTTTGAAAATTTCAACCCGAAGATGTAATTCGATCATGCTGGCCAACGAACATGAACTTTCGTTTTGTGTCCTTAACATTTTAAAATTTGTTTGAAGTTTCTAGCACAATTCTACGGACAGTTATCGTCTGGAATGACACATACATACATATATACATACATATATACATACATACATACATAAAAAAATGCGTTAAACTTCAGAATATCCTGAAACGGATTTCTGCATAAAATTTTTTCAAAAATTCACATTCTACAAATTTTGAGGCGAGAGCAATAGCTTAATTTTCTTCAAAAATTCGCTAAAAGATGATGACGAGTACCAAAGAAACTAAACGTCTGCCAATTATAGCTTCCTCACACCAATGAGACCGGTGGTGTCTTATATTGGTGCTCCTGCTTACAAATTGGCTAAAAAACTCAATATTTTATTTAGGAACCAAATCTTCGGCCTCAACATACTGTACTAAATTCTTATGATTTTTTCTCCAAAATTAAGGACATTCAGATGCCTCTAAATGCTTAACTCGCATCTTTTGACGTGGTTAGTCTGTTCACCAAAACCGATGTAGCAAAGATGTGGTATTCAGGCTGATTCACGTCTCTAAACTAAATATTTTCGAAAAAGATGAATTGTTTAATTTGATGTCTGTCTGTATGGATCAGAATTACTTTTTATTCGAGGGGCAATGCTATACATAGCCAGGAATGCTAAGGTTCTCCGTTATCTCCTTGCAGATATATACATGGATCATCTTGAGCAACAAATATAATTTACAACTTGTAACACAAATAATATTCTCTATCGGTATAGATATGTCGATGATATCGTCATTCTATGGAAGGGTACAGAAAAACAACTAAATTATTTGCACGAAAAAATCAATAAATTAATTACTCACCCCCTTTATCAAATTCACTCATCATTTATCAGTTCATTCTGCGCATACGCAAACATAAATTACATTGTGTATAATATTTTCGTTTCTTAATTGACCAATTATGATGTTTCACGCTACTTCTTGATTTATTAATATTATTATAATTGATAATGATTGATTACTAATTAATGTTATCACTAAAACTAATTGATTATTATTATTATCATTTCCAAATAGGCAATTGCTGTGACGAAATCGACTGCAAGGAATTGATCTCACCCCGCTGCCCGATGTACATGCGAGAAAATGAAAACGGAGTTTGTGTCTGCGCCATAGATTTGTGTCCTCGCGGGTATGTTGTATGTTGTTATTTAATAACATAATTATTACTAATTTGAATATGTATAACATGGTTTCTACACCGAATTCGGGCCAAATCCAAGGTGTCGATTCTACAGTTGATTTCTGATGGAAAGTTCCTCTTTCCTTGAGATTTTATTTTGAACGCTCTGTTAGCAAATTTTTGAAGAAAATTAAGCTATTGCTCTCGCCTCAAAATTTGTAGAATATGAATTTTTGAAAAATTTTTATGCAGAAATCCGTTTCAGGCTATTCTGAATCATATTCTGAAGTTTAACGCATTTTTTTATGTATGTATGTATGTATATATGTATGTATATATGTATGTATGTGTCATTCCAGACGATAACTGTCCGTAGAATTGTGCTAGAAACTTCAAACAAATTTTAAAATGTTAAGGACACAAAACGAAAGTTCATGTTCGTTGGCCAGCATGATCGAATTACATCTTCGGGTTGAAATTTTCAAAAATGTTGTCAAAAATTTCAAAATAACCTGTTTTTTGCGATTTGTTGAGCGAAATAATTTTTTCAGCATACTAACATGTGGTATATTCGGAATCAGCGTAAAATTTCCTATAGGAATATGTATCAAGTTTTCAAAAATTTTAAAGTTGAAAAATCAGTCAAAAATCGAAATAATGCCGTTCGCTAGTTGTAAAAATCGGTCAATAGCGACTGAAATGTCGAAGATTTCTTCAAAAATTCGCTCATGAGGTCATGCTGCATGACTGGACTTTTTTTGAGTTATTCAATGTTTGAGATTTTTTTCGTGTTTTGTACCTCGAGACATTAAAACGGCAATAACTCCCCTTAGAATCACTGTAAACTCGAAACTAAGTAGGAAATAGCGTTAAATGTCCTATCTCACCATAGCGTTGTCAGGTATCACTCCTAAACAATCAAACTTCGTAGGTACTTTATCATTCTAGGTTGTGACAGTTCCCGTGAGATCCAAGAGAAAGCGCTGCGCGACCGTCGGTTCGGCGCCAGGCGTCCATTCTCACGTTGTTGAATTTCTGTGGTTGGCGATGGATGAGGATCCGAGAACATGAGATGAGTCGATACCAAAATTCATCAATTCTCGATACCGATACCTAAAAAATTGATTCCCGATTCTCGATACCGATACCATCAGCGCATAATACCTAACTTACCTGTAGGTGAAAAACAAAAATTCCTCTTGAACTAGTAATGTATTCAAATTTTTGGGTACAACATATAACTTATACTTACAAAAAATTGATCCATGTTTCGCAACTGCTAACTTCACACAACGGTTGCACGGTACAACCATCTTCGCTGTTAGATGGTTGCAATAGTACTGTAGTGTAATAAAACGCCCATCACCGGGCGGTATCGGTATCGGCTTTAGGTGATCGATCCTCAATACCGATACCAAAAGCCTTAAGAATCGGTGGTATCAAGAATCGGTATCAGGAATTGACTCATCCCTACGGAAAATCATCTTCTCCTAACGTAGCACATATGCTATTAGTACGATTGTATCTCTTACGGTACTGTCACACTAGGGTGGTTCAAAAAAAAAAAAAAGTTCTGGGATTTTTGGTCCCTATTGCGTTTTTGCTTCCTCGGTATGTCAGGATGACCCTCCTAAAGTTTTAGCAAAAAATATTAATCCTAACCACTTTACCTGGGTCGATTTTTGCCAGTTATCGACTGCTATCGTAAACCAACCTCTAAATTGGGGCCGACGTGATGATTTGAAGGACGGATTTCAATTTTTTTAGGTCTATTTATGGGTTTTCGCATGCGCTGAACACGATGAACCTATTTATTTTACGCTCCGTCCACTAGTTATCCGGTAAACTGGCGGAGGGCACTGCTTGAAGATAGTAAAAATCGAAAATTTCACCGAAAATGCTGTCGCCTGGTTAAGAATTGTACTAGAAACATGCTATTATGGTCGGATAATATGCTTTGGCATGTTCTGAACATGATTCCGTTTTTTACTATACTTTTTTACTTCGTTTATTGGCCATAAACCTCAAATTACTTGTAGGGTAATAGACAAATTCACCCTAATTTCACCAGAAATTATGTCGCGTTGATAATTTAAGGTCCCAAAATACCTTGTGCCGATAAAATTTGGTATTTTCCAGGATACTCGATACAAAGCCGTAGGTAATTTGGCAAGGACCTGAACCGGCATTGTACTTATTCGCCAAATATAGCGGCGAAATGGAGAAAATAGCTAAAATTTTCCCATTTTTCTGTAAAATTCCTTAGTTTCCATCGGTTTTCCGGGGTCACATTCATAGTTCTGAATTGTCTGAACTGTGATTGGATTGTTAAATTAAAAAATGATGCAGTATAATTGAAAATAATATGTAATATAATTTTAGTTTCACAAAACATAACATTTTAACGAGAATAACATAACAAAAATATACAAAAAAAAAAAATTAAACACGATGAAATATCGAAACATAAAAAAAATACCAAATTTTATCGGCACAAGGTATTTTGGGACCTTAAATTATCAACGCGACATAATTTCTGGTGAAATTAGGGTGAATTTGTCTATTACCCTACAAGTAATTTGAGGTTTATGGCCGATAAACGAAGTAAAAAAGTATAGTAAAAAACGGAATCATGTTCAGAACATGCCAAAGCATATTATCCGACCATAATAGCATGTTTCTAGTACGATTCTTAACCAGGCGACAGCATTTTCGGTGAAATTTTCGATTTTTACTTATCTTCAAGCAGTGCCCTCCGCCAGTTTACCGGATAACTAGTGGACGGAGCGTAAAATAAATAGGTTCATCGTGTTCAGCGCATGCGAAAACCCATAAATAGACCTAAAAAAATTGAAATCCGTCCTTCAAATCATCACGTCGGCCCCAATTTAGAGGTTGGTTTACGATAGCAGTCGATAACTGGCGAAAATCGACCCAGGTAAAGTGGTTAGGATTAATATTTTTTGCTAAAAATTTAGGACAGTCATTCTGACATACCGAGGAAGCAAAAACGCAATGGGGACCAAAAATCCCAGAACTTTTTTTTTTTTTTTTGAACCACCCTACTGTCACACCCCCCTCTCTCTTTGTGTATGGATTTATGCCCCCATTGCACCTCTGGGGGCGCCTAAGTTCGTTACATGGTAGCAGAGTGTGGTTAGGATTATGTACGGCTGACGCCTAGTAATTCAATCCACTACAATATAGAATATTATTGTCAGGGAAATTTAAAATTTTCATTTGCGGATCATCCTGTTAATGTGATCCACAAATTTTCTTCAATTGAAAATTCGCTCTGTTAGTCATGCTGTCTGACTGATTGCTTTTTGAAAAATTTCATCAAAACGTGGTATACCTATTTCGACATATTGAGGTTTCTTTATGTTACGCAGGTTCCCATGTCCACCAGGGATGATCAGCGTGATTGTGCGCCAACCCCACAACATCGAAGGCGATTGCTGCCCTGTCTATACTTGTATTCCGGAGAACGTTCCTTGTCCAGAGGTAAGTGAAACTTTGAAAATGAATAATAAATCGATTTTCGAATCAGGTTAATATTTGATATCTTTGTGAGTCATCAAATCCAAATGATTAGACTCAAATTCACCTCAGGTGGGACTCAAACCTAATTACTCATTGCTCTGGTGGGATTGTTTACTAACTGCCATGCCTACGTAGTGACGTGCGCTCTGCTAGCCTAACTGGAACCCCAAGTGCCTCCAAATATAATAAATCATGTTTCTTCTTCTCCTTCCAGGCCATTTATGACGATCTTTGGTTAATTTTTACAGGACAGTTTCCCGAACAACGGACAATGCACTTGTCTCCCGTGCCAGCCTCACCTCCCCTGTGGAGGTCAAGAGAGGGAAGTCACGAGAGGAACTGGGCAACCCGGGTCCTGCTGCTCGGTTTTCGAGTGCACGACGATCCCGATTCAGTGTCCACCGGGATCCGTGCCGAGCCCCGACCTCAAGACCTGCGTTTGCGACCAGTCGAGATGCCCGACACCCTTCTGTGAGCCAAGTAAGTTTATCAGCTATATACAAGTCAGCACCTCTAAACTTCAAGGCTTCTAAGAGGGCTACTCAGGTTCTCTCAGAAGCTTTTTTTTTTTTTTTTTTTTTTTTTTTTTTTTTTATGTAGGCAGGTGAGGAAATCTTTAAGATCCTAAGGTGGTAATCGGATCTCGTAAGATACCCAAGAGGGACTGCACTCCGGGTTATGTATGATTCAAACACACTAAAACCTCACCTTCCTTTTCCCACGTTGGAACTCAGCCTGGAACTGTTTAACACATTACTTCAGGCCGAGTCCTTGAGAAATTTCTTCAGTCCTCTCGGTCCATGTGCTCCCTCCTCCTCTGTCTCTCCCGTTCCAAGATGATCTTTTTCTGGAGGATGTCCTCAACGTAGACAGCTACAAAATTCCATTTTTGCTCTCGTTCAATCATTTTGGATACTACCACCTCCGGTGTCACGTCTTGAGGTGGTAATTCCAGAGCATCCTGCAGCCTTCTTCTTTCTGTTGCCCATCGCTTGCATACAAAGAAAGTATGGAACACATTATCGTCCATTTCCTGGCAGTATGGACATATTGGGGAGTCTACTTTTAACATTTTATAGAGATATGCGTAAAACAGCCCATGACCAGAAAGGAACTGAGTCAGGAAAAAGTTTACTTCTCCATGTTTTCTATCTAGCCATACCTTGATCTGAGCCTCTCTGCTCTACAGTCCACATTTCTTGCCATCTTGCCATTGTATATTCTCTCTCTTCAGCGGCTAAATGAGCTCTTTCTCCTTCCTCTCTTCTATCAAAGATTCGTTTGCGTTCTGCAGCCAATAGATGGATTGGGATGCTGCTTGTAAGTACGAGTATGGCTGGCTCTGACACTGTTCTGTAGGCACATGCAATCCTCAGCGCTCCTCTTCGTTGAACTGCAATAATTCTCTTGCGATAGTAGGCAATGTTTAGAGCATCTGCCCATATCTCCGAACCGTACAAGAGTATTGATTGTACAACGGTCATCATGAGACGACGCTTACATGGCCTTGGCCCATTGATATTTCTCATGAGATGACTAAGAGCAGTTGTTTTCTTTGACGCCTTGTCTACTGATTTCTTTATTTGCTCCCAGAATGTAATTTTAGTATCTAATGTGATTCCCAGGTAGTTTACTGTTGGTTTGCTGGTGACTTCTGTGCTCCCTATTTGTATTGGGATTATCTCTCAGAAGCTATTAGATCGGGGGGAAACGTGAACATGGATGACCATGAACTGCACATGGCGACTGTTCAAACAGAGGAAAGAACCCTAAACTCAGCGGCAGCCATAGCCAAACAAGAAAGGCTCTTCTGTTCCCTCCCCCCAAACAGAAGGGAACAGTTGATAGGATTGCCGAGAACCACACATCCCAGTGACTGGCTGTCGTGTCTTCGGCAAGAGATGATTTGGATCTCTTCCCCATGCAGTTCAGGGATGCTCTGGCTGTACGGTATGGTAGAGAACCTAAAGGACTGCCAAGGCTGTGTGATGGCTGCAGTGAGCCCACTGAATTTGATTTGAATTGATTTACCATTTACGATTTGAGTGCGTTCCACTGTTAAATGTGGCCCATCTATATTCTTTAAAGATAGGACAAACACACAAAAAATGAAATACGTCTTCCCGCTCTCTTAAATTGCACAATGAGAAATTTATTTATTTTTTTATTTTTTTCCTTTCGTAGACGATACGTTGCTGACGGTGACCGTCAGCTCCTACATCTACCCCAACTGCTGCGACACCCACGCCTGCGCCCACCTCGAATGCCCGCCCGACTCGATGCTCCAAGATCGGAACTGCGTCTGCATCCCCGACGCCTGCCACCCCTTCGTCTGCCCTCCCCAGTTCACCCGCAAGGTAATTATGAAGTCTGATTTAAGTTTGGGAATTATATGTGTTATTACCTTTTTCTGTCAGAAAGGTAGAGAGGGCCTTAAGGCCCTATTTTTGTACAGATTTTTAACCCTAGAATACTAACTATACGTCTCAGAAACGTAGTAGGAAGTTCAAACGAGTAGTAGCCCTTTTGACCTTGAAGTCAGCTCCCCCTCCCTCTAGGTATGCCTCAGGTAGCTCGTCTTCAATCCACCAAATGTGCCCCAGCCGCAGTCCTGTTCACATAGGGTGGAGTACTGTACCATTTTTGTTAACCTAGTGCGTCTTTGAGAGACATAGATAGTATCTAACGTAAATTTTCCTACATCTCTCATATGTATTGTAAGTAATGACAACTGTATTTTTTTACACCTGTCAGACGTATTGTTAGGAATCATACATGTTTGTTTATGAGTCTCTTAGACTTAACAGACCCCCCCCCCCTTGAGTCTCTTACTTATTATTAGTAATCTTAGGTGCATCACTCACTCTATTATTGAGTCTTATAGGTTTTACAGTGCTCGACTTCTATCAATTCTGCTGTGTTATACCTGCTTACTGATTATTTGTATTTTGTCAGTCTACTCAATACGATGCATTTTGCATTTTTTCGTACAAGTTTTACTGATCTCTTTTCGAGTTCTATTCATTTTAAGTTGTTAACTAATTTTAATTTTGAAGTTCCTTATAGAGGAAGATATTAAAGGAATTTACAAGTCAGAAAACTGATAAGCACGTTGGCTAAAAAAATTTATGTGCATTATAGACTGTTGTAAACGTGCCAATTTATTCGTAAAAGAGTCACTAACGTTAGGTTTTACTAATTGTGCTGGAAGTATTCAGTAACCCCTTGTCCTTTCTTAGAAATCACATCAGTCAAGAGGCAAAATGCATTTTTATAACCTTACTTCTGAGAGATGTATAGTTAGTAACAAGCAGTTTTTTATTTAGTTAGTATTCTAGGTTTAATTATCATTCATTCATTCCAGGTCGTCAGCAACGCGACGGGGGCCCCCGGCGGCTGCTGCGACGTCTTCCAATGCGTGGAAGAGCCGTTCCATCAGTGTCCCCCCTTCACGGAGCCGATGCCGGACGGAACGTGTCGGTGCGACCCGATGGCGTGCGTCCCCCCTCCACCCTGCCCTCCGCCCACGGTGGCCATCGTTTACCGCCACGCGTCGAACATCCCTGGCGACTGCTGTCCCGAGTATCAGTGTTACGCCCCTTACCTGGACTGCCCTCAAGTAAGTATCAACCAGCCATTCTATTGTATCTTGAATAACAGCTCCAGACTTGATTTGTAATAAATTCGTGTATTCACGCAATTAGAAATTTGAAAAGTGATGGTCGGATCAGTGGGGTGTGTAAGCACCAATTACCGAAAATCCTAGATATAAAAGAATTGATAGTGGATGTTTTTTACTCGAAGGACCGCTCCCTTTAACCCTTTCGATTCTAAGCCCGTATATATACGTTTTTCCATGAGTGTCTTTGCAGATCTAACCCCGTATATTTACGGGGTCCTCTGAAAGGTCTCACGGATCTATGCCCGTATATTTACGGTTTTCTGTAACGCTCTTGAGGATCTATCCCGGTACATATATACGTTTTTCTCAATGCCTCGTCGACGTTAAGTAGTAGGTAACAGCGCCCCTCCGGTCACTAAAGAGACTGCACTAAACAAATGAATTCAATCAGGTGAATGAACTGGAGAAATTAATTTTTGTTTGAGGATTATTGCCGTGCGCTCTTGCTTCAACGATCAACGTTCTGAGTTCAAATTTCATATCTGCGTGCAATGTGGCATTGTGTGTTGTCCCATGTTTTGAAATTTATCATACCTTGAAAAACTTTTAAAATTTATGCTTAGATTTGTTTTAAATATAACCTGAGTGAAGAAAAATTTCAAAATTGTGAAGAAAAGTGAAGAAAGTGGTAGGTAGTTAGATACTAAAAAAAATTCAGGGATGGAAATTTTTAGGTAGGCAAGTAAATTTTCTCCATTTTTCATTTTTTTACCCGTTCTTATGTTTATAATACATTATAGATGACATACAAAATTAAAAAAATGAATAACCAACGCAAAAAAGTATTCAGTACAGCAGTGATGACTGAGCGTCAAAGCATGCAGAACCAATAAATCACACGTGCCTGAGAAGCCTCAGTGTTGGCGACCTACTCACGCGAGGTTAGGATGTAGAAGCAAAAGGGTTAAATGGGAGAAAAAAGATAAATGGGTAACGGTAAAGTAGTAAATGATAGATTTAAGTTGATAGATAATATGCAATATATAATTTGTATGATGAAGGCAGTTTCATTCAGACATGTCGTGTGTGTGTGTGTGTGTGTGTGTGTGTGTGTGTGTGTGTGTGTTATCATGTTTCATGTCATAATCGTCATGGAATCATCCATGACGCTCGGGAGAACCTACCCGTCACCCCAACAAGCGGTCTCGATGGCTTTTGTGAGTCAAACACCTGGAGTGTTGTTCTGATGAATGTTGTTGCCTTGTTTGATTTTGATGCTATTTAAGAAAATCGAATTACTAGTATAATTTTGTGACTGCCTGATGTTATTTGCTTCTTCCTGCGAAAGAGGAGGAATCATTTGTTTGGCCCCAATCCTGATAATTTCACGACTGATTGCTGCGTTTGGGTCGATTATCATTTATTCTGATCTAGTTGACTGTAGTTTCGTTCAGCTGGAGTTAATGAACGAGAAGCAAAAGCAATTGGTCTTTCCCCCTCCCTAGTTATGTGTGACAGTACAGCAGCAATACCATATGGGCTTGCGTCACAAGCAAGTACTACTGGTACCTAGTTCTGGATCGTAGGGTATCAGTACTCTATCACTGGCTAATCAACCAGTGATGGGCAATAAGTTGTTACGACCAATAGAGAGTTCCTAGTAGATCCGTCAGTCTCAATACGGAATGTGGTAACGAGAAACATTACCGCACCTTAAAGTCACGTCAACTCCTTAACGGATCTAGTTGTAACGCTAAATCGGGCGCATACGCGAAGCTCCCCATCGACGAGTTTTTATACGTGAAGCTCCCCGCTTACTTTTTCTTCGTGTACGCGAAGATCCCCGTCACCTATATACAAAGGTCACCTAATGCAGTAACCTAGACTTTAGGCATTACAAAAGTCCAAATACAAAAAAAAAAAAAAGTCCAGTCATGCAGCATGACCCCATGAGCGAATTTTTGAAGAAATTTCGACATTTCGAGCAGAGCGAGTTCTTCATAATTTCATGGCTGATATTTTCTAAGCCACAGTCAGTATTGAAGTTTCATCAAGTCCTAAAACAGTTGAGCGTAAAACATTAAAGAGAGCGACCGAGAGAATCGGAGGAAGGAATATTTCACAGAGTAAACTCATCAGTTGTGATTACATTTAAAAAAAAATTTTTTTAACAAGCAACTACTACCTACGTTTTAAACAGCATGGTTCTAGAATTGGTTATACAGGGATACTTCCATAAGAGTAGTTCAATCTGAATTTGGACAATGTTTCATGCAAATATTACCGATTTTTACAACTAGCGAACGGCATTATTTCGATTTTTGACTGATTTTTCAACTCTGAAATTTTTAAAAACTTGATACATATTCTTATAGGACATTTTACGCTGATTCCGAATATACCACATGTTAGTATGCTGAAAAAATTATTTCGCACAACAAATCGCAAAAAACAGGCTATTTTGAAATTTTTGACTACATTTTTGAAAATTTCAACCCGAAGATGTAATCCGATCATGCTGGCCAACGAACTTGAACTTTCGTTTTGTGTGCTTAACATTTTAAAATTTGTTTGAAGTTTCTAGCACAATTCTACGGACAGTTATCGTCTGGAATGACACATACATACATACATACATACATACATACATATATACATACATACATACATAAAAAAATTCGTTAAACTTCAGAATATGATTCAGAATAGCCTGAAACGGATTTCTGCATAAAATTTTTTCAAAAATTCACATTCTACAAATTTTGAGGCGAGAGCATTAGCTTAATTTTCTTCAAAAATTCGCTAAAAATCTTTACGATTTCACTATTTTGTTGGTTGGGCAGTGTAGCTTTCTTCAGAGATAAATTCCAACATAGTCGTGCTGTTCAAACTGAATTCTTCATAATTTTACGTTTTTGCAGGACTCGTATCCGCAGGACAATACCTGCATTTGCTTCCCGTGCCGCGCCCCTCCGTTCTGCTCCGTCAACCAGAAGCTTCAGCGAAGCTTCACCGGCACTGGACAACCTGGGAAATGCTGCGACGTCTATTACTGCGGCGATGCACCGCCTCCGCTAACGTGTCCTCAAGGCTCGATAATATCCGAAGATGGGAAATCCTGCATATGCAACATAGCCATGTGCCCCATCCCCATCTGCGACGAAGGTTTCAGTCTGCGGGTGGTGCAGTTGGGTTCCCCGCAGTTCCCGAATTGCTGCGACATGCACGAGTGCATCAAATTAGTATGTCCGGCGGACAGCATGTTATCTGGGGATAAGTGCGTGTGTACCCCCAACTATTGCCAAGAATCAACTTGCTCACCGAATGAGATACGTGTTGTGATTAAAGAGGCTTCTGGAAGTCCAGGTAATCTTAATAAATATCATTATAATACCATAAAATGTGTATCCTTTAAGAAAGATTTTATTGATTTTCTTTGAGGGCTAAAGACGAAATACTCGTCCAAACTAACCCTGCCTGTGGGCATTTGGATGAAATACTCGTCCAAACTAACCCTGCCTGTGGGCCTTCAGACGAAATACTCGACCAAACTAACCCTGCCTGTGGGCCTCTTGACAATATACTCATCCAATCTAACACTGCCTGTGGGCCTAAAGACGAAATACTTGCAAAGACTAACCCTGCCTGTGGGCCTACAGATGAATACTCGTCCAAACTAACCCTGCCTGTGGGCCTACAGACGAAATACTCGTCCAAACTAACACTGCCTGTAGGCCTAAAGACGAAATACTCGTCCAAACTAAACCGGACTGTGGGCCTCCAGACAAAATACTCGTCCAAACTAACCCTGCCTGTGGGCCTCTAGATGAAATACTCGTCCAAACTAAACCTGCCTGTGGGCCTCCAGACAAAATACTCGTCCAAACTAACCCTGCCTGTGGGCCTCTAGATGAAATACTCGTCCAAACTAAACCTGCCTGTGGCTTCCAGACAAAATACTCGCCCAAACTAATCCTGCCTGTGGGCCCCCAGACGAAATACTCGTCCAAACTAACCCTGCCTGTGGGCCTTTGGATGAAATACTCGTCCAAACTAACCCAGCCTGTGGGCCTTCAGATGAAATACTCGTCCCAACTAACCCTGCCTGTAGGCCTTCAGATGAAATACTCTTTTATAACAGTGGAATCAATTACTCTTGATAAATTCGTAATAAACTATATTCTTGAATAGAATCACAATATTTTCAGAAAACAATTATTGAATTTCAAGTGTATACCAACAGGTTGGAAAATATCACATGTGTCATAACAATAATACATAATAATCACTGCCGGTGATCAATTTCGTTTCAATACTCCCCCTCAAGCTGGATGTTGGCTCCTAATTCCCAAGCTTGAAGTTAATGTCTGATGCCTTGGACCCGGCAGAGATTTCGTCATTATATCTGCTACCATTTCTTCTGTGGGCTTATAGTTTAGGGTAATTTTCCCAGATATTACTGCCTCTCGAACAAAATGGTGCCTGATATCAATATGTTTAGTTCGAGGGTGATGTACTGGATTATGCGCTAGTTCTCGAGCCCCACGATTATCAATATAAAGTACTACTGGTTCTTCAACTATCTTTGGGTTCAGTTCCATCAGTAATAGTTTCAGGCTTATTGATTCTTTTGCGGCTTCAGTCGCTGCCATGTATTCCGCTTCTGTAGTAGAAAGTGCGACGGTCCGCTGTTTCCGAGCTTCCCAGCTTATTGCACCACCAGCAAGTAGAAACGTGTAGCCAGTGTAGGACTTCCGATCGTCCACTGATGAAGCCCAATCAGCATCGACATATCCGGTCAGCTCTCCCCCTGAACTTGAGAACGTTAGAGCATGGTATTGTGTCCCTTTTAGGTATCGCAACACCCGTTTTGCAGCAAGGAAATGTTCTCGTTGGAAACATGTGTTGAACTGGCTAAGCATGCTTATAGTGTGTGCCAAGTCAGGTCTCGTGCATGTGGCCAAATACATCAAAGATCCCACTAAATTTTGGTATGGATACTCGTTAATCTCGTGCTGTATCAGACGTTTAGGTTTTTCTAATTTAACGTTTAAGTCAGCTGGCGAGATGACTGGATTAGAGTGATCCATTCCGAATTTTTCAAGAATCCTCTTTATATATTTCGTCTGTGACATCTTCAGTGTTCCGACTTCCGTAGTTATCTCAATTCCGAGAATATAGTGAATTTCCCCCATGTCCTTCATGTCGAAATTTGCTTTCAATTTTGCCTTAATTTCATTCATAGCTCGCTTTGAAGAAGTAGCACACACTAAATCGTCGACGTAAACTCCGATTATAGCAAAATCTGAGCCTATCGTTCCGGTGTATACACATGGATCAGCATTCGTTGGTTTGAATCCACTTGATTTCAGCTGTTGATCGAGTTTTTGATACCATAATCTTCCCGATTGTCGAAGTCCGTAGAGAGCTTTTCTTATTTGGCATACTACTTCATTTCCTTCCTCCAATTTCTTTAAGTGAGCTAGCGCTTTTTCCTTAATTTCACTTCCGATTTCTTCTTCCTCTATAATTTTATGTAGGATTTCGCCATACGATTCAGGAATTGCCATCACTATGTCAGTGTCAATGTCCCCGTTGAGGTATGCAGTTTTTACATCCAACTGGTGAATTAGCATCCCTTTCTGAACTGCTACTGCCATTATCATTCTGAGCGAGCTCATCCTCATCACTGGGTTATACGTTTCAAAAAAATCTATTCCTGGCCTCTGCGTATATCCTTTTGCTACTAGCCGGGCTTTTCGCCGTTCTAGTCCTCCATCCTTTTTGAATTTATTTACCAAAATTAATCGGCTTCCCACAATGTTTTTGTTTGCAGGTTTATCTACGACTTCCCAAACGTTGTTCTTTAACATGGCAATGTACTCTTCCTTTATCGCGTCCATCCATGCCTCTGCATTTGGTCCAGATAACGCGTCTTTTACTTTAATTTCGCCCAATGGTTCTGTAGTGATTGGTATTTGTCTATCCTCGTCAACTTTGCATTCACAGCAGTCCCACTTCTTTGGTTTCGGTATTCTGCTTGATCTTCTATGTATTCTTTCTTGCGTTCTTTCTTCGTGTAGTATTTCTTGAGGATTCGGTTCAACTTCCATTTCAGAATTAGTTTCAAACCAAATTTCACCGTTTTCAACAGAATTTTCTGGATTGTTTGAATTAATTGACTGGATATTGTCTTGACGATCAGCCTGTACCTCCAAGTTACTGCTTGGTTTCGTCCTTGGTATTTGTTTACAAATATCAATTTCAATTACTTTCCCATATTCTCCTTTCGTTGTCAATGTTTGAGAATCTTCGAGAATCCCATAAAATTCATCAAAATTTTCAATTTCATTGTCATATTCATTTAGAAATTTCACATCTCTAGTAAATGCAATTCTTCGATCTTTCAAAATCCATATTTTATACCCCTTCACTTCTTCTGAGTATCCCAGGAATATGCATTTGTCAGTTTTTCGTTCAAATTTTCCTCTTCCTATTCGTTTGTGCAGTGCATATCCCACACATCCAAATGTCTTGAAATACGACACATTTATTTTCCGACCATTCCACAATTCGTAAGGTATTTTTCCTCCTATGCTGCTTGATCTGCATCGGTTCCTGATATAATTTGCCGTGTTGACAGCTTCTGCCCAGAATGATGGGCCTAAATTAGCTTCAATCATCATGCATCGGGCAGTTTCAACAAGAGTTCTGTTTTTCCTTTCACTGACTCCGTTTTGTTGGGGAGTGTCCGGAACTGTCAACCGCCTAGCTATCCCTTCTTTTTCCAGATACGAATCAAACTCATTGATCTTATATTCCAAACCATTGTCAGTTTGCAAACATTTGATGCGCTTGCCTGTTTGTTTCTCAACTTTACTCTTGTATTTCTTGAAACTTTCCAGTGCTTCCGACTTTCTTGAGATAAATTGAACCTCACACCACCTCGTGGCGTCGTCAATGAAAGTGATAAAATATTTTTTTCCTCCAATCGAATTCACCCTCATAGGGCCGCAAATGTCTGAATGAACTAAGTCCAACACCTCAGACTTCCTGTGTGATTTCTTTGGGAATGGGGTTTGTGTCATTTTTCCTTGCAAACAAGTCTTACATGGTCCCAACTTTGAATTTTTCGCAATATTCATTCCGTACACATTTTTGCTCATCTTCTTAAGATCTTCTTCGTTCAGGTGTCCTAATCTTTTATGCCATACATCAATTTGACTTCCCCCATTTTCTTCTTTCCGGAATAAGACATTATTAACTGTAGGCTTCGAATTTCCTTTCATATAGTATAGATCTCCCATTCTTTCTGCTCTGAATAGGATTTCACCATTTTTAGATATAATTGCTTCGTCACTATTAAAAACTACACTGTACCCTTTATCCGTTATTTTCCCCACTGACATTAGGTTCGTTCTCAGATCTGGTACAAGGAGAGTTTCCTCGAGCATAAGTTTTAGTGGCTTTGCGTTGTTTTCCACTAAAAGGGGGACTGTTCCTTTTCCTTCCACTGGAATGGTATGCTTACTAGCTAATTTCACACAGTTCTGCCTAGTTTCACTTATGTTCCTGAATGCACTTTCATCCCTGCACATGTGGGTTGAACATCCACTGTCTAGAATCCATTTCTCACTACCACCGGATTGTCCAGTCATCAGGGCTACTGTTGCGATTCCATCATTTTCATCACTATCATCACCATTTTCTGCTAAATTGCTTTTAAATTTTCTTCTTTGTGGACAATTGAAAGATTTATGTCCAAATTTCTTGCAAGAGTAACATTTAACGTCTTCATATTCACAGTAATACTTGTTCGTCGGTTGTCCTTTGCACTCTATCTGCTTCTTACGAAATTTTCGTGCTGCAAGAGCATCACTTGTCCTAGAGATTTGATGATTTTGAATCCTAGCTTCACTTTCTTCAATTATCTTTAGTCTAAGTGCCTCTGGTGTCGGAAGATCATCTCTAGTTTCAATGGCCACTCTAAAATTTTCATACGACTCTCCCAGACTGTAGAGCATTATTATTGTCAGCAGATCTTTATGAATTTCTACTCCCATATCTTGCAATTTATCAACTGCTTCCATGAATTGACTAAGATGTTCATGAATATCTTGGCCCTCTTCCATCTTGCAAGTTATCAGCTTCTTTAACAGTGTAGCCTTTCTTGCTGGTCCGGAGGACTGATGAACCTCCTTCAACCGTAACCACACATCATGTGCTGTCTTACAATGCTTTATGTGTTTCAATTCTGACGGTGCCAGGGTAAGGATTAGATCTGCCTTTGCTTCCTGGTCTTCTATGTCCCACTGTTCAGCAGCAGCGGTGGTCAAAGGATCTTCAGTGACTGTGGGTCTTCTGCTGTCCCCGTTTACAAATTTCCATGTTCTATTTTTGAGCAATAAAGCGGCAACATGTATTGCCCATGTATCATAATTATTTTTCTCCAGCGATTCTATTCTTACTGAACCACCCATCCTGAATTCACTGTTGCGCTGAGCCATAACCTTTTATAACAGTGGAATCAATTACTCTTGATAAATTCGTAATAAACTATATTCTTGAATAGAATCACAATATTTTCAGAAAACAATTATTGAATTTCAAGTGTATACCAACAGGTTGGAAAATATCACATGTGTCATAACAATAATACATAATAATCACTGCCGGTGATCAATTTCGTTTCAATATACTCGTCCAAACTAACTTTGCCTGTGGGCCTCCTAACAAAAACCTCACCCAAACTAACCCTGCCGTGGGCCTTCAGACGAAATACTCGTCCAAACTAACCCTGCATGTGGGCCTACAGATGAAATACTCATCCAATCTAACACGGCCTGTGGGCCCAAAGACGAAATACTCGTCCTAACTAACCCTGCCTGTGGGCCTCCAGACTAAATACTCGTCCAAACTAACCCTACCTGTGGGCCTACAGATAAAATACTCGTCCAAACTAACCCTGCCGTGGGCCTTCAGACGAAATACTCGTCCAAACTAAACCGGACTGTGGGCCTCCAGACAAAATACTCGTCCAAACTAACCCTGCCTGTGGGCCTCTAGATGAAATACTCGTCCAAACTAAACCTGCCTGTGGGCCTCCAGACAAAATACTCGTCCAAACTAACCCTGCCTGTGGGCCTCTAGATGAAATACTCGTCCAAACTAACCCTGCCTGTGTGCCTCCAGACAAAATACTCGTCCAAACTAACCCTGCCGTGGGCCTTCAGACGAAATACTCGTCCAAACTAACCCTGCCTGTGTGCCTCCAGGCAAAATACTCATCCAAACTAACCCTGCCTGTGGGCCTACAGATAAAATACTCGTCCAAACTAACCCTGCCTGTGGGCCTCCAGACGAAATACTCGCCCAGACTAACCCTGCCTGTGGGCCTACAGATGAAATACTCATCCAATCTAACACGGCCTGTGGGCCCAAAGACGAAATACTCGTCCTAACTAAACCTGCCTGTGGGCCTCCAGACTAAATACTCGTCCAAACTAACCCTGCCTGTGGGCCTCTAGATGAAATACTCGTCCAAACTAAACCTGCCTGTGGGCCTCCAGACAAAATACTCGTCCGAACTAACCCTGCCTGTGGGCTTCCAGACGAAATACTCGTCCAAACTAACCCTGCCTGTGGGCCTTCAGATGAAATACTCGTCCAAACTAACCCTGCCTGTGGGCCTCCTAACGGAAAACTCACCCAAACTAACCCTGCCGTGGGCCTTCAGACGAAATACTCGTCCAAACTAACCCTGCCTGTGGGCCTCCAGACGAAATACTCGTCCAAACTAACCCTGCCTGTGGGCCTCCAGACGAAATACTCGTCCAAACTAACTCTGCCTGTGGGCCTTCAGATGAAATACTCACCCAAACTAACACTGCCTGTGGGCCTCCAGACGGAATACTCGTCCAAACTAACCCAGCTTGTGGGTCTTTAGATGAAATACTCATCCAAACTAAACCAGCCTGTGGGCCTCCAGACGAAATACTCGTCCAAATAAACCCTGCCTGTCGGCCTTTTGACAAAATACTCGTCCAAACTAACCCTATCTGTGGGCCTCTAGACGAAATTCTCGTCCAAACTAACCCTGCCTGCTGGCCTCCAGACGAAATACTTGCCCAAACTAACCCTGCCTGTGGGCCTCCAGACAAAATACTCGTCAAGGCTCAATAATATCCGAAGATGGGAAATCCTGCATATGCAACATAGCCATGTGCCCCATCCCCATCTGCGACGAAGGTTTCAGTCTGCGGGTGGTGCAGTTGGGTTCCCCGCAGTTCCCGAATTGCTGCGACATGCACGAGTGCATCAAATTAGTATGTCCGGCGGACAGCATGTTATCTGGGGATAAGTGCGTGTGTACCCCCAACTATTGCCAAGAATCAACTTGCTCACCGAATGAGATACGTGTTGTGATTAAGGAGGCCCCTGCCTGTGGGCCTCTAGATGAAATACTCGTCCAAACTAACCCTGCCTGTGGGCCTTCAGATGAAATACTCGCCCAAACAAACTTTGCCTGTGGGCCTCCAGACGAAATACTCGTCCAAACTAACTCTGCCTGTGGGCCTTCAGATGAAATACTCACCCAAACTAACACTGCCTGTGGGCCTCCAGACGGAATACTCGTCCAAACTAACCCAGCTTGTGGGTCTTTAGATGAAATACTCATCCAAACTAAACCAGCCTGTGGGCCTCCAGACGAAATACTCGTCCAAATAAACCCTGCCTGTGGGCCTTTTGACAAAATACTCGTCCAAACTACCCCTGCCTGTGGGCCTCTAGACGCGTCCAAACTAACCCTGCCGTGGGCCTTCAGACAAAATACTCGTCCAAACTAACCCTGCCTGTGTGCCTCCAGACAAAATACTCGTCCAAACTAACCCTGCCTGTGGGCCTTCAGACGAAATACTCGTCCAAACTAACCCTGCCTGTGTGCCTCCAGACAAAATACTCGTCCAAACTAACCCTGCCTGTGGGCCTCTAGATGAAATACTCGTCCAAACTAAACCTGCCTGTGGCTTCCAGACAAAATACTCGCCCAAACTAATCCTGCCTGTGGGCCCCCAGACGAAATACTCGTCCAAACTAACCCTGCCTGTGGGCCTTTGGATGAAATACTCGTCCAAACTAACCCTGCCTGTGGGCCTCCAGACGAAATACTCGTCCAAACTAACCCTGCCTGTGGACCTTTAGATGAAATACTCGTCCAAACTAACCCTGCTTGTGGGCCTCCGGACACTATTGCCAAGAATCAACTTGCTCACCGAATGAGATACGTGTTGTGATTAAGGAGGCTTCTGGAAGTCCAGGTAATCTTAATAAATATCATTATAATACCATAGAATGTGTATCCTTTAAGAAAGATTTTATAATTTTCATACACCATATGAACATTAACCCTTTGAGGGCTAAAGACGAAATACTCGTCCAAACTAACCCTGCCTGTGGGCCTTCAGATGAAATACTCGTCCAATCTAACCCTGCCTGTGGGCCTCCTAACGGAAAACTCACCCAAACTAACCCTGCCGTGGGCCTTCAGACGAAATACTCGTCCAAACTAACCCTGCCTGTGGGCCTTCAGACGAAATACTCGTCCAAACTAACCCTGCCTGTGGGCCCTGACAATATAGACAATCTAAATACTCGTCCAAACTAACCCTGCCTGTGGGCCTTCAGACAAAATACTCGTCCAAACTAACCCTGCCTGTGGGCCTCTAGATGAAATACTCGTCCAAACTAACCCTGCCTGTGGGCCTTCAGATGAAATACTCGCCCAAACAAACTTTGCCTGTGGGCCTCCAGACGAAATACCCACCCAAACTAACCGTGCCGTGGGCCTTCGGATGAAATACTCGTCCAAACTAACCCAGCCTGTGGGCCTTCAGATGGAATACTCGTCCAAACTACCCCTGCCTGTGGGCCTAGATGAAATACTCGTCCAAACTACTCGCCCAGACTAACCCTGCCTGTGGGCCTACAGATGAAATACTCGTCCAAACTAACACTGCCTGTGGGCCTAAAGACGAAATAATCGTCCAAACTAAACCTGCCTGTGGGCCTCCAGACGAAATACTCGTCCAAACTAACCCTGCCTGTGGGCCTCTAGATGAAATACTCGTCCAAACTAAACCTGCCTGTGGGCCTCCAGACAAAATACTCGTCCAAACTAACCCTGCCTGTGGGCCTCTAGATGAAATACTCGTCCAAACTAAACCTGCCTGTGGCTTCCAGACAAAATACTCGCCCAAACTAATCCTGCCTGTGGGCCCCCAGACGAAATACTCTTCCAAACTAACCCTGCCTGTGGGCCTTCGGATGAAATACTCGTCCAAACTAACCCTGCCTGTGGGCCTCCAGATGAAATACTCGTCCAAACTAACCCTGCCTGTGGGCCTTCAGATGAAATACTCGTCCAAACAAACTTTTCCTGTGGGCCTCCTAACAAAAAACTCACCCAAACTAACCCTGCCTGTGGGCCTTCAGACGAAATACTCGTCCAAACTAACCCTGCCTGTGTGCCTCCAGACAAAATACTCGTCCAAACTAACCCTGCCTGTGGGCCTCCAGACAAAATACTCATTCACACTAACCCTGCCTGTGGGCCTACAGACAAAATACTCGTCCAAACTAACCCTGCCTGTGGGCCTCCAGACGAAATACTCGCCCAAACTAACCCTGCCTGTGGGCCTCCAGACGAAATACTCGTCCAAACTAACCCTGCCTGTGGGCCTCCAGACGAAATACTCGCCCAAACTCTTGCTGCCTGTGGGCCTCCAGACGAAATACTCGTCCAAACTAACCCTGCCTGTGTGCCTCCAGACAAAATACTCGTCCAAACTAACCCTGCCTGTGGGCCTCCAGACGGAAAAGGTCCGTTGAAAGTTCACAGAAAACTTTTCAAGAGTAGAATGGTTGATTCGAAGTAAGTATAGGACAGTTTCATAGGACACCGAAAATTGAAATTTCATAGGACACTTTCAATTTCAATTGGACAATTAAATTATAAAATTCAATTGGACAAATTCAATTTCAATTGGACAATCAATTTCAATTGGACAAATTCAATTGGACAATTGACAAATTCAATTGGACACTGAAAATTCCTGCATATGCAACATAGCCATGTGCCCCATCCCCATCTGCGACGAAGGTTTCAGTCTGCGGGTGGTGCAGTTGGGTTCCCCGCAGTTCCCGAATTGCTGCGACATGCACGAGTGCATCAAATTAGTATGTCCAGCGGACAGCATGTTATCTGGGGATAAGTGCGTGTGTACCCCCAACTATTGCCAAGAATCAACTTGCTCACCGAATGAGATACGTGTTGTGATTAAGGAGGCTTCTGGAAGTCCAGGTAATCTTAATAAATATCATTAAAATACCATAGAATGTGTATCCTTTAAGAAAGATTTTATAATTTTCATACACCATATGAACATTAACCCTTTGAGGGCTAAAGACGAAATAATCGTCCAAACTAAACCGGACTGTGGGCCTCCAGACAAAATACTCGTCCAAACTAACCCTGCCTGTGGGCCTCTAGATGAAATACTCGTCCAAACTAACCCTGCCTGTGGGCTTCCAGACGAAATACTCGTCCAAACTAACCCTGCCTGTGGGCCTTCAGACGAAATACTCGTCCAAACTAACCCTGCCTGTGGGCCTCCAGACGAAATACTCGTCCAAACTAACCCTGCCTGTGGGCCTTCAGACGAAATACTAATCCAATCTAACACTGCCTGTGGGCCTAAAGACGAAATACTCGTCAAAACTAACCCTGCCTGTGGGCCTACAGATGTCCAAATACTCGTCTAAACTAACCCTGCCTGTGGGCCTACAGATGAAATACTCGTCCAAACTAACCCTGCCTGTGGGCCTGAAGACGAAATACTCGTCCAAACTAAACCTGCCTGTGGGCCTCCAGACAAAATACTCGCCCAAACTAACCATGCCTGTGGGCCTCTAGATGAAATACTCGTCCAAACTAACCCTGCCTGTGGGCCTCCAGACGAAATACTCGTCCAAACTAACCCTGCCTGTGGGCCTCTAGATGAAATACTCGTCCAAACTAAACCTGCCTGTGGCTTCCAGACAAAATACTCGTCCAAACTAACCCTGCGGGTGGTGCAGTTAGGTTCCCCGCAGTACCCGAATTGCTGCGACATGCACGAGTGCATCAAAATAGTATGTACAGCGGACAGCATGTTATCTGGGGATGGGTGCGTGTGTACCCCCAACTATTGCCAAGAATCAACTTGCTCACCGAATGAGATACGTGTTGTGATTAAAGAGGCTTCTGGAAGTCCAGGTAATCTTAATAAATATCATTATAATACCATAAAATGTGTATCCTTTAAGAAAGATTTTATAATTTTCATACAACATATGAACATTAACCCTTTGAGGGCTAAAGACGAAATACTCGCCCAAACTAACCATGCCTGTGGGCCTCTAGATGAAATACTCGTCCAAACTAAACCTGCCTGTGGGCCTCCAGACGAAATACTCGTCCAAACTAACCCTGCCTGTGGGCCTCTTGACAATATACTCATCCAATCTAACACTGCCTGTGGGCCTAAAGACGAAATACTTGCAAAGACTAACCCTGCCTGTGGGCCTACAGATGAATACTCGTCCAAACTAACCCTGCCTGTGGGCCATCAGATGAAATACTCGTCCAAACTAACCCTGCCTGTGGGCCTTCAGACGAAATACTCGTCCAAACTAACCCTGCCTGTGGGTATCCAGACGAAATACTCGTCCAAACTAACCCTGCCTGTGGGCCTCCAGATGAAATACTTGCCCAAACTAATCCTGCCTGTATGCCTCTTGACAAAATACTCATTCACAGTAACTTTGCCTGTGGGCCTCCAGATGAAATACTCGCCCAAACTAACCCTGCCTGTGGGCCTTCAGATGAAATACTCGTCCAAACTAACCCTGCCTGTGGGCCTCCAGACGAAATACTCGTCCAAACTAACCCTGCCTGTGGGCCTCCAGACGAAATACTCGTCCAAACTAACCCTGCCTGTAGGCCTTTAGATGAAATACTCGTCCAAACTAACCCTGCCTGTGGGCCTCCAGACAAAATACTCGCCCCAAAATAACCCTGCCTGTGGGCCTTAAGACGGAAAAGGTCCGTTGAAAGTTCACAGAAAACTTCAAGAGTAGAATGGTTGATTCGAAGTAAGTATAGGACAGTTTCATAGGACACCGAAAATTGAAATTTCATAGGACACTTTCAATTTCAATTGGACAATTAAATTATAAAATTCAATTGGACAAATTCAATTTCAATTGGACAAATTCAATTTCAATTGGACAAATTCAATTGGACAATTGACAAATTCCTGTGGACACTGAAAATTCCTGCATATGCAACATAGCCATGTGCCCCATCCCCATCTGCGACGAAGGTTTCAGTTTGCGGGTGGTGCAGTTGGGTTCCCCGCAGTTCCCGAATTGCTGCGACATGCACGAGTGCATCAAATTAGTATGTCCGGCGGACAGCATGTTATCTGGGGATAAGTGCGTGTGTACCCCCAACTATTGCCAAGAATCAACTTGCTCACCGAACGAGATACGTGTTGTGATTAAGGAGGCTTCTGGAAGTCCAGGTAATCTTATTAAATATCATTAAAATACAGTAGAAATTGTATCCTTCAAGACAGATTTTGCAATTTTCATACAAAATATGAACATTAACCCTTTGAGGGCTACAGACGAAATACTCGTCCAAACGAATCCTGCCTGGGGGCCTCCAGATAAAATACTCGTCCAAACTAACCCTGCCTGTGGGCCTCCAGACGTAATACTCGTCCAAACTAACCCTGCCTGTGGGCCTCCAGACGAAATACTCGTCCAAACTAACCCTGCCTGTGGGCCTTCATACAAAATACTCGTCCAAACTAACCCTGCCTGTGAGCCTCCAGACGAAATACTTGCCCAAACTAACCCTGCCTGTGGGCCTCTTGACAAAATACTCATTCAAACTAACCCTACCTGTGGGTCTACACATGAAATACTCTCCCATACTGACCCTGCCTGTGGGCCTACAGACCAAATACTCGTCCAAACTAACCCTGCCTGTGGGCCTACAGACGAAATACTCGTCCAAACTAACACTGCCTGTGGGCCTAAAGACGAAATACTCGTCCAAACTAAACCGGCCTGTGGGCCTCCAGACAAAATACTCGTCCAAACTAACCCTGCCTGTGGGCCTCTAGACGAAAGACTCGTCCAAATACCCTGCCGGCCTCCCGAAATACTCGTCCAAACCTGCCTGTGGGCCTCCAGGAAGAAATACTTGCCCAAACTAACCCTGCCTGTGGGCCTCCAGATGAAATACTTGCCCAAACTAATCCTGCCTGTATGCCTCTTGACAAAATACTCATTCACACTAACCCTGCCTGTGGTGCAGTTAGGTGCGGCGATGCTCCGCCTCCGCTCCCCGCAGTGGGAAACCCATATGCAACATAGCCATGTGCCCCATCCCCATCTGCGACGAAGGTTTCAGTTTGCGGGTGGTGCAGTTGGGTTCCCCGCAGTTCCCGAATTGCTGCGACATGCACGAGTGCATCAAATTAGTATGTCCAGCTGACAGCATGTTATCTGGGGATAAGTGCGTGTGTACCCCCAACTATTGCCAAGAATCAACTTGCTCACCGAACGAGATACGTGTTGTGATTAAGGAGGCTAGTGGAAGTCCAGGTAATCTTAAAAAATATCATTAAAATACCATAGAATGTGTATCCTTTAAGAAAGATTTTATAATTTTCATACACCATATGAACATTAACCCTTTGAGGGCTAAAGACGAAATACTCGTCCAAACTAACCCTGCCTGTGGCCCTTCGGATGAAATACTCGTCCAAACTAACCCTGCCTGTGGGCCTTCAGATGAAATACTCGTCCAAACTAACCCTGCCTGTGGGCCTCTTGACAATATACTCATCCAATCTAACACTGCCTGTGGGCCTAAAGACGAAATACTTGCAAAGACTAACCCAGCCTGTGGGCCTTCAGATGGAATACTCGTCCCAACTAACCCTGCCTGTGGGCCTTCAGATGAAATACTCGTCCAAACTAACCCTGCCTGTGGGCCTTCAGACGAAATACTCGTCCAAACTAACCCTGCCTGTGGGCCTCCAGACAAAATACTCGTCCAAACTAACCCTGCCTGTGGGCCTCCAGACGAAATACTCGTCCAAACTAACCCTGCCTGTGGGCCTCCAGACGAAATACTCGTCCAAACTAACCCTGCCTGCTGTGGGCCTCCAGACGAAATACTCGTCCAAATAAACCCTGCCTGTGGGCCTCCAGACAAAATACTCGTCCAAACTACCCCTGCCTGTAGACCTTTAGATGAAATAATCGTCCAAACTAACCCTGCCTGTTGGTATCCAGACGAAATACTCGTCCAAACTAACCCTGCCTGTGGGCCTCTTGACAAAATACTCATCCAAACTAACCCTGCCTGTGGGCATCCAGACGAAATACTCGTCCAAACTAACCCTGCCTGTTCCTCCAGACGAAATACTCGTCCAAATAAACCCTGCCTGTCGGCCTTTTGACAAAATACTCGTCCAAACTAACCCTATCTGTGGGCCTCTAGACGAAATTCTCGTCCAAACTAACCCTGCCTGTGGGCCTCCAGACGAAATATTCGTCCAAACTACCCCTGCCTGTGGGCCTCTTGACAATATACTCATCCAATCTAACACTGCCTGTGGGCCTAAAGACGAAATACTTGCAAAGACTAACCCTGCCTGTGGGCCTACAGACAATACTCGTCCAAAAACCCTGCCTGTGGGCCTTCAGACGGAATACTAGTCCAAACTAACCCTGCCTGTGGGCCTTCGGATGAAATACTCGTCCATATAAACCCTGCCTGTGGGCCTCCAGACAAAATACTCGTCCAAACTACCCCTGCCTGTAGACCTTTAGATGAAATAATCGTCCAAACTAACCCTGCCCTGTGCCCCATCCCCATCTGCGACGAAGGTTTCAGTCTGCGGGTGGTGCAGTTAGGTTCCCCGCAGTACCCGAATTGCTGCGACATGCACGAGTGCATCAAATTAGTATGTCCGGCGGACAGCATGTTATCTGGGGATAAGTGCGTGTGTACCCCCAACTATTGCCAAGAATCAACTTGCTCACCGAATGAGATACGTGTTGTGATTAAGGAGGCTTCTGGAAGTCCAGGTAATCTTAATAAATATCATTAAAATACCATAGAATGTGTATCCTTTAAGAAAGATTTTATAATTTTCATACACCATATGAACATTAACCCTTTGAGGGCTAAAGACGAAATACTCGTCCAAACTAACCCTGCCTGTGGGCCTCCGGACGAATACTCGCCCCAAAATAACCCTGCCTGTGGGCCTTTATATGAAATACTCGTCCGAACTAACCCTGCCTGTGGGCCTTCAGACGAAATACTCGTCCAAACTAACCCTGCCTGTGGGCCTCTTGACAATATACTCATCCAATCTAACACTGCCTGTGGGCCTAAAGACGAAATACTTGCAAAGACTAACCCTGCCTGTGGGCCTACAGATGAATACTCGTCCAAACTAACCCTGCCTGTGGGCCTACAGACGAAATACTCGTCCAAACTAACACTGCCTGTAGGCCTAAAGACGAAATACTCGTCCAAACTAAACCGGCCTGTGGGCCTCCAGACAAAATACTCGTCCAAACTAACCCTGCCTGTGGGCCTCCAGACGAAATACTCGTCCAAACTAACCCTGCCTGTGGGCCTTCAGACAAAATACTCGTCCAAACTAACTCTGCCTGTGGGCCTCCAGACGTAATACTCGTCCAAAATAACCCTGCCTGTGGCTTCCAGACAAAATACTCGCCCAAACTAATCCTGCCTGTGGGCCCCCAGACGAAATACTCGTCCAAACTAACCCTGCCTGTGGGCCTTCGGATGAAATACTCGTCCAAACTAACCCAGCCTGTGGGCCTTCAGATGAAATACTCGTCCCAACTAACCCTGCCTGTGGGCCTTCAGATGAAATACTCGTCCAAACTAACTTTGCCTGTGTGCCTCCTAACAAAAAACTCACCCAAACTAACCCTGCCGTGGGCCTTCAGACGAAATACTCGTCCAAACTAACCCTGCCTGTGTGCCTCCAGACAAAATACTCGTCCAAACTAACCCTGTCGTGGGCCTTCAGACGAAATACTCGTCCAAACTAACCCTGCCTGTGTGCCTCCAGACAAAATACTCGTCCAAACTAACCCTGCCTGTGGGCCTACAGATAAAATACTCGTCCAAACTAACCCTGCCTGTGGGCCTAAAGACGAAATACTCGCCCAGACTAACCCTGCCTGTGGGCCTCTAGATGAAATACTCATCCAATCTAACACGGCCTGTGGGCCCAAAGACGAAATTCTCGTCCAAACTAACCCTGCCTGTGGGCCTCCAGACAAAATACTCGTCCAAACTAACCCTGCCTGTGGGCCTCTAGATGAAATACTCGTCCAAACTAACCCTGCCTGTGGGCCTTCAGATGAAATACTCGCCCAAACAAACACTGCCTGTAGGCCTAAAGACGAAATACTCGTCCAAACTAAACCGGCCTGTGGGCCTCCAGACAAAGTACTCGTCCAAACTAACCCTGCCTGTGGGCCTCTAGATGAAATACTCGTCCAAACTAAACCTGCCTGTGGGCCTCCAGACAAAATACTCGTCCAAACTAACCCTGCCTGTGGGCCTCTAGATGAAATACTCGTCCAAACTAAACCTGCCTGTGGCTTCCAGACAAAATACTCGCCCAAACTAATCCTGCCTGTGGGCCCCCAGACGAAATACTCGTCCAAACTAACCCTGCCTGTGGGCCTTCGGATGAAATACTCGTCCAAACTAACCCTGCCTGTGGGCCTTCAGATGAAATACTCGTCCCAACTAACCCTGCCTGTGGGCCTTCAGATGAAATACTCGTCCAAACTAACTTTGCCTGTGGGCCTCCTAACAAAAAACTCACCCAAACTAACCCTGTCGTGGGCCTTCAGACGAAATACTCGTCCAAACTAACCCTGCCTGTGTGCCTCCAGACAAAATACTCGTCCAAACTAACCCTGCCGTGGGCCTTCAGACGAAATACTAGTCCAAACTAAACCGGACTGTGGGCCTCCAGACAAAATACTCGTCCAAACTAACCCTGCCTGTGGGCCTACAGATAAAATACTCGTCCAAACTAACCCTGCCTGTGGGCCTAAAGACGAAATACTCGCCCAGACTAACCCTGCCTGTGGGCCTACAGATGAAATACTCATCCAATCTAACACGGCCTGTGGGCCCAAAGACGAAATACTCGTCCTAACTAAACCTGCCTGTGGGCCTCCAGACTAAATACTCGTCCAAACTAACCCTGCCTGTGGGCCTTCAGATGAAATACTCGTCCAAACTAACCTGTGGGCCTGAAATACTCGTCCTAACTAACCCTGCCTGTGGGCCTCCAGACGAATTACTCACCCAAACTAACCCTGCCTGTGGGCTTCCAGACGAAATACTCGTCCAAACCAACCCTGTCTGTGGGCCTTCAGATCAAATACTCGTCCAAACTAACCCTGCCTGTGGGCCTCCAGACGAAATACTCGTCCATACTGACCCTGCCTGTGGGCCTACAGACCGAATACTCGCCCAAACTCTTGCTGCCTGTGGGCCTCCAGACGAAATACTCGTCCAAACTAACCCTGCCTGTGTGCCTCCAGACAAAATACTCGTCCAAACTAACCCTGCCTGTGGGCCTTAAGACGGAAAAGGTCCGTTGAAAGTTCACAGAAAACTTTTCAAGAGTAGAATGGTTGATTCGAAGTAAGTATAGGACAGTTTCATAGGACACCGAAAATTGAAGTTTCATAGGACACTTTCAATTTCTATTGGACAATTGAATTAGACAATTCAATTGGACAAATTCAATTTCAATTGGACAAATTCAATTTCAATTGGACAAATTCAATTGGACAATTGGTCAATTGACAAATTCAATTGGACAATTGACAAATTCAATTGGACAATTGACAAATTCAATTGGACACTGAAAATTGAAGTTTGTTTACATTTTGATTGCGTTACAAAAACTTATGAACTTAAAACTCACTGAAACTCATCAAATTTGTCATGTCAATCCAGCACTTCAATGTTTCGATATCGTTTTATGTTTAACAGGGAAATCTTGCTGTTCTATAATATCACATTTCATGAATTTAATCACTAATTATCACTTTCGTTTTTCACTAAAAACTAAAATTTCAGATCCGGAATTCCGGCAGTTAATTTATCTAACTTTAACGGTGTTTTCATTTTTAAAATTTTCCCGGTAGAGTTGCCTGAGTTGCTCAGTTGGTGTTGCCAAAACATTTGTAAAGTTTTTTAAAAACACTTGTAAGGTTTCCCATATTAAATTTCAAATTGTCGAAAATTTATAGTAAAACTAACTTTTTCTTCGCGAAATTTGATAAATTAAAATGTACGCCAGCATGAACTCGTGTGCAAAATCTATAGAAAAACAATTCATCAAAAGAAATGTGAAAAACGCCACTTGGGAAGGTGAAAAAGGCTAGAAACTACACTTGTCTCTTACTCTACACAGGCAGTGGAGAGCAGGTTTCGGGTACCGGTGATGATTTCTTCTTATCACCGACGAAACTGTAGCAATGCTGAATTTTAGCATGAATATGCTTTAGCCGTGACCTAACTACCGAAAAATGTCCCACGAGAGTGCAACGAAAGTAGCGCCAATAATATTGTGATGATTTCCGCTTACAACCGAGTCGTTGCTAGGGATATGATACTTCGTCGTTTTTCATCCCACAAAATTCGTTGACCATTCGTTCGAAAGCTCTCGATTTATCCAACCATACTATATTAACTACTGCGAAGTGCGTGGCCAACAAGCTGAGTTATGAGCATGGTTATATGAATAATTGTTTACACACAGGTGATCATTCTCAATTATTGATATTGTGAACATGATTGCAACCGCTTGTTAATTTCTGATGATTTCATTGAGTTGGTGTTTCGATTATGTGATTCATAGCAGGTGATCCGAATATTGCGAGAACGGTTAGATTTGTGAAGCGGTGGTTAAATTATTTTAATAGGTAATTCCTATACTTTACTCTATAGGAAGCTGTAATTTCGTATGTAGCCTCTTTAGCCTCTTTCTATTATAAAGTGAATGTTTACTCGCGAGTTTCTATTAGGAGATCATCATCTCACAAGAGCTCAATCGTCGTGATCATTTCTATAATAAAGTGAATGTTTACTCGCGAGTTTCTATTAGGAGATCATCATCTCACAAGAGCTCAATTGTCGTGATCATTTCTATAATAAAGTGAGAGCGAGGAGCTAAAACATTTTTTTGTTTTGAATGATAAACAGAGTTCAGAGGCCGATGGGGGGTCGGGTTCAGAGAATCGACGAGGAGTGAGTCGTGTACGGCTAAAGCATATTCATGTTTTTATAATAATAATATTTATTTATGAAACTTTGGAAGTGTTTAAGATACGTGACTCTCAGAATTTTGCCTTTGAACTGGTCCCATTTTATCGTCGAACCTGGAGGTGTGGGGTTTTGGTGAAACGACTTCTCAATTTGCTCTTGCTGCTGCTCCATCCTGAAACCCGATCAACTCATCGCAGCTCCGCCACCTCTTTCTTGCACCTCGGAGACACATACTTGTGGCCCGTAGGATACCAAAGGCCACTCTGGCCCTCAGCCACCCTCGCACTACTCCTTGAGGTCTTCCCCATTTGTCACTTAGCTTTTCTGCCATGACTTTAAGGAAATTCGACATCTGGGGTGCAAAATGGCCATCTACAGAACAGATGAGAGGTGTAAATGTAGCTCATCGGGCCTCACATGCGACCATATATTTTCGTTTTTTTTCTTCTTCTGCTGACGAGAATATTGCGGCAACAGGTCGGGAACCATAAGAGGGAGCGTCGGTGTCAGTGACACGTACATCGAATAACGCCTCCCTTTGAGGTTCCCACACCCCCCTGCACGCCAAATCGCCTCTTAGACCTGGAGCTTGGTCACTCATTTCGGTTAGTATCGGTTCCTTTGTACAGTTTCCCCATGCAAGCATCATGGCCTCCCCCAACAGATCTCTAACCTCATTATGCCTTCGTGTAACCAACCCGCCCATTTTGCAGCTAAGGGCATGTTCGATGGTGAATGGCCTGGTTCCACAACCATCACACGCAAGAGGCAAGTCGTTGGCTTTTCTTTTGTACCGTACTGCCAGTGCATCACGAAATTCTGACGGGCTGAGGTCAAAGTTGTGTTTTCTTAGGGGGACTACCGACAACCAACCTGAGGACTTGGATCCTGAGGTATGAAACACGGAACGATTTATTGCCCTTCTGCGATCCTCTGGCAGCCTTTCTAGAGCGTTTTTCAATTTTCTGTCCTCTATTTCAGATCTCCGTCCACGTGCTGCTCGCTTCGCTTCTGCCACATTCCTCCTGTGTTCATGGACATCAAAGTCCCTTTTTTCTAGGAATGCTGAAACAAGCTCTCTTGACCCTTCTTTGGATACCTCATGGGTCATCATCACACCTACTGTTGGATCTTTAAAATTAATTCATGTTTTTTAATTTTAGCCGTCAGGCTCAAAGGAACTGTGGCTTTTTTTTTTTTTAATTAGGAAAACATAGATATATATTTGAAATTAGATATTAAAGATTAGGTTTGGGTTCTCCACGGTACAGTTTCGAAGGTATTTTCTTTTAACTCAATCCTCTGGTATCGGGAGTGGAGCGCCATCCTCTAGGTTCATTTCGACCCCTTCCGCTTGTTGACAGTGTCCATGGGTTTGAATTTTTTTTCTGGACCCCCGCAGTCTCATGGAGATGGCCCGGATGATGGTCAACTGGAGTTTTACTCGTACCCAGCCTGCAACTGCAGGTAACTGGAAGGCCCATCGGATGTTTTCCGTATCGCAATGAAAGTGCGTCTCTGAATTGAGTAGGCGATAAATCCAAATTATCCGCTGCCAATGGAATAACGGAAAGCCACTGTGAAGCGTTTCCTTCGATAATGCGTTTTATGGTTTTTCGTTCATGGGGGTCGAGGGCTTCCATGACTTGCTGACATTTTTGTTCGCATCTTTCTATTTTCAGCCTTTTTCCCCTCTTCAGTTCTTCTGAAACATGCAATCTATGGGCTTCTTCATCAAAGTCGGCTCCTGTCACTATGCATGATGTCAGTACTGACGTGGCTCGAATTGATGAGTCGAAGGCTTCTGTGGCAGAATTCACCGGATCTTCTTGGGCTAAACCTCCAAACTTGACTTGTAGAGCATAAAGACGATGCTCGTGATCAGCTATTTCCCGACCCAAGATTGAAGGTGTCAGTTTTTGACGGATCGCATTTCGCAGTTGATATTGATTTGGGGCTGCACTTACCAATCTCTGAAGATATGACCGTTCTCTTTTTAGAGATTTTGTGAAGGTGGTGTAAACTGCTTGGGGGCATTCTTGGGCGAACTCACTGAATTCAATGCTGAATTGATTTTTGCGGGAATCGGAAGCCTACAACCTGCTCTTTCAAATGGTGCCAGATTCATACCCCTAGTTGGCGCTAGACTCTTATTATATTGCAACGAAATAGGAAGTGACGAGCACTGGTTCCATATTTACGCCTGACGATAATTATAGCCTAATCATTACTTAACAACTCCGCAACCATCATGTTGATATTATTAACCAGCTTGGTTTTTGAGATTTTATGTCTTTACTATGGCACATAAATGAAAAAGCGTCACAAGGAGAGCGTTACGCGGAGAGCGTTACGCGGAGATGCCCCTTGAGGGACTTCTGAACACAACTGACCGATCCCAGATCAGCTGAGTGGATCTAGAATCCAGTTTTTTTCCCTAATGATCCCACGATTCTGAGATTTGGTATGCGGTCCCTTGAGGGACTTCTGAACACAACTGACCGATCCCAGATCAGCTGAGTGGCTCTAGAATCCAGTTTTTTCTTTAATGATCCCACGATTCTGAGATTTGGTATGTGGGCCCTTGAGGGACTTCTGAACACAACTGACCGATCCCAGATCAGCTGAGTGGCTCTAGAATCCAGTTTTTTCCCTAATGATCCCATGATTCTGAGATCTGGTATGTGGGCCCTTGAGGGACTTCTGAACACAACTGACCGATCCCAGATCAGCTGAGTGGCTCTAGAATCCAGTTTTTTCTTTAATGATCCCACGATTCTGAGATTTGGTATGTGGGCCCTTGAGGGACTTCTGAACACAACTGACCGATCCCAGATCAGCTGAGTGGCTCTAGAATCCAGTTTTTTCCCTAATGATCCCCCGATTCTGAGATTTGGTATGTGGCCCCTTGAGGGACTTCTGAACACAACTGACCGATCCCAGATCAGCTGAGTGGCTCTGGAATCCAGTTTTTTCTTTAATGATCCCACGATTCTGAGATTTGGTACGTGGTCCCTTGAGAGACTTCTGAACACAACTGACCGATCCCAGATCAGCTGAGTGGCTCTAGAATCCAGTTTTTTCCCTAATGATCCCACGATTCTGAGATTTGGTATGTGGTCCCTTGAGGGACTTCTGAACACAACTGACCGATCCCAGATCAGCTGAGTGGCTCTAGAATCCAGTTTTTTCTTTAATGATCCCACGATTCTGAGATTTGGTATGTAGCCCCTTGAGGGACTTCTGAACACAACTGACCGATCCCAGATCAGCTGAGTGGCTCTAGAATCCAGTTTTTTTTTCCCTAATGATCCCACGATTCTGAGATTTGGTATGTGGGCCCTTGAGGGACTTCTGAACACAACTGACCGATCCCAGATCAGCTGAGTGGCTCTAGAATCCAGTTTTTTCCCTAATGATCCCACAATTCTGAGATTTGGTATCTGGGCCCTTGAGAGACTTCTGAACACAACTGACCGATCCCAGATCAGCTGAGTGGATCTAGAATCCAGTTTTTTCCCTAATGATCCCACAATTCTGAGATTTGGTATCTGGGCCCTTGAGGGACTTCTGAACACAACTGACCGATCGGAGAACAGCTGAGTGGCTCTAGAATCCAGTTTTTTCTTTAAAGATCCCACGATTCGGAGATTTGGTATGTGGGTCCTTGAGGGACTTCTGAACACAACTGACCGATCCCAGATCAGCTGAGTGGATCTAGAATCCAGTTTTTTCCCTAATGATCCCACGATTCTGAGATTTGGTATCTGGGCCCTTGAGAGACTTCTGAACACAACTGACCGATCCCAGATCAGCTGAGTGGATCTAGAATCCAGTTTTTTCCCTAATGATCCCACAATTCTGAGATTTGGTATCTGGGCCCTTGAGGGACTTCTGAACACAACTGACCGATAGCAAATCAGCTGAGTGGCTCTAGAATCCAGTTTTTTCTTTAATGATCCCACGATTCTGAGATTTGGTATGTGGGCCCTTGAGGGACTTCTGAACACAACTGACAGATCCCAGATCAGCTGAGTGGATCTAGAATCCAGTTTTTTCTTTAATGATCCCACGATTCTGAGATTTGGTATGTTGGCCCTTGAGGGACTTCTGAACACAACTGACCGATTACAGATCAGCTGAGTGGCTCTAGAATCCAGTTTTTTCCCTAATGATCCCACGATTCTGAGATTTGGTATGTGGGCCCTTGAGGGACTTCTGAACACAACTGACCGATCCCAGATTAGCTGAGTGGCTCTAGAATCCAGTTTTTTCTTTAATGATCCCACGATTCTGAGATTTGGTATGTGGGCCCTTGAGGGACTTCTGAACACAACTGACCGATCCCAGATCAGCTGAGTGGCTCTAGAATCCAGTTTTTTCTTTAATGATCCCACGATTCTGAGATTTGGTATGTGGGCCCTTGAGGGACTTCTGAACACAACTGACCGATCCCAGATCAGCTGAGTGGCTCTAGAATCCAGTTTTTTCTTTAATGATCCCACGATTCTGAGATTTGGTATGTGGGCCCTTGAGAGACTTCTGAACACAACTGACCGATCCCAGATCAGCTGAGTGGATCTAGAATCCAGTTTTTTCCCTAATGATCCCACGATTCTGAGATTTGGTATCTGGGCCCTTGAGGGACTTCTGAACACAACTGACCGATCCCAGATCAGCTGAGTGGCTCTAGAATCCAGTTTTTTCTTTAATGATCCCACGATTCTGAGATTTGGTATGTGGGCCCTTGAGGGATTTCTGAACACAACTGACCGATCCCAGATCAGCTGAGTGGCTCTAGAATACAACACGGGGTTTTATAGGAAGGGGAAAGGGGGCGCAAAGACATAAAATGTCTCTCGTGGTTGCGTACTTGTACGAAAGCTGTATCCACCGTATGAGTTTCAAGAGGTCCTAATACCAAATTCAGAGTACATACGTTTCATTTCTCGAGCTCCTTAAGTTCTCTCAAGTCACTTATTTTCAAGGTGATTGCTGTGACACTGCCGTTTGCCAAATCAATATGATGGACGCCTGCCCGCCGTTCTACATCAGGACACCTGAAGGCTGCATATGTGCTCCGAACTTGTGTCAGCCGCCGCCAAATTGCGGCTACACCTTGCAGCTGATCATCAGGATGCCACCTACAGAATGCTGCCCCATCTACACGTGCGTCCCACCTCCGATCCAATGCCCGCCAGACAGTTACGTCGACTCGAACGGCTATTGCGCTTGCAAGCCCTGCCCTTCTTTAGATTGCCCCAATCCTCAAGTGAGTCCTCACCTCTACTTATCTATCTCTATTATTATGATTTGCAAAATTACAGAAAACACCTTGTTGAAAACTTTACACAAGATTAACTTTTTATTGTAACCAAAACGATAAATGTATACAAATGTAGCACCTATCCCAACATATGTCAACTGTTAGTCACTAGACGTTCAACAGCACGTCCAACCCCCACCACCAGTGCCATCTAGACCAAATTCTTCTTCATATTCGACCTCCGTAACATCATTTTAGGCGTAAATCTGATTTGTTTGTCAAACTAATCTGTTTTTTGCTTAAGGGATTGATTTAGGATATTTTTTTTTATTTTTGAGATGCGAGCTTCCGAGCATCCAGACCATCAAACTATAAAAATCAGTCTTATCTATTGCGTGCTCTTGTTTCATTATACGGAGACTAATTATTACACAGAGGCCTGTTTACTATACGGAGGCTGGTGGTGGGGGGTATGACGGTGCTCTTGAACGCCAAGTACTGTAGTCTCCTACACTATTTTATGAGAATGAAACTCCGTCTGTTTGTTTGTCGTGTCTATGCAAGGGTTTTTCCTACACATATACAGCCATACCGAGCAAGCCAAGCGAGCAACATTCTCCACATACATCGCATTTCAATGAGTGTTTTCCTACACGTATACAGCCATACTGAGCGAGCGAAAAGAGCAACATCCTCTACAAACATCAGATTTCAATGAGTGTTTTCCTACACATATACAGCCATACCGAGCAAGCGAAGCGAGCAACATTCTCTACATACATCAGATTTCAATGAGTATTTTCCAACACATATACAGCCATACCGAGCGAGCAAAGCAAGCAACATTCTCTACATCAGATTTCAATGAGTGTTTTCCTACACATATACAACCATACCAAGCGAGCGAAGCAAGCAACATTCTCTACATACATCGCATTTCAATGAGTGTTTTCCTACACATATACAGCCAAACCGAGCAAGCGAAGCGGGCAACATTCTCTACATACATCGGATTTCAATGAGTGTTTTCCTACACATATACAGCCATACCGAGCGAGCGAAGCAAGCAACATTCTCTACATACATCGGATTTTAATGAGTGTTTTCCTACGCATATACAGCCATACTGTTTTCCTACTCATATACAGCCATACCTAGCGAGCGAGGCGAGCAACATTCTCTACATACATCGGATTTCAATGAGTGTTTTCCTACACATATACAGCCATACCTAGCGAGCGAGGCGAGCAACATTCTCTACATACATCGGATTTCAATGAGTGTTTTCCTACACATATACAGCCATACCGAGCGAGCGAAGCGAGCAACATTCTCTACATACATCGGATTTCAATGAGTGTTTTCCTACACATATACAGCCATACCGAGCGAGCGAAGCGAGCAACATTCTCTACATACATCAGATTTCAATGAGTGTTTTCCTACACATATACAGCCATACCGAGCGAGCGAAGCGAGCAACGTTCTCTACATACATCGCATTTCAATGAGTGTTTTCCTACACGTATACAGCCAAACCGAGCAAGCGAAGCGGGCAACATTCTCTACATACATCGGATTTCAATCAGTGTTTTCCTACACATATACAGCCATACCGAGCGAGCGAAGCGAGCAACATTCTCTACATACATCGGATTTCAATGAGTGTTTTCCTACACAAATACAGCCATACCTAGCGAGCGAGGCGAGCAACATTCTCTACATACATCGCATTTCAATGAGTGTTTTCCTACACATATACAGCCAAACCGAGCAAGCGAAGCGGGCAACATTCTCTACATACAATGGATTTCAATGAGTGTTTTCCTACGCATATACAGCCATACCGAGCGAGCGAAGCGAGCAACATTCTCTACATACATCGGATTTCAATTATTGTTTTCCTACACATATACAGCCATACCGAGCGAGCAAAGCGAGCAACATTCTCTACATACATCGGATCTTAATGAGTGTTTTCCTACGACATATACAGCCATACCGAGCGAGCCAAGCGAGCAACATCCCCTACACACTTTGAATGAAACTCCGTCTGTTTGTTTGTCGTGTCTATGCATGGGTTTTCCCTACACATATATAACCATACCGAGCGAGCGAAGCGAGCAACAT
Source organism: Adelphocoris suturalis (assembly GCA_030762985.1). Classification (NCBI taxonomy): domain Eukaryota; kingdom Metazoa; phylum Arthropoda; class Insecta; order Hemiptera; family Miridae; genus Adelphocoris; species Adelphocoris suturalis. Next base: position 36,848,995 of record CM061048.1, read on the forward strand.
TCTCTTTATTCATCCGATTTCATGAGTGTTTTCCTACACATATACTGCCATACCGAGCGAGCGAGGCGAGCAACATTCCCTACATACATCAGATTTCAATGAGTGTTTTCCTACACATATACAGCCATACCGAGCGAGCGAAGCGAGCAACATTCTCTACATACATCGGATTTCAATTATTGTTTTCCTACACATATACAGCCATACCGAGCGAGCGAAGCGAGCAACATTCTCTACATACATCAGATTTCAATGAGTGTTTTCCTACACATATACAGCCATACCGAGCGAGCGAAGCGAGCAACATTCTCTACATACATCAGATTTCAATGAGTATTTTCCTACACGTATACAGCCATACCGAGCGAGCGAAGCGAGCAACATTCTCTACATTCATCGGATTTCAATGAGTGTTTTGCTACACATGTACAGCCATACCGAGCGAGTGAAGCGAGCAACATTCTCTACATACATCAGATTTCAATGAGTGTTTTCCTTCGCATATACAGCCATACCGAGCGAGCTAAGCTAGCAACATTCTCTACATACATCAGATTTCAATGAGTGTTTTCCTACACATATACAACCATACCGAGTGAGCAAAAAGAGCAACATTCTCCACATACATCGGATTTCGAAGAGTATTTTCCTACACATATACAGCCATACCGAGCGAGCGAAGCGAGCAACATTCTCTACATACATCAGATTTCAATGAGTGTTTTCCTACACATATACAGCCATACCGAGCGAGCGAAGCGAGCAACATTCTCTACATACATCGGATTTCAATGAGTGTTTTCCTACACATATACAGCCATACCGAGCGAGCAAAGCGAGCAACATTCTCTCCACACATCCGATTTCAATGAGTGTTTTCCTTCACATATACAGCCATACCGAGCGAGCAAAGCGAGCAACATTCTCTACATACATCGGATCTTAATGAGTGTTTTCCTACGACATATACAGCCATACCGAGCGAGCCAAGCGAGCAACATCCCCTACACACTTTGAATGAAACTCCGTCTGTTTGTTTGTCGTGTCTATGCATGGGTTTTCCCTACACATATATAACCATACCGAGCGAGCGAGGCGAGCAACATTCCCTACATACATCAGATTTCAATGAGTGTTTTCCTACACATATACAGCCATACTGAGCGAGCCAAGCGAGCAACATCCCCTACACACTTTAAACCTACCCTTAGGGATCTACCGTTTGCGAGCGAAGTGAGCAACATTCCCTACATGTTTCAATTGTAATACACCTGACCTGGTGGGTAAAAGACCTCCACATGTCGTAATAATGAGATCGAAACTCTGTCTGTTTGTCTGTCGTGTCTATGCACAGCCAAACGGCTGAGTGGGGGGAGTCTACGAGTGGTGGTGGGATCTTCTTGGATTTCTCCGGAATAGTGTATTAAGCGATTTTAACATTTTCTAATCCCACCCGAACCATGGGCTGGAGGTGTGTTATTACAAATTTTATTAAAATTGTTGACAATTGTATTGCCGATCCGGCCTTTACAAGTAAATAAAATATTATTATTACTAAGGAGCCTGTTCCCCGTTCCTTTCCACTCCTTTCCACCCAGGAACTCGTCATGGGACTTCTTAAGCTGGTTTCTCATGGAGCGGAACAAGTGCGGAAAGCCGAAGAACGGAAGGATGGAACGCAATCTGATTGGCTGTTGGGACAACAGTTGAGGAAGGTGGCAGCCATGTTGTCGGAAGGGGCGGACGGCGGTAGAAATTTTTATACCGTTTCCGCGTTCCGTTAAGCTCCGCGCAAGCTCATTGGACAGGAATGTTGATAACCGCAAGTAGAGGTTTCAGATCAGAGAGGCTTTCAGTAGGAAGGTTATGATTCCGTTCATCAAGGAGACTGCCTTCATGTGAACAATCTTTCCGACTCCACCGCCCCTCCACTGATTTTTCCGTCATTCCATCTTTCCGCTTTCCGCGCTCGTTCCGCTACATGTTGTAGAATTTCACTCCAGTTATTACTCCAACAGTTTTATATTGTAGCTATGTTTCCATAGAAACGTTGAATAAAATTTGAATCACTGCCTTCATGTGAACAATCTTTCCGACTCCGCCGCCCCTCCACTGATTTTTCCGTCATTCCATCTTTCCGCTTTCTGCGCTCGTTCCGCTACATGTTGTAGAATTTCACTCCAGTTATTACTCCAACAGTTTTATATTGTAGCTATGTTACCATAGAAACGTTGAATAAAATTCATTCTGGTTTTGGGAATCCGTGTTTATGTATAATGTAGATTTAGGAGCGCACTGGCAAACATTCGTACCGAATTTTGATGTGAATCTTCTTCTTCTTCTTCTTCTTCCTCTATCTTCTTGGACCTGGAATCTTGCTCCGTGTATCAATAGACGAATGTGGGCTGGTGGATCCACCAGGTTAGGTCAGTCAGCTGTAGCTCGTATAGGTAACGTCCAGCTCCACGTTCAAGCCTCGATATCAGGGTCCTACAAGGAAACCTTGTCTATAGTGGAGCATTTCTGCTCGTAAGCTCCTCAGCAAATTTTGTTAACAGATCCACGTCTGTGTTAAGTCCCCTCCTCAAATAGGCCATCACCCCCTCTATCCCCATCTCCAATTCGCCCTCTCCAGCACACTCAAAGAATGCACCCCTGGTGAAAGGACACTACGCCACCACATGCTCAAAATTTTGCGGGGAATTGCCACACTGCTGGCACTCGTCACTTGGATGTGAATCACGCTTCACCCCATTTACTTCTTGCCCCGGTCTCTCCTACTTATGGAAATATTCATTTTTCAGACGGTTCAACAAGGAACCAACCAACCTGGATCGTGTTGTGACATCACGTACTGCCCTCAGCCCCCAGATCGCCCTCGATGCATCACAGGAACGATACTCAGTCCAGACGGCAGGTAATGAGTGAATGAATGAATAGAAAATGTATTGCGTAATGAGAACAAGATAGGTATATCTACAATACTTATATAACAAAAGTGGAATATACCCCACAACCATAGAATATACCCCCCTTTGTGCGGTTGGGAGGGGGTTGTTAATTCTAGGTATATAATAAAACTGCACAACGAGAATGATGATGATATAGTACATAATTTTTTTCTAAAATGACGTTTTCATATGATGTAAATCGTAATTTGAGAGAAATAAACAGATTTAATTTCAGATTTCATATCAGTACTGCACCGTAGGATCACAAAAGGCTATTGAATCAGGTAATGCAAGAGATCGCAATTTATTGAACTCCGTTACAGTGATGATTTGAGATGCTTGCCAATATAAATGGAGTTTCCTTTATAGTGCATGTATAGCATGCCAATGTAAGAAGTCGCTAAAGTGTAAGAAGTAGTTACAGTGATGCTTTCATCGGCTTGCCAATATAAGTAGACTTTTCTCTATAGTGCATGGATAGCATGCCAATGTAAGAAGTAGCTAAACCATAGGGAGATTGAAATATATTGGATATTAATCGATTGGGCTCTACATCTGTACTGCATGGCATGCCAATGGTGGAGAAAGTAGCTTGATTGGAGTTAATAGTAAAAAAGTCCAGTCATGCAGCATGACCCCATGAGCGAATTTTTGGAGGAATCTACGACATTTCAGTCCCTATTGATCGTGTAGAGAAATTTTAGTTTATGATTTTGATAGACAAACATGGAATCAAATTATTAAAAATAATGAGGAGGTACTCATACTTTGTTATTATTAAACTAATATTGTAGATTTAAAGACAAATGTAGGTAAATATTCATAGATTTCGATGTCCAATGTGGTCAGTATTGAAGGCAGTTGAAAACTTAACAGTATCCTATCATAACATCATCAAATTTTGACATAAAGTTGGTTAAAATTGGTATAAAATTGGTTATACAGGGATACTTCCATAAGAGTAGTTCAATCTGAATTTGGACAATGTTTCATGCAAATATTACCGATTTTTACAACTAGCGAACGGCATTATTTCGATTTTTGACTGATTTTTCAACTTTGGAATTTTTAAAAACTTGATACATATTCTTATAGGAAATTTTACGCTGATTCCGAATATACCACATGTTAGTATGCTGAAAAAATTATTTCGCACAACAAATCGCAAAAAACAGGCTATTTTGAAATTGTTGACTACATTTTTGAAAATTTCAACCCGAAGTTGTAGTCCGATCATGCTGGCCAACGAACTTGAACTTTCGTCTTGTGTCCTTAACATTTTAAAATTTGTTTGAAGTTTCTAGCACAATTCTACGGACAGTTATCGTCTGGAATGACACATACATACATACATATTAGGGTGGTTCAAAAAAAAAAAAAAGTTCTGGGATTTTTGGTCCCCATTGCGTTTTTGCTTCCTCGGTATGTCAGAATGACTCTCCTAAATTTTTAGCAAAAAATATTAATCCTAACCACTTTACCTGGGTCGATTTTGGCCAGTTATCGACTGCTATCGTAAACCAACCTCTAAATTGGGGCCGACGTGATGATTTGAAGGACGGATTTCAATTTTTTTAGGTCTATTTATGGGTTTTCGCATGCGCTGAACACGATGAACCTATTTATTTTACGCTCCGTCCACTAGTTATCCGGTAAACTGGCGGAGGGCACTGCTTGAAGATAAGTAAAAATCGAAAATTTCACCGAAAATGCTGTCGCCTGGTTAAGAATCGTACTAGAAACATGCTATTATGGTCGGATAATATGCTTTGGCATGTTCTGAACATGATTCCGTTTTTTACTATACTTTTTTACTTCGTTTATCGGCCATAAACCTCAAATTACTTGTAGGGTAATAGACAAATTCACCCTAATTTCACCAGAAATTATGTCGCGTTGATAATTTAAGGTCCCAAAATACCTTGTGCCGATAAAATTTGGTATTTTTTTTTATGTTTCGATATTTCATCGTGTTTAATTTTTTTTTTTTTTTTTTTTTTTTTTGTATATTTTTGTTATGTTATTCTCGTTAAAATGTTATGTTTTGTGAAACTAAAATTATATTACATATTATTTTCAATTATACTGCATCATTTTTTATTTAACAATCCAATCGCAGTTCAGACAATTCAGAACTATGAATTTGACCCCGGAAAACCGATGGAAACTAAGGAATTTTACAGAAAAATGGGAAAATTTTAGCTATTTTCTCCATTTTGCCGCTATATTTGGCGAATAAGTACAATGCCGGTTCAGGTCCTTGCCAAATTACCTACGGCTTTGTATCGAGTATCCTGGAAAATACCAAATTTTATCGGCACAAGGTATTTTGGGACCTTAAATTATCAACACGACATAATTTCTGGTGAAATTAGGGTGAATTTGTCTATTACCCTACAAGTAATTTGAGGTTTATGGCCAATAAACGAAGTAAAAAAGTATAGTAAAAAACGGAATCATGTTCAGAACATGCCAAAGCATATTATCCGACCATAATAGCATGTTTCTAGTACAATTCTTAACCAGGCGACAGCATTTTTGGTGAAATTTTCGATTTTTACTATCTTCAAGCAGTGCCCTCCGCCAGTTTACCGGATAACTAGTGGACGGAGCGTAAAATAAATAGGTTCATCGTGTTCAGCGCATGCGAAGACCCATAAATAGACCTAAAAAAATTGAAATCCGTCCTTCAAATCATCACGTCGGCCCCAATTTAGAGGTTGGTTTACGATAGCAGTCGATAACTGGCAAAAATCGACCCAGGTAAAGTGGTTAGGATTAATATTTTTTGCTAAAACTTTAGGAGGGTCATCCTGACATACCGAGGAAGCGAAAACGCAATGGGGACCAAAAATCCCAGAACTTTTTTTTTTTTTTTTTTTGAACCACCCTAATACATATATACATACATACATATACATACATACATACATAAAAAAATGCGTTAAACTTCAGAATATGATTCAGAATAGCCTGAAACGGATTTCTGCATAAAGATTTTTCAAAAATTCACATTCTACAAATTTTGAGGCGAGAGCAATAGCTTAATTTTCTTCAAAAATTCGCTAATTATGTTTGTTCACTGAGGCCACCGAACCAGTTTGCCACGCACTCTAGGTGTTCGCTGTGTTCTCTGATCATCAGAGCTCCCCCTGTCGCCAGCTAGTGATGCTAGTGCACCCTAGTGACGAGAACTGTAAACTCATGGCACCGTATTAACACATAAATCAAACCAAATCAGTTGACGAGGATGATGAACATCATCACTGTCTCAGCTCATATCTACTCAGTTGGTAATTAGGTAGGTACTTGAAAACGATACTAGTTAGCTGTCGACACTCTTCCAACTAACTAGCCTCTTCAGAATGATCAGCATATCAGTAGCTGTGGATACTCCTCCAGCTAACATCTTTTCAGTTCTCAGAAACAGAGCTAACGTAGTAAAACGGAAGTTAGTGAAAAACGTTGTCTATTTCCACGAAAAATAAAGAGTTACAATGTTAAATCGATTTCGACGGTTAGGCCATCATCAGTAACAAACAATAACTGAAGACACATTAGAAAGGACACAGCTTATATAGTGACAGGTGAAGGGAGATTGAATCCCATTGGTCGAGAGAAATGAAAGGGGCAGGAGGTACAACCAATTAAGTGCATTCAAAGTGAAAGGGGATTATAGCTAACCAGATGAAGTGAAAGGGGGAAATAACTAAATATGGTTTCAACAGTGTGAAGGGATAATTCCAAGCTTTATAGAAATGGACCTATCAATGGTGAAATATATTGAGGTACATCCTCATTTAAACATTTATCAGATCTGTCGCTTTTGAAAATTTCAAATTTTTCAAGTACATTCAACATAACTCCCTTTGGGCAAAAATGAAGAAATTCTACAAACTGTCTATCTGTCAAATCAAAATTGTAACTATGATTGGATTCCTTAAGATGTTTCGCAAATGTAGACTTTCCTTGAAATCCTCCTGCTCGTCTATTCTTTCCCTGAATTTCCTACCAATTTGATCGCAATATTCGAAGCCACAAGAACATTTTAGTTTATAAATCCCACTTTTATCCTGAACATTGATTTTGTCCTAAACGGATCCTAGTAATGCTTTACAACTATTTTTAGTTTTAAAACCTACTTTGTAACCTCTCAATGATAGAATTTTGCCGATTTTATCAGAAATTTTCCCATAATACGGTATACTTATCCATAGTTTTTCTTCTAAAGTTACATCTTCCCTAACCAGATTGGAAACTTTTTCTTTACTCTTTTTCCTAAGAACCTTATCACGTGTGGTATCAACGAGATCTCCTCCATATCCGTTACTAGCCGCTATGCTTTTGATAATGGATTTTTCTTTTGATAAATTTCGTTCACTCATAGGAATAGGTGCTCGGTTGATCATACTATGGAATGCTGCATGCTTATGGACTAAAGGGTGATTTGAAGTACTATGGATCGTTATATCACTATATGTACCTTTCCTATAAATTGAAAAATCATGCTCCTCATTTACCTTATAGATGGACAGATCAAGAAAATTTAGTTTATTCCTGCCGAATTCGAGAGTGAATTTGATAAAGGGATTTAATTTATTGATTTTTTTGTGAAAAGATGTATGCTCAAGATAAAATCCATGCATATATTTGCAAGCAGAGGAGATAACGGAGAACCCATAGCAACCCCGGGCTGTGTATAACATTGCTCCTCGAATAAAAAGTAATTCTTACCCATACAGACAGACATCAAATTAAACAATTCATCTTTTTCAAAAATATCAAGTTTAGAGCCGTGAATCAGCCTGCATACCACATCTTTGCAGCTACATCGGTATTGGTGAACAGACTAACCACATCAAAAGATGCGGTTTGATGTGTTTTCAACTTTATTCGCACAAATAAACATATTCTATTCTGTTCTAAGCAAGATCTAAGAGTTGGTCGTACGTTGAACATTTCAGGTATTGCATATGTGATAAAAACGCCTGCATGACCCCCGTCTGCGATGAAGGATTCACATTGTGGAGTCTCAAAAGAGCCTCGGGAATGCCGCCCGACTGCTGCGATCAGCACGTGTGCTTCAAACACATCTGTCCTGAAGACTCCATGTTGACGCCTGAAGGTGACTGTGTCTGCCTCCCTAAAGTCTGTCACATCCCCACCTGCAGCCCTGGATATGTAGTCAGGTGAGTTTGTGGATCTGTTTTAATAAGATATAAGTTGAAACTTTGAGTACCAGTGGCGGCCTGTGGTTTGCAAAAGGAGTGGGGTACAAAAATATTTACATATTTGAGGTTTTTCTTCCATTTGTTTTGTTTTCAGCGTGAATTAATTTTGATCTAAACACATGAAACATAAATCCCTCTTGGGTCATGTCAAATGCCTTGGGCAACTGTTACGAAAGAATATGTCTACTAAATAATAATCAATCATGATAATGAAATACTATTGATAAATTATAAATAAATCTTGACACACATGAAATATACTGTCAAGTAGTTTTGGAGGTGCCTTTGAACACTGTAGCATTTTCCAAATGTTACCTCAAAATGTCGTCAGTTTTGGCTGATTTTGTTACTAAGCCCAGAAAACTTATCGTAAGTAAAAACTTATGTAAGTAAAAAAAAAGTTCCATTCATGCAGCATGATCGTATGAGCGAATTTTCGTAAATTATCATATTGTATAATGTTGAATTGTTTTGAAATTTGAGCTTTTTGAGTGCAAGGAAATCGTTAACCATTAATTTTATGGCAAAAAACGTATTCTAAATAATAACCTGCTATTCAAATAGAGGTTCTGAATTTTTAGCTTTTTTTGCAGGTTTTATCGATTTTTTAGCAAATTTTGATGAATTTTAAGTACATTTTTCAGCATAATTGTGTACATATATTTTTGGATGTTCTATTTTATAGTTAATAAACTTTATTTGAGCAATATTCTACCAAAAAATATAAATTGAACGATTTTTAGCCGTTTTTAGCCATTTTTAGAGATTTTTTGAGTACATTTTTTGAAATTTGACCAATTTAATGTGCTCAAAAAGTGTTGTCCAACGAACTCATCCTTTCTTTTGAAATGCTTGATTTTTTGGCGAAAGAACGAAGTTTTTATCTCAATTCTATCGAGAGTTATCGTCTGGAATGACACATACATATATATATATATATATATATATATATATATATATATATATATATATATATATATATATATATATATATATATATATATATATATATATATATATATATATATATATATATATATATATATATATATACATATATATATATATACATATAAAAAAGCGTTAAAATCCAGGAATCATTTCAGAATGCCTCAAAACAGATTTCGATGAAGAAAATTTTTGAAAATTTTTATTTTAAAATTTTTGGAGCCATTGCAATAGCTTCATTTTCTAAGAAAATTCGCTAAATGAAGTTAATATATACGTACAAACGACAATGTGGAATAAAAAGTGAAGGAAACTTATCTTAGGACCCAAATCGTCCTCATTCCATCAGGATCAGTCACCAGGTGCTGTTGTTGAAAATAGGTACAATCTACCTATCCTTATTCAAAGGTAAGACGTGAATAATATAGGAACTGGGAATGAATCAGAGAAATATGAACACATTTTTACATTTAAAACAGCAGAATAAGTAGGATCCTATGTTATAGAATAGGAAAGTAATGATGTAACATGTAACCTAGGAGGTAACGGCTAAACTATGATCTTACTTACTACACTTTAGAAGGTTGTTGTAGTTGTCCGGAACGGTAGGTAATATGGAAAAGACACTCCACGGACATTTTTATACAAGTATCATCCTATTTCAACAATCATATGTTTGGAGACGATTCTTGTTGTCATTAAAAATAAAATTAGTTCTGTAATTGTGTTAACTCAAGAAAACTTGTGTGCTTATTTCACTAGAACAATTCTGTAACAATAACAGTGTTTAAGTACTTTAATTGAGAGTTAACATAGTGGCGACCCTTGCCAATCGAAATGGATAGACTGAAACTATTCCGAATGAAATATGCCAACAGTTTTGACGCCGAACTGGAAAAATTTAGTACAGCGGCTCATCAATTCGAAGAATCCTCGCGGATCCCTTCTCCCGTAGAGATGACGACCTGCTTAAGGCACCTGGAGGATATTGGTGAACGTCTGTTTGAAATAGAATTAAAAATTCAAGACGAGCTCATCTCCACAGGCGTCACACAGGACGTATTTCTGGCAGAATGTGCAACTGAGGAGGAATACCGCCGGAAGGTTTTTGCGTGTCGCAGTCGATACGAACACCGCAAATCAGCAGCTAATGGTGGCGGAGGTGATATTAGCGAGGCCAAGAGTGTTTTAACTCGGCATCTGAAGCTACCAAAGCTGAAATGGAGGGAATTCGACGGAGATATTAAGAAGTGGTTAGGTTTTTGGGGACAATTTAAAAAGCTACATGAAGATGAGTCAATGCCAAAAGAAGATAAATTCCACTACCTCCTTCAAGCCACAACGCCTGACTCAAAAGCACGGATCCTTGTTGAAAGCTTTCCACCGTCAGCAGACGGGTACGACAAGGCCATTCTACTCTTGAAAGAACGGTTTGCTCGAGATGACTGGCTTGTGGAGGTCTACTTTCGTGAGCTGCTATCAGTAGTCATGAAACATGTAGTAGACTGTCAAACACAGCCTTCTCCACATCCGCTCTCACAGCTCTACGATCGGGTAGTAACACAGCTACACGCCCTAGAATCCCTTGAGGTGAAAACCGACCAATATGCTCCTCTCCTCTACCCTCTCATCGAATCCGCACTGCCCTATGATGTTTTGAAGGCGTGGGAACGAAAACGGGACCCAGAGAAGACGGATCGTCGCGTTATTCTAGACGAGCTGATGACCTTCATGAAGGCTGAAGTGAGCAGTGAAGAGAGAATAAGCAGATCAAGACAGAGCTTTGTTGCAGAGAATTCAAAGCAGGAAGATCTCCCTACAGCAGCAACCTTGGTTGCAGCAGGAACATCCAGTGAGATAACATCCAAACAAGATGACAATCAACCTTCTACTGCTCCGGCTGATTCTCAACTTGATTCTCAACTAGTGGGTGATGAAAATAGCAAAAGGATCAACTGGCCCCTTGGGAGGGTCGACGAGGTCATTTCTGGAATCGACAACACCGCCAGAGTCGCAAAGCTCAAGACTGCCAAGGGTGAAGTCGTACGCCCATTCCAACGACTCTACGACCTGGAACAAAGCATTACCGAATCTCCACAGATACCTCAGGATTCTGAGGGGATCCATTCGGAACAGGCACCAAACACAGGTGCAGAACCTGTGACTCCACGAAGGAGTGCGAGAACCAAGAAAGAGCCAGACCGGCTGACATTTTGAAAGCCTCCTCTGATCTGCATTCCGCCTACCATCTCATTCATCCTTTGGGTTCCGGAGGATGTCCGGAACGGTAGGTAATATGGAAAAGACACTCCACGGACATTTTTATACAAGTATCATCCAATTTTAACAATCATATGTTTGGAGACGATTCTTGTTGTCATTAAAAATAAAATCACTTCTGTGATTGTGTTAACTCAAGAAAACTTGTGTGCTTATTTCACTAGAACAATTCTGATACAATAACAGTGTTTAAGTACTTTAATTGAGAGTTAACAGTAGTTTTCCACAGTGATGGTGCAAAGGGAACTCTTAGCATGGATGGCAGGGAAGATATCGCAGAGTAAAAGAAAGCATGAAAGGAGGTTAACCTCCTTGAATCATGGAGTGACCAGAAGAAATCATTTAGGCTAATGGAATAAACCGAAACTCCTGTAGTGGAAACCACTCATGACGTAAATTTCATTCTACGGTCTTTAGAAAAGTGGAAACACTGTCTGAGGCAACGCCCCGAATATCATCAGAAATATCCCTTTATGACCTCTCTTTCCCGTTCCTTGCCCTTTATTTCCCGTTCCTCGCTCTTTATTTCCCGTTCCTTGCCCTTCATTTCCCTTTACTTACCCCTTCACAGTCTAACCTGAATCGACGAAATTTCCCACTCGATAGAGTGATATCACAATCTACGTACTTTTTTGCTGGTAGATGGATCTTCAGCATAAACCTATTCCTTCTAGCTTCCACCTTGGAGCCACAGCTTGGAACCAAACGCTGTGCTTTTCGTTCTAATTTGAAATGATGAGTTGCTTGTAAAGGCTTCATTCTAGTTAGTTACTTTTTTCTCAAAAGTACTGGGGCAATGTCCCGATGCCCCCCCTCACCGGCCGCGCCTGTTGAGTACAGAGCCTGTATGTTTAAAGCAATAGAATCCCACTACAATGGTTCAAGGGCATAAATGTTACTGTTGGGAGTTTCTCAGACTGGAAATGGATACCTCCTCACGTTCCGGCTACTGTTTAGCTACTGTCCACCATTGTATCTTTACTATACTTGATTCATACCGCACATTTTTCGTGATCTCAAAGACCGTTGTCATTACGGAATATTTCTTGATTTCTCCCTACAGGGTCACCAAGTACGGGACGGGTAACCCTGGGACCTGCTGCGACACTTACAACTGCAACTTCGACCAACAGGACAACCCGCCGATGTGTCCGCCCTACCACAAATGGGTGGATTCGGCTTGCGTCTGCGACCTCGAGCAGTGCCCCCCACCTCAAGTACGTCAGAGAAAATGATAATATAATTTTAGTGTACCTATTTAAAAACAATAGGGTGATTCAAAAACAATTACCCGATTTTAGCTTGTAATATTATTGAGCCTAGTGCGTTACCGGCACTGAAACTGCATTACCGAAAACCGGCGAGGTCTAGAGTTTCAGAAAATGGCCCCTAGATGTCTATACGAGCGCTAACCTTGAGCGTAATGTCAGTTTGTAGCAATATGGCGTCCGCTCAGCAGAAGGCTTTTCGTGTTCTGCATTTTCAGAAAACCGAATCAGTAATAACAGTAGGTTTGTTTGCAGTGAACATCAAACCTGTAAGAAATGGTTGGAAACGCGTTTGGGGCGTTTGCAGTGTCCATTTGAGGAAATCTATGACTGTATAGCATCCATAGTGGTCCGTTCGCAGTGACCACCAAACCAGTTTGAAACGCGTTGTGGGTCGGTTAGACCGGTCAGAGAAATTTCTGCTGACCGATCTGACGGTTTGTCTCCCACCACACAGCTACTCGAAGTAGCCAATCAAATCATTCCACTGTGAGATGGAGGGTAGCGGGAGCTCAGGGAGCTGAGAGATGATAAGATAAGCCCGCCGAACGAGATGAGAAAGCTGTCAGACATCTGCATGACCTGCACTGTTCACTAAGTTCTACCTTTGTATTTACCCTCGTTTTACTTCTACGGTTATTTATTGAAAGTTTCCTACTAGTTGTGTGATATGGAAAATCTTATTGGTGACAACGACGTAGAATGGGAATCTTCGTCTGAATAGCAACAAAATCAAACAGTAAAATGTTATTACTCAATCTCAACTGAAGAGTTATTTGTAAAGCTATAAACATTAAAAATTAAGAACGAAGGTCGACTTCGAGATCGATTTAAATTCTTCCCGCGAGATAAACACCACATTCTCCCACAAAATCATCAGCTAGAGGCAAGAAAAGATTGAGCATGGATTTCTTATTCCTGTTGGAAGGTTTGTTTCCAATGAATATTTTTCATTTTTCAACCTGTTTGTTGTCTTGCTGGCCATCTCTTTACGGTTCAGGTTCTTTATTCATACATGAAATGTTTACCTATTCAAAGGATGGCGCGAGCCCACCAAGCAGGTTACAGCTGTTGGAGGCTAAGCGACGGTTAACTTTAGTCAAACCAGTTCGCAGTGCGGATTTGGTTACAAACGGTTTGAAATTAGGTGTTGGTCACGCATGCACACTAAACCAATCACAAACCTGGTCGCCAACGGTTGGTAACCGTATCCAACCGGCACTGCGAACAAAGCTAGTGCAACGAGCGTATCGGATTCAATATGGTGCTGAACTGCCACTACCAAAGACCATTCGTCGATGGTATAAACAGTTTGTAGATACTGGGTGTTTGTGTAAAGGTAAAAGTTCCGGACGACCACGCACATTTGAGGAGACAGTGCAAACGATTCAGGATGTGTACCAGCAGAGCCCGCGAACGTCAACACGACAGTTTGGGATGAATTCGGGTGGATTGGGGATGAATTTGGGTGGATTCTTTGTGGATTCTCGTGGATCGGGTGGATAAGGAATGAATTGTTATGGATTCAGGGATGGCCGTCCTAGGACGGGTGGGCTCGAGGAGGCTGTTCGGGGGTTGCAGTTGTGAATGTATTTATTGACTGGATGAACATTAGTAACTAAAAAACGGATCTGTGATATGATTGTTGTAGCATAGGAATCTAGTATTTAGGTAAATTCGAGATAGGAAGGGAGGAATATCAAGTACTTGCCTTACCTCCAGGAGAAACAAGAGCCTGCAATGATTTGACAACCTTATGATGGGAAAACTCCAAATTATGAGAAGAGGGAGCAGAATACCTAGGTGCTGTCAACTCCTGTCCCTGTACATTAAGAGTTTGTATCCCTGTAAAACCCGGCACCTCCACGTGGGCCATCCCGGGCACACACTAGCTGTGTGGCTAACGCCAGAGGGGACAGGAGGGCCTGCTGTATCATCTAGAGAGAGTGAAGAAAATCACACAAAAAGAATCCGCCCAGATTGTCATAGGCCTTAAAGGCCCCAGATACAATCTAATCCACTCCGATACAGCAGGATTCAGGGATGAATTCGGCTACCGTTTAGATGTCGTCCGAACCTCTCAAGGAGGTCACATTGAGTATTTATGATACATCAGCATAAACTTGATGCTCCTGTGAGTAGTTTTTTGAATCACCCCGTATATTATATATATATATATATATATATATATATATATATATATATATATATATATATATATATATATATAACTCGGCCCTTCGGGCCTCGCAAGGGGCTCCGCCCCTTGACCCCGCCAGGGGGGCTTCGCCCCCCTGGACCCCCCTAATCTATACTCGGCGCTTCGCGCCTCGCCGGATCTTTTCTCTTTTCTACTGCGTAGAAAACGAGTATAATTTGCTATGCAATTCGTCTCACGAGAAAAAAAAAAAAAAAATGTTCAAGCCTGGCTGGATTTGAACCCACAACCTTTGTCTCACGAAAAAAAAAAAAAAAAAAAAAAAAAAAAAAAAAAAAAAAAAAAAAAAAAAAAAAAAATCAAGCCTGGCTGGGATTTGAACCCACAACCTTCGTCTCACGAGAAAAAAGAAAAAAAAAATTTTTTTTTCAGGCCTGGCTGGGATTCGAACCCACGACCTTCGTCTCACGAGAAAAAAAAAAAAAGAAAATTCAAGCCTGGCCGGGATTCGAACCCACGACCTCTCGCTTCCCATCTCGGGACAAAAAACTTTACACAAAAAAAGTGGACATTTAAAAAAAATTATTGGGGGTCGGCCTAAGAATTGCATAGCAATTAATATATATATATCGATTTTAACCCCTGGGTGAGTACAGTTGTGTAATATCTATTGTTCTTTTCAAACAGGTGTGCGGTCCAGGAACGATGCCCGTCTCCACGAACGCCAACGAGTGCTGTTTGATTCAAATCTGCGTCTCAAACGTCCCGAACTGCCCTGTGGACTCCTACCAGACGACCACAGGCTGCGTCTGCTACTCCTGTCCACCACCGCCTTGTGGCCTCCAGGATGAGGTGACTGTGCGCGTAGCCGGCACAGGGTCTCCCGGGTCTTGTTGCAATATTTATAGCTGCCATCCAAGACATGGACGTAAGTTCAATAGTTAGATCAATAGTTCTTAATTGACAAGTCAGTATGAAAGTACAAACACAAATACAATAGAGCAGAATGCATTCAATATAAAGTCTTTGAAAAGAAGAGAGTATTACCTCCATGCGGGCCACTGGGCACCTCGCTCGTATTGGATGTCATATTGGATGTCATAGTGTCATATGTTCAGCTTACAAACGGGTCATTCTCATTTCATTTTCCACTTTGGGTCGTTTGAGAACCTCAGTGATGTGAAATATGAAAGTGCTCGAAAATGAGGTTAGATCGGCAAATACTACTCATTGTACATTGCAGATTTGTGTTCCATAGATGAACAGTGAGTTTTTCATTGATGTCTTTTATATATTTTTTTTGTATTAAAAAACATAATATCCAACTCGTGAGTGATTTAGGGTGGAGGCACCGATAGTAGCCACCCCTGCCAGTAGTAGCCACCCATGAACTTTAGATTTGAAAAATAAGGATTTGGCACCATCAAGACATTCGACATTAGCACCATTTTAAAGCAGATGTCAGCTACGCATTCCAACCGTTCTCGCCATAATCAAGAAACCAGTGTGATTAACAACACGCCTTATAACCCAGATGGACTGCCAGTTGATCAGATGAGCTCCTCACCAACGGTTTTGATTAAGGACGAAGTCCTTGTTTACCTCAATATTTCACTTCATTCTAGGACTTAGTGAGATAATTTCGTTTTATTTACGTTCCTTGGTGATTTCTTGTTGTATTTCAGTTGTTTCACGTAGGATTTTAGACAATTAGGGTCATATTTGTGGGGTGGCTACTACCAGTTCTTAAAAACCTAGCGAATTTCTGTAGTAGCCATGATGTGGCCACTACTGAGTTTTCGTGTTTTTTCACATTAAACATGAAAATAAACGAGATTTTCATCAGGATCACAGTGATCTAATTAGTTTTCCTGAAAAATTAGAGGTTCCAGTAGTAGCCAGGAGGTGGCTACTGCTGGTCCCCAACAGTGGCTACTAATAAAGATTTTGGTGGCTACTGCCAGTTCTTGAAAACCTAGCGAATTTCTGTAGTAGCCATGACGTGGCCAATACGGATTTCGAAAATTGATTTCTGTAAAATGGATGACTTAGGCAAAATTGTTGTCGTTGCTCAAGTAAGTACAAAAGAATCACGTTCAAACGTAATATTCAGATTTTACGGAATTCATGTTGAAGGCAGTGTAATTGAGCTTAAATCTCAGGAGTGTTACCCTATTAGTGTTACCGTAATATCAGGAGTGTTACCCATCCTTGGACTCACTCCTGAGAGGTAACACTCATGAAAATTTCCAGTAAAAATGGCGTCAGACAGGATGATGAAGTGGCAAAACTCGGGGATGGCTACTGTTTGAAACCTGTCACCAAGCAGTATGGTTCTTGATATCGGATTATTTTGTTTAAGCACTAACAACACTCGTAATTAGTGTAACACTCATGATTGAAAATAAAAATAGATAGAATATGATTCAGAATAGCCTGAAACGGATTTCTGCATAAATTTTTTTCAAGAATTCACATTCTACAAATTTTGAGGCGAGAGCAATAGCTTAATTTTCTTCAAAAATTCGCTAAAAGGTGAATACACCCTAAGTACAGGTTTGTACTATTATATTAATCTATTTAATTTTAGTGTAGACTTCAATTTGAAACTATTAGTATCAAAGTTTCCACCTGGCAGACTGTATGTCTTGTAATAATGTTATCTATATATATCGCACTGTTGGTTCACAAGGGGCGCAACTCAAAAAATGTAGTTTTTGGGAAAACGCTTCCAAAGTTTTTGCAATTCTTTTCACCTCAATTGTGTCGCTGCTATATAGGTTAGCTGTTTAATTATTTTTGCCTTTTGTGAAGAAACTACTGAACTTTTGATGGCACTAGGTCTTGTATGACTCATAACTAATTTTATTTAAAAAAAAAATACAAATACCCAAAAAATGATTAAATTTGTAGTTGCGCCCATTGTATTTTGATCACTCCAGCTGTCGTTTTGAGTCGGGCCCATTCCCTTCCCACTTTTGCATACAATAATTGGAGAAGGAAAACAGTGCATTATTAAGTAATAAATTAAATTGGCGCTGAAATCATGACAAATAATCTTTGAAAAATGTATTTATATACTTTTTTATTTAACAATGGAACATCCACATCCTATTCTGTACAGTCTAATGACTCATGAGATCACAAAATTCCTAGTTCAAATATTGAAGTTTCACAAAATTAGTAGTTCTATATTCTAATGACTTTTAAACCACGAAATTTCAAAATTTTCTGCTATATTGAACTAGAAAAATCACAATACACTTTTCAGACTTACATTGCATAGTACCATGAGCATGGAAGTACATGGAAATTATCCTGAAAATTTCGAAATCAACAAATGAGTCCATAACTCGAACTAAAATACTAAGGTTCATTATTAGAAATAATAAAACAAAAGAGAGAAGGTAAGTGAGTAATTAATGAACCATAAACAAACTAAAATGAAGTAAAGGACACATGCAATTAGCAACTCTAGCTGGAAGGGGTGGACACCTAGGTAGGCGCTTACAAACTCTCATAAAACCTTTTTGACTTGCGCCCCTTGTTCTTGAACAATCCCCTCCAACTCTAAAAATGCAACAGGGACTCTTTTTGCATTCTAGCGGCAATAGTTGGTACTATCAAAACGCCTCTTGTACCTGCATGTAGATCTCGTTCTGGTGATTTTAACAGTGTAAATAACTCAAAAATGCCATTTTTTGAGTTGCGTCCCTTGTGAACCAACAGTGCGATATGTAAGTATATAATTAACACAAATTTTAGAAAAAACAAAAAGTTACACCACAAACTATTTTTTATATTTCGGCTTTAGTTGCCTTTTTCAAAATATGAAGAACTAGAATAACGAGACCTTCTCGAACGATCAAGTTTGTTCCCCACCCCGGCAACTACTTGGAACCGTTCCCTACAAGAAGAACTGTGAGTTCTTCAATTCAGTTCAACGCGGAGCAGCTCATGAGTCACAAATGAAAAGTCACATTTACGTTTCTAAACTGTTATGTAATCGTGTTATGAGACCACGAAACTATTTATACACTTCATTCTGATCTACATATCCAACTAATCTGCATTTTTACTAAGGGATTGACTACTTGATGTTATGTATTTTTGAGATGCGAGCTTGCGAGCATCCAGACCACCAAACTATACACTTCATTCTGACCTACATGTCCACTAAACAGGTTGAACGGAATCGAAGAAAACTCACAGTTCTTGTAGGGAACGGTTCCAAGTAGTTGTTGGGGTGGGGGACAAACTTGATCGTTCGAAAAGGTCTCGTACAACAATAATTCTTTGTGGGAATTTCGACGTTGATATTATGCAGAGATGTTTGCCATGGAGAAGTTGGTTACCTGGCTAACGCTTGATGTTTAATCCTGGAGGATCGTACGCGCCCAAAACATTAGAATGTGCCTTTTCAGATCGGTGAAGCATTCTTTTATTTTCTCCTGTCTTCATCTTCTTTACAACTTTTATGCCAAAACAATCGTCGAATGCTGCATCATGCGTGGCGGCATGGCGGCTCACAGGCAGATCTTGCGTTCTTGTAACCACCGATGCTCTGTGGTTGTTGACACGCAGGTTAAGATGTGTCTCGGCTTTTCCGACATAAAATGCAGGGCATTCCTTGCACAGCAACTCATATACACACATTGGTTTTTGGCAATCTGCCGACCCTTTGCATGTATATGAGTTGGGGTTGTTAGCCGACCTGAACGTTTCTTCTTCCATGACGATTGGGCAGACTTTACATCGCCGCTTACCGCAAGGATGCAGTCCTTGTATGTAGTATATTTTTTAGGCATTGCCTCGATTGCCTCAATTTCTGCCTGGAATACGAGGTGTGTTGCCCAAGTGGATGCAAGCTGTTCCACCTGGGTAAAGCTGTGGTTCGGATTTTCCGACATAAAATGCAGGGCATTCCTTGCACAACAACTCATATACACATACACACATTGGTGTTTGGCAATCTGCCGACCCTTTGCATGTATATGAGTTGGGGTTGTTAGCCGACCTGAACGTTTCTTCTTCCATGACGATTGGGCAGACTTTACATCGCCGCTTACCACAAGGATGCAGTCCTTTTATATAGTATATTCTTTAGTCATTGCCTCGATTGCCACAATTTCTGCCTGGAATACGAGGTGTGCTGTCCAAGTGGATGCGAGCTGTTCCACCTGGGTAAAGCTGTGTCTCGGCTTTTCCGACATAGAATGCAGGGCATTCCTTGCACAGCAACTCATATACACACATTGGTTTTTGGCAATCTGCCGACCCTTTGCATGTATATGAGTTGGGGTTGTTAGCCGACCTGAACGTTTCTTCTTCCATGACGATTGGGCAGACTTTACATCGCCGCTTACCGCAAGGATGCAGTCCTTGTATATAGTATATTCTTTCGGCATTGCCTCGATTGCCACAATTTCTGCCTGGAATACGAGGTGTGTTGCCCAAGTGGATGCGAGCTGTTCCACCTGGGTAAAGCTGTGTCTCGGCTTTTCCGACATAAAATGCAGGGCATTCCTTGCACAACAACTCATATACACACATTGGTTTTTGGCAATCTGCCGACCCTTTGCATGTATATGAGTTGGGGTTGTTAGCCGACGTTTCTTCTTCCATGACGATTGGGCAGACTTTACATCGCCGCTTACCGCAAGGATGCAGATTCGTTAGGCATTGCCTCGATTGCCACAATTTCTGCCTGGAATACGAGGTGTGTTGCCCAAGTGGATGCAAGCTGTTCCACCTGGGTAAAGCTGTGTCTCGGCTTTTCCGACATAGAATACAGGGCATTCTTGCACAACAACTCATATACACACATTGGTGTTTGGCAATCTGCCGACCCTTTGCATGTATATGAGCTGGGGCTGTTTCGTTTCTTCTTCCATGACGATTGGGCAGACTTTACATCGCCGCTTACCGCAAGGATGCAGTCCTTGTATATAGTATATTCTTTAGGCATTGCCTCGATTGCCACAATTTCTGCCTGGAATACGAGGTGTGTTGCCCAAGTGGATGCGAGCTGTTCCACCTGGGTAAAGCTGTGTCTCGGCTTTTCCGACATAGAATGCAGGGCATTCCTTGCACAACAACTCATATACACACATTGGTGTTTGGCAATCTGCCGACCCTTTGCATGTATATGAGTTGGGGTTGTTAGCCAAACTGAACGTTTCTTCTTCCATGACGATTGGGCAGACTTTACATCGCCGCTTACCGCAAGGATGCAGTCCTTGTATGTAGTATATTTTTTAGGCATTGCCTCGATTGCCTCAATTTCTGCCTGGAATACGAAGTGTGTTGCCCAAGTAAAAACGAGGTGTTCCACCTGGGTAAAGCTGTGGTTCGGATTTTCCGACATAAAATGCAGGGCATTCCTCACAACAACTCATATACACACATTGGTGTTTGGCAATCTGCCGACCCTTTGCATGTATATGAGTTGGGGTTATTAGCCGAACTGATCGTTTCTTCTTACATGACGATTGGGCAGACTTTACATCGCCGCTTACCACAAGGATGCAGTCCTTGTATATATAGCATATTCTTTAGGCATTGCCTCGATTGCCTCAATTTCTGCCTGGAATACGAGGTGTGTTGCCCAAGTGGATGCAAGCTGTTCCACCTGGGTAAAGCTGTGGTTCGGATTTTCCGACATAAAATGCAGGGCATTCCTTGCACAACAACTCATATACACACATTGGTGTTTGGCAATCTGCCGACTCTTTGCATGTACATGAGTTGGGGTTGTTAGCCGACCTGAACGTTTCTTCTTCCATGACGATTGGGCAGACTTGACATCGCCGCTTACCGCAAGGATGCAGTCCTTGTATGTAGTATATTTTTTAGGCATTGCCTCGATTGCCACAATTTCTGCCTGGAATACCAGGTGTGTTGCCCAACTGGATGCAAGCTGTTCCTCCTGGGTTTGGCCCCATGTATTCCTGCGCCAGTTTCCATTTTTGACTTATCTGTGAACCAGATGACGTCATTGGAGCAGCACTTGTTCTCCCATAGCCCCTCTCTTGTGATGATTGACGTGTAGTAGTATTAGTAAGTTGTTTATTGTATTAAATCAATGATTATTACAAAGAGTTCAGGTCCACTTGCACATCATCATTAGAAAAAAACATAATGGATAAGAAATAAGTCAAATATCTTCTTCCTAATCTAGTTAACAGGGCATTACAGCTTAATGAAGTACATGCAAAATAAACGAGGTCATCGATATGAAATTAATATAAAGAATAATAATCCATTATGAATCCATAACATCCACGCTATACCTGTGGTACTCGTACAATATCCACAACAAGCCTATCCTGTTGTACACTATACAATGCTAATGCTGTACATATCAGACACTATTCGGTGAGCGCAATTGATCGAAGTGCTAGTGCACTAGTAACAAAATGAAATGAATCTAACATTTTCTCCCTATCATCACCAAAATCGAGCAAATTAGCCAGACGATCCTCATCCTCAACCACTGGGAGCCCACAGATGTATTTCGCAATGAATTGCCTTCGGTACGGCTCTAAGATCGGGCAACGTAGACAAAAATGGCAGAGGGTGTCAGCTTCTTTCATATTGCATATATTGCACAAGCTCTCGTTTCTAAACTTATGAGAAGTACCTCTATAATAAAAAGTTACGAAAAACTTTGAAGACAGACGCAACTGGCACAACACCCTCTCAATCTGGACATTTTGAATGAGTCCCAAGTACTTCTGCCTACCTGTATAGTCCGCTATCCTCCTATAGAACATATTAAATCCGGCACTGTAAACCAGATTGATGTCCTGGCACCAAAAATGGTTGTAGAGTTTTTCGATTAGTGACGGTAGGATCGATTTCAAATTTCGAGGGTCCTCAGCTGTTAGGATATCGTGGGAGCCAAGGACAGCAAGCATGTTAAAAATGCAGGTATACCAGTTGTTATGATCAGTTGAACTGGTTGAAGAATTATGCATATTCTCCAATACCCTAAAACAAATCTTGGGCCACCTACTCTCATCCATCATAGAAATCCTGACCCAGTAATTAATTGCTCTTTCATAAACAATTCAGCGAAAAAAGGTCTGTAGTGCAGTATTTCTGGACGTATCCCAAGCCTTCGATAAGGTTTGGCATGAAGGTCTACTCAACAAGTTGCAAGGGATGTTACCTCATCAATATTGTGAAATACTCCGTTCCTACCTAACAAACAGATTTTTTAGAGTAAAAGTGGAGGATGAGTACTCCAACCTTGAAAACATCAACGCAGGGGTACCTCAGGGAAGCTTTTTGGGCCCCCTTTTGTATTTGCTGTTCACACAAGACGTACCTGTCATAGAAGGAACTACAATCGCAACATTTGCAGATGATACGGCTATCTTAGCTGTTGCAGACTCGGTAGAGGACTCAACAGAGAAGTTACAGGAAGCAA
The DNA here is from genome assembly GCA_030762985.1 of Adelphocoris suturalis. Classification (NCBI taxonomy): domain Eukaryota; kingdom Metazoa; phylum Arthropoda; class Insecta; order Hemiptera; family Miridae; genus Adelphocoris; species Adelphocoris suturalis. The sequence continues at coordinate 36,872,265 of CM061048.1, forward strand.
CAACTGCAGTTAATGAATGGGTCAAAAACTGGCGACTGAAGCTCAATGAAACTAAATCCACTCATGTTAACTTCACTAACAAAAGAATTTCAACTGCACCACTCACATTAAATGGAACCAACGTACCGTATGCAAATTCTGCTAAATACCTAGGGATGACTCTGGACGCCAAGCTAAGGTGTATAAGGAATTTAGGTGCCCCCCCCCCCCCCCCCAGAGGTGCAATGGGGGCCTAAATCCTCATAAAAAGGTAGAGGAGGTAAAGAGGCATCCCGTCAGAGAGATACCACCCCTACTAATGAGCTTTTAATAAGCCATGTTCGGGGAAGGTTGATATTCCTGTCACCAGAAAATCATCCGACGCCAAACCAGCTGTCTAGAATGAGCGAGAACAGCGCGTCTTTCCCATTGATTCCTCAACGGGATGCCGACAACGCTATCTCTGGAGCTCTGACGGGAGCTTGATGGACCTCTCAGGAGGTAACTCTGTTACACTCCTCCCCTTAAAGACATACTTGATTGAAGATCAAGTATGGTAGTTGGGTGGAATAGTGAATAGCTGAGAACTAATGCTCATTCAATCATAAATAGCTGCATTGGCGTTTTGGATGGGGGAATAGAAATTAAAACTGGATTGTCAATGAAGCTTCATAAGAAGTATCTTCATTGAACAATCGGGACAAAACGGATGCTCAACTATGGAGACTTATACCTTAGGAAATCAAAATATTTATAGAAATTAATTTGCCCAACATTGGGGACTTAGAAATTAAATTGCCCAACTATGGGGACTTGAATGGCGCACTAACCTGGTAATTGACATATAGCAATACTCAGGTGGCGAAAAAATTGAAAGAAAATAGTATAAAATGAATTTGCCCAACTTAGGGGACTTCAATTGTGCACTCAGGTGGCATAAAATTGAAAGAAAATATCATTGAAAGAAAATATCATTGAAAGAAAATATCATTGAAAGAAAATATAAAATGGTTGAAAGAAAATATGAAATGGTTGAAAGAAAATATGAAATGGTATATAAAATATAAAAAGGGAATGAGAGAGAAATTATAATTCAAAGACCAATGAAATTATTTATATACCAAAGGGTGATAATGGGAATTCCTTCTGGAACCCCGGGCCATGTTTCTTCTGAAACATTAACGCCCCAAAAAATAGTGGATTGGACTACTAGGCGTCAGCCGTGCATAATCCAAACCACGCTCTGCTACCATATAAGGAATTTAGGTGCCCCCCCCCCCCCCCAGAGGTGCAATGGGGGCCTAAATCCTCATAAAAAGGTAGAGGAGGTAACAGAGGCATCCCGTCAGAGAGATACCACCCCTACTAATGAGCTTTTAATAAGCCATGTTCGGGGAAGGTTGATATTCCTGTCACCAGAAAATCATCCGACGCCAAACCAGCTGTCTAGAATGAGCGAGAACAGCGCGTCTTTCCCATTGATTCCTCAACGGGATGCCGACAACGCTATCTCTGGAGCTCTGACGGGAGCTTGATGGACCTCTCAGGAGGTAACTCTGTTACAGGTGGAAGGAGCACGTGAAGAAGAAAGAGGAAGAACTCTCAATCAAATTTAGGAACATGTATTGGCTAATGGGCCGATACTCGCAACTTAACATTTATAATAAAGTGCTGCTGTACAAGACCGTGCTGATGCCCATTTGGACCTATGGAATCCAACTATGGGGGTGCACAGCAAAAACAAACATCAAAATAATCCAAACTTTCCAGAACAAAGTACTACGGGCGATCGTTAATGCTCCTTGGTACGTAAGAAATGACGATCTTCATAGAGACCTGCAGATGGAGACCGTGAATGACATCATTAAAAAATACGCTATGAGCTATGAGCAAAGGCTGCTCAATCACACGAACCCAGAGGCTCTCCAGCTACTGGAAAACTCGCAGCAAGTCCGGCGTTTGAAGAGGAATAAACCCTTCGATCTTGGATGCTGATCTCCAGCTTTGGTGCTGAACTTGAACAAGTGTGGTGGTAGTAGTCACTGGACTAAAACCACAGTGAAAGAAAGTGTAATTATGCGAACTAAATAGCTAGATAGTTACTTACATAATAATGTCTATATCATGTAACTAGTTGTTATATACAAATAAAACGCTTTGAAAAAAATAAACAATGGCCGTAAGTACAAGGAACCCAGTCTCAATTCGTAAAAAGTGATTTGGTGTATTACGTGGGAGATAGAGGAGTCCTTTCAGAAATTGGGATTGCACTGGTGATGATTGAAGTGTAGAGATGGGGTTGGGAGAGAGTTGGGCATGATATCGGCCACCATATCGAGTAGTGGTTTTTGTATCAATTCCAATATATTGGTGTGACCTCGGTGGGGAATTGCCCCAAAAGTGAAAACAGTGCTTCCACTACCTATAGGTAGACTCCAAAGCAATAATAAACAGTGTAATAATTTCTTTCATTTCTATTTCAATAACAATGAATACCTGAATAAATAATTATTATCATTATTAGGGTAGAGGCACCAGTAGTAGCCACCATTAAGCAGCCCAGTTTCGGTATTTACAACGTAATTTCTTCATTTCTCCGTTCTTTCTTCCAATCCCGTGTTTTTCTTTTCCCCCAATGTCTGCTCTATCGAATGGCTATTTTTAAAAATTGAATGCGTTGATTAGTTTTAAGAAAATCGAAGAAAAGGAAACCAAGATCTGTCGCTTGTAGTAGCCACCAAAATCTTTAGTACTAGCCACTGTAAGAGACCAGTAGTTGCCACCCCATGGCTACTACTGGAAATACTCATTTTTCAGGAAAACTAATTATATCACAGTGACACTGATGAAAATCTAGCTTATTTTTGAGTTGAATATGAAAAAACACGATAACTCAGTAGTGGCCACGTCATGGCTACTACAGAAATTCGCTAGGTTTTCAAGAACTGGTAGTAGCCACCAAAATCTTTATTAGTAGCCACTGTTAGGGACCAGCAGTAGCCACCTCCTGGCTACTACTGGAACCTCTAATTTTTCAGGAAAACTAATTATATCACTGTGATCCTGATGAAAATCTAGCATATTTTCATGTTTAATGTGATAAAACACGAAAACTCAGTAGTGGCCACATCATGGCTACTACAGAAATTCCCTAGGTTTTTAAGAACTCGTAGTAGCCACCCCACAAATATGACCCTAATTGTCTAAAATCCTACGTGAAACAACTTGAAATATATCAAGAAATCACCAAGGATTGTGAATAAAACGAAACTATCTCAAAAAGTCCTAGAATGAAGTGAAATACTGAGGTAAACAAGGACTAGGTCCTTGATTAAAACCGTAGGTGAGGAGCTCATCTGATCAACTGGCATTGGCAGTCTGGGTTATAAGACGCGTTGTTGTTCTCACTGGTGACTTTATTATGGTGGGAACGGTTGGAATAAACAGCTTACATCTCCTGGTTTAAAATAGCGCTAAAATTTCAAATTTCTTGATGGCACCAAATTCTTATTTTTCAAATCTAAAGTTCATGGGTGGCTACTACTGGCAGGGGTGGCTACTATCGGTGCCTCAACCCTATTTACTTATTTATTTTTTTATAATTAAAATTTATTTATTTGTATGTATTTATTCTTTTCAGCGGCGAATTGTGGAGTTTGCGCAGTTCTCGCCGCTGGTGGAAACTGCATTTGTGACGTCACGTGCTGTCCGCAGCAGCCTGTATGCGACTACGGAGAACAGCTCGTCACCACGATGGTGGGGAGCGGTGAGTGTAAAAATAAAAGTAATCTAATTAAAAAGGATTATTTTTTAAGGGTTCAACGAATGATGGTTAACACTTTTAATTCTAGAGCTTTAATTGTACTTTTTTTTTTTTTTTTTTTTTTTTTTTTTTTTTTTTTTTTTTTTTTGAGTCGCTGAACTTGAATTTGCTGTCATAAAAATCAAAATTCTAACAGAAATACGTTTTTTATACGAATATTTGTGTCGCGTAATCGCCGACAGATGAATATGTGTCATTCCAGACGAACACTGTCCGTAGAATTGTGCTAGAAACTTCAAACAAATTTTAAAATGTTAAGGACACAAAACGAAAGTTCGAGTTCGTTGGCCAGCATGATTGGATTACATCTTCGGGTTGAAATTTTCGAAAATGTAGTCAAAAACGCTGCAAATTATTACACAAAGGTTTATTATTTATGTATTAGACAGCCCTTCTACGTAGATCTCTGGTCCATAATTATTAAACGCCGCTTATAGTATATTTAGTATCAGAACTCGGAGCTTCGGACCTCACAAATCGGTTCAATCCATTACAGCAGCGGAATATCACAATCTTACGCTTTTTAATATAGTTGATAAACAAAACAATTTATTACCAAGTCATCTTTCCAACACATAAAATTATTGACTATATTGTATATTGAAATCATCTAATTGGTCAAATTTCAAAAAATGTGCTGACAAAATCACTGAAAATGGCTAAGAATTGTTAAATTGATATTTTTTTAGCATAAGATTGGTCAAATAAAGTTTATCAACTATGAAATAGAACATTCAAAAATTTATGTACGAAGTTATGCTAAAAACTTGAACTTCATTAAATTTTGTTTTAAAAAATCTATAAAATTGCAAAAAATAGCCTAAAATCCAAAATCTCTTTTTGAATAGAAGATTATCATTTAGAAAACTTTTTTTCCATAAAATTAATAGCTAACATTTTCTTTTCACTCATAAATCTCCAATTTCTATACAACTTGAAATATACAAAAAAAAAAAACACTTTTTCACCTATTTTTGGCTCATAGCACCCATGAGAGTGGAGCGATCGAGCTGGCGAGAAGTTAGGACCAACTAGACCCCAAGTGGAGTCTATGTGCGAAAGAACAGATTTTTTAAGTCAATTCTAAGGCCTTTTATGGCCCGAACGGCGAACGGCGAACAGCAAACGGCAGACGGCGGAGACATTTCAAATTTGGATTCTACGCACCTTGAAACGTAAAGTGACAAAGTTTGAGGGGGGGTTATAAAAATTTTTTGCTATACGATCACATAGGCTTATCATTGGAAATAATAAACCAAAATTTCAAAATAGCCTGTTTTTTGCGATTTGTTGTGCGAAATAAGTTTTTCAGCATACCAACATGTGGTATATTCGGAATCAGCGTAAAATTTCCTGTAAGAATATGTATCAAGTTTTAAAAAATTTCAAATTTGAAAAATCAGTCAAAAATCGAAATAATCGAAGGTTTCTCCAAAAATTCACTCATGGGATCATGCTGCATGACTGGTCTATTTTTTTCTTTTAATCCAGGCCGAAATAATGAATAGTAGGGAAATGGAAGCCTAAAAAAAACCGCCAAAACTGTCCAAAGTTGCCATGCTTGACGATACCAATTCGTTTTATTTGCAGGTATTTATCCCCATTGCTGCAGCACCTACGCCTGCATCAACATGCAGATTTGTCCTCAGGACTCGTTCTTGTCCGACGACGGGTTGTGCGTTTGTCGCCCCTGCCCTGACAAAGTTTGTCCAGCTGGTACTTACGTGTCTGTCGTCGAGCCAGGTAAGCTACAAACTCGAAATCGTGACAATTTAATGATTGTCGTGACTAAATTCTTACCTTTAACCCTATACATGGTGATTCCCTCGCAGATGCCAAAAAAAATTTGGGTGAAAATTCATCAAAAATGGAATAAAATGCCTCCAACTGCATATTTTTATCTCAATCCGTTCTGGAGATATGATTTTTTAAAGGTTTTTTTTTTTTTTTTTCAGGAAAACCGTGTTTTTTTCCTTTTAAACTGAAATTTCTCCACTTTACTTCATTTAATTTTAACTTTTGACCACATTTTCGGAATCAGCATTAAATTTACTATAAGAATAGTGTACTTGGGTTCTTAAAAAGTACCATCCAAAGGCCCTCACATCAGCTCAAACATTGACGATTTTGAAAAAAGAATATTTCTGAAAATCTTTAAAACTTTACTACTCTTCCAAAACGAATCCTGGAAACTAGCAAATCTCATGAAAACTGCTTCGTCTAATACTCTTTCCAACGGTATAATCAAGTTTACTTTTATTTTGTTATTTAGTGGAGAAAATTATGTTTGAATGTTAAAAAATGTGGTTTTTTCAATGAAATTGTTGGTTTTCTCGAAAGATGACCCTCCATGAATCTACGAGTATGGGGTCGGTTTCGATGTATTTTTTCACGCTGTATCGAATGGTAACATTTGTAGATCTCTCCAACTCCGTTATAACCGAGTTTCACACTTAAAATCGCAAGTGTGTTGTTTGTTTGTTACCATTAAATGTATGTGTGTAAAACTAGTTAATTAAAGTGTGATGTAAGTAATGTAAATGTGTGATCATGAGATTTGCCAGTTTCCAGGATTCTTTTTAAAAGAGTAATAAAGTTTTAAAGATTTTCAGAAATATTATTTTTTCAAAACCGTCAATATTTGAGCTGATGTGAGGGTCTTCGGATGGTACTTTTTAAGAACCCAAGTACACTATTCTTATAGGAAATTGAATGCTGATACCGAAAATGAGGTTGAAAGTTAAAATTAAATGAGGCAAAGTGGAGAAATCAGAGTGTAAAATGAAAAAACACGGTATTCCTGGAAAAACCTTTAAAAAATCATATCTCGAGTACGGATTGAGATAAAAATATGTGGTTGGCGGCATTTTACTCCATTTTTGATGTAGTTTCACCCAAATTTTTTTTTTGCATCTGCGAGGGAATCACTCTATATAATACTAACCTGTACAACACCCGTACACCTGTACGGGTTAGTCGGTGCATGAGGAACCACTCTCTTTCCATCACCTCTCGTAGTTACAATGGCAATTTAAAAAAAAACATATTTTTTCATGTTTTCATTCATCATTTGATGTTTTTCTGTAGTCGTTGGCGACAGGTACGACTGCATGATCGGCGACCTCCCCATCTGCGCGGCTTCACCTTTTGCGCGCACTTTAAAAAATTGAGTGATGGGTCATTTCTTCATGAAACTTCACGTAGAATTCCATTCTCCAATAAAAAATGGGGGTTCCTATTCAAAATAACGAAGTTGATGTCAATTTTGCGCACATTTGTGCACGTGTACAATGCGCTTTCGTCATTTTTGAGATCCTTACACATCAAGATTGAAAATAAAAATCATTTCTTTGGCCCAATATTAAAGATTTTAGCGGTGGGGGGAGAGGGGACGTTTTTGGGGACACCCATCACCTCTCGTTTTTTCATGGTAGCAGAGCTTGGTTTTGAACTACCCAAAACCCTAAAAAACTTTTGATAATTTCGAATTTTTCCAGTACGTTGTAACAGAGTTACCTCCTGAGAGGTCCATCAAGCTCCCGTCAGAGCTCCAGAGATAGCGTTGTCGGCGTCCCGTTGAGGAATCAATGGGAAAGACGCGCTGTTCTCGATCGTTTTAGACAGCTGGTTTGGCGTCGGATGGTTTTCTGGTGACAGGAATATCAACCTTCCCCGAACATGGCTCATTAAAAGCTATGACTAGGGGTGGTATCTCTCTGACGGGATGCCTCTGTTACCTCCTCTACCTTTTTATGAGGATTTAGGCCCCCATTGCACCTCTGGGGGGGGGGGGGGGGGGGGCACCTAAATTCCTTATATGGTAGCAGAGCGTGGTTTGGATTATGCACGGCTGACGCCTAGTAGTCCAATCCACTATTTTTGGGGCGTTAATGTTTCAGAAGAAACATGGCCCGGGGTTCCAGAAGGAATTCCCATTATCACCCTTTGGTATATAAATAATTTCATTGGTCTTTGCATTATAATTTCTCTTTCATTCCCTTTTTATATTTTATATACCATATTTTCTTTCAATTTTATGCCACCTTAGTGCACAATTTAAGTCCCCTAAGTTGGGCAAATTCATTTTATACTATTTTCTTTCAATTTTTTCGCCACCTGAGTATTGCTATATGTCAATTACCAGGTTAGTGCGCCATTTAAGTCCCCATAGTTGGGCAATTTAATTTAAAAGTCCCCAATGTTGGGCAAATTAATTTCTATATATATTTTGATTTCCTAAGGTATAAGTCTCCATAGTTGAGCATCCGTTTTGTCCCGATTGTTCAATGAAGATACTTCTTATGAAGCTTCATTGACAATCCAGTTTTAATTTCTATTCCCCCATCCAAAACGCCAATGCAGCTATTTATGATTGAATGAGCATTAGTTCTCAGCTATTCACAATTCCACCCAACTACCATACTTGATCTTCAATCAAGTATGTCTTTAAGGGGAGGAGTGTAACAGAGTTACCTCCTGAGAGGTCCATCAAGCTCCCGTCAGAGCTCCAGAGATAGCGTTGTCGGCGTCCCGTTGAGGAATCAATGGGAAAGACGCGCTGTTCTCGATCGTTTTAGACAGCTGGTTTGGCGTCGGATGGTTTTCTGGTGACAGGAATATCAACCTTCCCCGAACATGGCTCATTAAACGCTATGACTAGGGGTGGTATGTCTCTGACGGGATGCCTCTTTACCTCCTCTACCTTTTTATGAGGATTTAGGCCCCCATTGCACCTCTGGGGGGGGCACCTAAATTCCTTATAACGTTCAACATATCATATCATCATATCATCGACATATCTATACCAATTGAGAAGATTATTTGTGTTAAAAGTTGTAAATATTTGTTGCTCAAGATAATCCATCCATCATTCATTAATTGATGTTTTTCTGTAGTCGTTGGCCCGGGGACTCCTGGCCAATGCTGCGACAGGTTCGAATGCATGATCGGCGACCTCGACAACTGCACGGCGATCCCCGTCTGCGACGAGGGCTTCATGCTCATGGTCACGGATGTCGTCGACGGGTGCAACCAGTACGTCTGCATGCGCCTCGTCTGCCCCTGGGATTCCATCGCGACTCCGGCAATGACCTGCGAATGCGACGAGAGCCGCTGCCCTCAGGGGAAGGCCATCTGTCGATCCGGTGAAGTTCCCATCGTCGTCAGGAAGAGTACAGGCGTCCCAGGTACACTTTTTGTTTTAATTTGCAGAACGTATTTATCCTTTTATTTCAAATCTGATTTACGGCAAGAGACAGTGCCGCTGCACTGTGTGTTGTGAATACTTGGTATGTAGCTGAAGCAGCGTATTGTGAATACTTGGTTTGTAGCTGAAACAGCGTTCACACTATGCCGGGAGGCATCCCCAGGCACAACATGCTTGGCAAAAACCTCGCATATGTGGACGTGCCGTTTTATTAGGATTGAAAAGGATGTTTGATGAAGGTAGATCAGCTAGTTCTGTGTGTGTCTTAGGGTTTGTTCAGACACGTCGTTCGTAACTGGACACGCCCACTTTTGACTGTTCGGACAACACGAGAACCAGTTCTGGAAAACCTCGAACTAGCAGTTCGTTGTTCGGACGTAGTAGTTCGTTACCGTTCCGAACCAGATCTACCAGTTCTGTCTTTTTTCCAGAACTAAAGGTTCTAGACATGCGCAGTAAACAAGCTTGGCCCCGCCCCGTATGCACGTACCTCCCGCCAAACTTTCAAGTTGTCATCAGCCTTCTTAATTCACGTTCTCGCGCTCACATTTTTATCTGATATCTTTTCAATTTATCTTGCCCTTAACGTTTCATACAACTGTAAGTAACTCGTATAGGTACACGATTGCGACCTTACGGTACGACATAAAAACATTCCGATTCTAGAGATGGGTTTCTATACCCCTACTTAAAGTAGCCTAAAATTATTATTTTAGGGTTAACAAATCGAAGTATGTGAAAAAACGTCTTTTTTAGCAGTTGTTGCCTTTTCTCTGGGTGCAAATTATATTCAGTTCCCCTCATCCCATAAGACTGGTAGGTACTTAATTAACATAAAAGTTCTTAAATGGCCAATTTGGCCAATAATCGGTTTTAGCACTTTTTGGTCTATTCTCCAAAATGGCTCGAGGGATATCAATGAAATTCATAGGAGTTACCGAGGTCAAGTTCAGTTCCTGACAGGGCAACTGTGTTCAGTAGCCATTTTCAAAACACATCAAAGTCAAACCTTGGGCGGAAAGACATTGAACATGAAAGTACGCAGTTAAATTCAAAACATTTTATTGAATAACAATTTAGGTATCGCTGCTTAAATGTAGTATCACAAGATACTAACAGGCCTCATAAACATTAACAGACCTGATAAAGTATAACAAAAATATTGAGTTATAGTTTTTATAACACAAATTACAAACATGTAACCACGTTTTGGGAAAAAGACGGGGAGGTTATCAGGTTATCAATTCCGAACTACATAAATGGCGTTCGGACTGGGAGTTCAGAACCAAGAGTTCTGAACCGGTTCCCGTCCCCTCCCTTTGCAGTTCGATTCCGAACTAGATGAATTCCGAACTGGTTTGGAACTACGTGTCCGAACAAACCCTTCTACTGCAGAATGTATATCAGCTGGTTCTCTGTGTGTCTTATACTACAGAAGGTAGATCAGCTGGTTTTGGTCGTAGATGAGGAATGAGTGTTGAAAGGACTCCAGTACACTCTAGTGCAGCGGTTCCCAACCGCTGGGCCGCGGCCCACTTGTGGGCCGCAGGCAGCTCGCTACTGGGCCGCGGATCCAGGCCGGAACATAATATTAAAATATTGCAAAATGAGTAGGTACGTTATTAATAAATCGGTCCTCACGATAAAATATTAATTTAGGCATTCTCTTGGATAGTGTAAGTTTACTGATCCAATTATTTTACAATTTATTTTTTAAATTTATTTACAAGTCGCTTGACAATTTTATAACAGAAAATTAATTAGAATGGTCAAAGTGTGTAGGTTTGACAACTAACGGGGCACGAGCTATGTCTGGTATTCATAGGGGGTTAATCGCCAGAGTTAGGTCAATAGCTCCCTTTGTCAAATGGACACATTGCAGCATATATAGAGAAGCTCTTGCATTTAAAGGTTTGGGCGAGTGTCTGAAAAAAACTCTTGACGATGCAGTAAAAATCGTCAATTTTATTAAAGCAAGGCCAAAAAAACTCGAGACTTTTCAGTGTTTTGTGTGATGAAATGGGCAGTCAACACAAATAGCTTCTACTTTACTGTGAAGTTCGGTGGCTATCCAGAGATTTTTATCAAGATTGTTTGAACTTCGTGATGAACTCTGGGTTTTCCTCATGAAGGCATATGATGGCAAACGTGCAAGTTCTTTCTTAGACTGTGTGACCGATGAAAACTGGTTGAAGCGGTTAGCGTATTTGGCAGATATTTTTGGTGCCCTCAACACTCTTAATCTAACTCTTCAGGGCAAGGTTCATAAGTTTCTTGTACAAGACAAAATAGAGGCAATGATAATAACATTTCAACGATGGGCTAATAAAATTGAAATTAAAAAAAATTCTTTCGACGTTTTTCCTGTCCTACGTGGTTTCCTTGAAACCAACGAAGTCAAAAACTGATGAAACAACAGCTGCAACCATAAAAGATCACCTCTCATCTTTGGCTTCCGACCTCAGGCAGTTTAGTTTTAAATACATATTTATCAAAATTTATTTCAATTACTTGTCTCATCACTTTTCTTTTGCTTTGTGTTTTAACTTTTTATTTTCGGACTGAGAAATCACAGTAAGAAACTAAGTCTTTTCATATTTCTTTTAGGAACTAGTTCCCTCAAATTGAAGGCGAAATCCAATGGATCAGAAATCCTTTTCATGAAGATAACTTTAAAAAAGTTAACACATCTTCAAGTAAAGAGGTCTCTTTAATTGAACTGTCTTGTGATCAGGATCTGAAATCAAGTTTTAAAATGACCCCATTGATTCCTTTTTGGATAAATGTGCGAAAAGACTATCTCGCAATTGGCAAAATTGCACTGACGCAATTGATGGATTTGCAGCTAATTATCTGTGTGAAGAGCGTTTTCTACTTTAGTTTATTTGAAAAATAAGTATAGAAATAAGTTAAACGTGGAGAGTGACTTAAGTCTGAAATTGTCAAGTTTCGATCTCGATATTATGCACTATTAGGGGACAAACAATGTCAGGAATCCCATTTAGTTTGAACAGCCATGTTAATATATCTATAAATAAATAAAGGTTCTTCAGTAAAAAGTTTTTTTTTTTCCTTTTTGCTCAGTATGTTTTAATTTGATTTAATATTTGCTTAAATACCTATGGGAACATTATATATATATATATATATATATATATATATATATATATATATATATATATATATATATATAATCGGGGTGGGCCTAGGATTTTTTTTTTTTCAAAAAATATTATTGGGCCCCCAAGCTAAAAAGGTTGGGAACCGCTGTGCTATGCCATTTTTCTTGTATAATAACTTCCTAAGCCGATACTATCTTATAGTGAACCAGCTATTACATGTTATAAATGTTTATTTATTATTATTTGTCTTTTAGGTGATTGCTGCGATCAAATCCACTGCACCGTCAACTCGTGCCCTCCGGACTCCATGTTTAATGAGATGACCGGGCAATGCGAATGTGTACCTGAACTCTGTTCACCACCACCTGACTGTGGGCCTGTGGAGTTGTTCATCCACGCGCCTGAAATCCGAGCTCCTGGCACCTGCTGCGATCTCTACGGGTGCGGAACAGAGATAATGTGCCCGAGCGACTCCAGACCCAACTCCTGGAACACGGAATGCATCTGCGACTACACCAAATGCATGTCGCCGGTAATGACAACTATATGTTTGCTTTTTGCTTCCCTTACTTAAGGCCCTTATTAAGGTACCAGCGTTCCCCCCGCGCGCGTTGCTGCGCCCAAATTAAATTTGTTTATTGATCGTAATTTTGAACTGTTATTAAGTCAATCGTGGGATCATTAGGGAAAAAACTGGATTTTAGATCCACTCAGCTGATCTGGGATCGGTCAGTTGTGTTCAGAAGTCCCTCAAGGGCCCACATACCAAATCTCAGAATCGTGGGATCATTAGGGAAAAAACTGGATTCTAGATCCACTCAGCTGATCTGGGATCGGTCAGTTGTGTTCAGAAGTCCCTCAAGGGCCCACATACATAATCTCAGAATCGTGGGATCATTATGGAAAAAACTGGATTCTAGAGCCACTCAGCCGATCTGGGATCAGTCAGTTGTGTTCAGAAGTCCCTCAAGGGCCCACATACCAAATCTCAGAATCGTGGGATCATTATGGAAAAAACTGGATTCTAGAGCCACTCAGCTGATCTGGAATCGGTCAGTTGTGTTCAGAAGTCCCTCAAGGGCCCACATACCAAATCTCAGAATCGTGGAATCATTAGGGAAAAAACTGGATTCTAGAGCCACTCAGCTGATCTGGGATCGGTCAGTTGTGTTCAGAAGTCCCTCAAGTGGCTACATACCAAATCTCAGAATCGTGGGATCATTAGGGAAAAAACTGGTTTCCAGAGCCACTCAGCTGATCTGGGATCGGTCAGTTGTGTTCAGAAGTCCCTCAAGGGCCCACATACCAAATCTCAGAATCGGGGGATCATTAGGGAAAAAACTGGATTCTAGAGCCACTCAGCTGATCTGGGATCGGTCAGTTGTGTTCAGAAGTCCCTCAAGGGGCTACATACCAAATCTCAGAATCG
>CM061048.1:38828423-38960923 GCA_030762985.1 Adelphocoris suturalis
GATCCATAGGAACAGGATGTTTAAAGAATAGATCCATCATGCACCTCACCTACTACATAAGTTATACATAATTATAAAATTTAATTGAACTTGCTACAAAAACTTTGAAAATTAAGCTTGTAGCACTCAACGGTAGCACTAGCCTTCTTGTGTATGTCTTTGTTACGTGGTATTGTTTTGTCTCGTTGTTACGTGTTGTAGTTTCGAATCGTCGTTTGATGACAATTTTCGGTATTCTACGTTAAGAGTAAAAGCATTTATGAGACATAACGTTAGAGTAATTGTAACACTTCACCATGGTGAGAAATAACTCCACTCAAAACTTTCGATAACTCGTTTCCGACTTGATAAAAACGGGTGTTCTATATTCTATGGAAAAAACTTGTTTTTACACTTCTATATTGAACAGTTTGCTTGAATTAACGACTGATGATAACAATATTTATATTCAATTGACTTTAAACAGACCAGAGAATGGAATTTTTTCAAGCCCTGGCAAACTTCTATAACACACAGAATTCACAATACGCTATTTATAGTGCTATTCATCTCGTATGCATAGGATTACAACTGAAAAAAGGATTTTCCGCCATACTATCTCAGTTGATCGGCCTTTTGTTTAAGTTTGTTTCTTGGTTCCGTAGGGCAAAACAAAACCCTAGCCTTCCATTGTCTAATACCCGAGCCACTTTTGTCTTCCGTATTCGAAGCTGAAAGGGAACCGGAAATTATTTTCAAAAGATGAAACCCTATACATTTTGAGACAATCGTTTTCCTTTCGCGTATTTGAGCTACATCGAACTGCGTTGGAGTCTTCCCATTGAAAGTATGGCGTTCCCACGCCGGAAAAGCCTTTTTATTATTTGCCTTGGATGACAACATGAATAAACACCACTCAAGCTCGTATCATTTCACCCCTTTCGTGTAGAGCAAAACATTTTTTTCCCAGATTTATCAAATATTTACTCCATCCTTTTCAGAGAGCGGTTCGGGAAAAGCGTTGACTGCCATTTCATTCATAACAACAGATGCCTTTTTCAAGAATGAAAAAAGCCATAGCAGTAACAAGAACCTGGAAAATGACATTCCACGTCATAACACATTAACGAATACGGTTATGAAAACACTTAAGATAGTTCCTTTTCTTGACCACTGAATCTGAGGTTTCATTTTTCGAAACAAATGGCGCCTTTGCCTGTCAGATGGTTTCCTCATCAAGTTGAAAAAATATGGTGGTAGTTAAGTATGTAAGCATACACGAAGTACACTATGACACACGCAAAAGAAACATTTTAACTAAAAACTTAACTATTTATCGAAATGAATGAATTATCGAGAAGAAAAAACTTGCTGGTTTGGTTTTTACACAGAAATGTTATGACTGAGCATTTTTTCTAACCTATATTATCCATTCCCAACTTTTTTTGTTAAGGGATTATTCAGATTTGAAATCCATGTCAAATTTCATGGGAAAATGTCTTATCTCTACGAAGTACAGTATTAATTTAAAAAACCGTTCAGAACCTTATGTAAAATATGTATTTTAATTAATTACCTACTACTTAATAGCGTGGATGTAATTCGTGCATGGCACAATATCCTTTATCAGTACAGTTTCCACCTTGTAGATGTAAGTTGATCGTATTAATTACTGAGAACTCGGAAACAAGCGAAGAGCAGTGTTGGGAGCAATCCAGGTGGTAAAATATGAGAATCCCAACGTTTAGCCACTCCCAGAAATACCTAAGTCTTCACGACGGGAATGTGGACTAAACGAATTTCGGCGTTTACGAACCCGATCCGAGAGCCTGATCCGTTAAGTAATTGAACGTTTGGCTCCCTCGAACGACAACACACCTTGATAGCGGATAAGGTCCGAGGGGGATGCTTCAGCTGTAATTAGTTTTCCTCTCTCAACGAGCGGCTCAGTTTCCGCAAAATATACCATCGAAAACAGGCTGTAAGTTTTGGTTCACTCAGGATTGTTCTTGCTTGAAGAACTATTCTGTAAATTGATCGATTTGTATTGCTATTAATAGCGAAAACACCATAGATTAAACGGGACCGAGATCTGTCTACTCTTAATCATAGAGATTTAACTGAATATCTACTAAAGTGCTAAAATTCGAATAAATCAGCGCTGCTGAAGTAATTTATTCCTTATAAGTTATTATTAGTATGACTTACTTAGTAAAGATATTTTGTCAGTTTTCTCTGAGGTGACCAGGTAGCTGGTCTACATGATTCTCGTGATCATCACAGTTTACAAGTTATTGTAAGTTATTATAACAGTGCAGTTATTCCGTTTTGGAGTCCGTGTGGTCACGGTATGGTATGTACCCCAGCCCCAATTTCGGTTCCATCTAACCCTGTAGCACTCAGGAATGAAACTGTGTACCTACCAACTTGTCTATGCACCCGAAAATCCCAATTTTGATCAAACTTGAGAGTTGAGAAAGTCTTGAGTAATTACTTACTGATACATGATATATCACCAGTACCCGTATACGTGGTAGCCTTTGTTCATGCTCGATCATGTAGCTCTCATCTCATGCACTTTCTCGCTTTAATAGTAATTTGATTTTGATGAGATTTTATATTGTTCCTAATTTAGGTTTATTTCATTCATGGAAATTGTATTCCTACGCCGGAACGGTAAGTGTGGAATGCATGTGACACGCATTACTCTCTCAACCATCAGAAATCATGATGAGAACATACTAATTGATCAACGTTGCCACGGACGTCCTGAAAAAAAAAGGTGTCAAATACGGAAATAATTAATTTTTTCGTAGTTCGCTGCGTTCTTAATTTATATTTGATGTAATTCTTCAGAATATGTGGCGTGAAAGAAATATTACACAAATGTGAATTTAATAATCCAGATGGAAAGTTCACTAGTTCTTATAAACGAACTTGAAATTTTAACCCAACACCGCAACTCATATTTAGCAACCACACTATAAAAAGTGACCTCAGCGTTGACAAGGGAGGTCAATATGTCGTGAGGAGCCTGGAAGCGTTTCGCTGTCGGTAAACCAAAGGCAACAAAACAGAGTCATAACGGGCTCGGACCGACCCCCGACTCTCCGGAAGGGAAAAAGTTCTAGTCGTATCCTCCACGCTCCACCATTGTGTCTGTGATGGCGTGAAGGGGGTAGTAGGTTTTTACCCACAACAGTTCCACAACCTCTTCTTCCTCGTTCCCGAACTTTCCCTCAAGAAAAGGGCTCCGAGGGTTTTTCGGACATAACCTATTGAATCAACGATTATACCAACTTATAAGAGCCCTCTCCGAGACACTCGCCTGCTCGTTTTCCCTTTGGGAGGGACGTCTGTTTCTTTTCACAAGTTAAGCCAATAACTGAAGAGCTCCTTCTCTTCTTTTGGATCTACCATATTCTCTCTCTTTCAATCCTTTTTCCGTCGCCTTTTTTTCGCTTGAACAATTGTGTATCACAGCTACTTAAACAACCCATGAATAATTTGCCACGTATTCCACATTTTTTGTACGCATGTTTCATCCTTCATGTTTTTAACAAAATTTTGATTACTTTAAAAGCTCAGCGCTGCGAGCGCTAGCGCTAGCGAAAAAGGCCTCCTGGACCTCCACTTGCTTGTAGCTTAGAGCCTTGGCTAAATTATTTTTAAATCCATATCAAATGGACTGATCATCACTGTATAAGTCTAGCAGAATTATTGTGGAATTGTATTGACTAACAAGGCAACTACAATAAACATCTGGTACATCAAACTTAGCAACTTCTGTTGCAAGCGTGTAATCACCGATTCTTCTCGTTTATTTGGAATGTTCCGAGCGCTTAAAGAGTAATTCTCTGGAGGTCCAGAGATTTGGTTTGTTCGGTAACACTTTCTGAGCTTCCCAACGAGTGATGAATGGTTTTTATGAGGGTGGTAAATGGGAAAATTACATTCTCCCTTGTTACGATCGGTTGTAAGTGACACTGCTGATAACTAACGTACAAGATTTCGAGACATTTTCGGGCAGTAAGCTCATGTTTAAAGAATTTCCCTTGCTAAAATGAAGCTATTGCTAAGGGTAGACAATTTTTAGTAACTATTTTTTCAAAAAAATTTGTTAGTACGTTACACTTTTTGATGATCATTATAATGAAGGTGGGAGGAAACAAACAGACTTACCTGAAGAAAAGTGGATAAAGTGGTCACAAGAGGAATGGTGCAATCCTCTCGGCTAACCAAACAACCAAAAGGGACTGCCGTTTCCCGGAGACGACCTGACATATTGACATTCAGATAAAGCAGTATCCCTCTCGAGGAGATTGCGCCTTTACGGTAAGCGCCAATGCAAAGTTTGGCTATTAGTCTTAGAAGAGGGATAGTTTTCGTCGACAAATAATCCCAACTCAAATAGGGGCAAAGGATTGGAAGAATTCCAAACACCTATTCGTACAGGTATAGGCCATGTGCACAGGACGCACACTCGCCACGAAGTTGTGGAAAACCATTTTAAAACGGAAGTTAGTGAAAAAACGTTGTTTATTTTCACGAAAAATTAAGAGTTAAAATATCAAATCGATTTCGATGGTTAGACCAACGACAACCATTGATTGCTGCCGATGACCCGTCGAAATCAATTTAACTTCGAAACTCTTTACTTTTCATGGAAACGTAAAACGTTGTTATCGATTGACCATAAATATTCCTCCATTTTATCACATCAATTTGTTTATTTGATTTTGAACATATATTCAAGACTTTGATCAATAATATTATTCTTTCCTGAAAACTCGGACTTGTGGTCGCGTCTAGCTTTATATTTCTGTAGTTTAAGGAATTATTAAGGCAATCGCCAATAAAAATGTTTCCACTGACTTCCGTTTTGTCATTCTATCTTGTGATTTTGTATGTTTCCTTAGTAGTTTTTATTTTTTGTATCATATTTTTATTTTTTATATTCACTTGGCAGCAGTTCTGCGGCCATAATCATAAAGCTTTATTTTTTTTCTCTCTTTTTTTAAACATAAGTCTCTATTCAATTGAAAACAAAAAATAACCATAACAAGTCTAGAAAACAAACTAACTCTTGACTCCTTTATTCTTAATAAATTTAAAAATGGCTTTAGGTACTGAAATTTTGAGTGGGCCACCTGATGCAAATGTAGCGGGTTGACCAATTGACTACTGACTTCGTTTAACATAATGTCCCTTACGCCAGTGTTTAGGGCAGATCATAAAAACGTGTTCTAAGGTTTCCTCTTCGGTGATACAGTGACCACATCAGGACGAGTTGATAAATACTCCACACATATACCATGATTAAAACGTAGTCTTGCGATCATTCTAATTTCTTGCCTGCTAAAATCCAGCTGGGCAAACCATGGCTCATGGAAACGTCAGGATTCATTTCCGGAAACGAATCCCCACCCTAGCAACATTATGTAATTCTTTCCGTCTGTCTTTCAGCTGTCTATATACCGAAGTGTATAAGTCACTGTAAGGTAGTCCTATAATGAACCATTTCATTCTTGCTAACGCCTACGTGCGATCATGTCCACACGAAATGAACTAGACCTTGACTAACACTCATACGTCTTACCATACCCTTAATCTCTATAATGATATGATTGTAGTTGCTATAGACATTTTATAGTTCGCGAGTTTCACAACGATACTTCAACAGTCCGAACCAAACTTTTTTATACGGTAATCGCATTGAGTAGAGGCCTCACGTATTGCTTAAATCTCACAAGTGAATATCGATGCCAGAGGGCTAACCTTGATCACTCTACCACTACTTGTTTGAGGATCGAAACAAAAACACCCTCAACTTTGAGTATCACCAGTCTTTAATCCATCCATGTACAGATTATACCCCGTGGGGAATCTAACTTGGATTGGTTCCTGAAATGTCGATGTTGAACACGAATATCCTCTAATCCGAGAGATATCTATAAAAGTATATCGAGTTGTTTGAATCAATGAGTAAGCGCTCTGAAAAACTGACAAGCCGCGACTAGTATGGACGACGTCTATCCATGTTTTTTGCGACCATTTCACCCAGTGTTTATGATGTCACCCAACCATAACACAAGCTATGAAACGGTATAGGTATCTAGCAAAAGAAAAAATACTGTGTTGTTTGTAGTGTAACTCGAGCCGAGAAAAAAAGTAAATAAACAAACTCTAGTGCCCTCTAATTTGTCATGGTTAAGTATGTACCACGTCAATAAATTGTTGGGATACCTACCAAAGTAAAGTTATTATTTGTTACATGCTGATTATGAAATGATCGTTAAAGTCAACATAACTTTGTAACTATTTATTTTTATGTAAATGAAAAACGTTCTTCATGGGCTTCTACGACTTTGTCATAAGTTATTTAGTTTAGTTCGTTTTATTTCGACTTTAGTTCGATTTCGTAAAGTTGATTGATAACATTTCACAGCAGAAAGAGTGTCCTATGTTTCCCTACCAATGACGCCCAAGGTGTATATGCAACTGGAAAAATCGTGGAATTTCGGTAAACGTAAAATGTCAAAAATTTCAATAGAAAGATCGTAGATAACGGAACATAGTCTGACGAGATGAATTTGTTCAAAGCATGACATGCAGAAGAAAGTTCTACCTGTTGTAACTAGGTGTGGAAGAAAAGTCAATATGCCTAGTAGGTTTTGTAAATTGACACCTGTAAATTTCTAGTCGGAGCGAACCAGTTCAATCGTTTACACAACTCAAGATGGGAGTAAGCTCTAAAACTCTTGAATGAATGTCAGTTTACTATTATTTAAGTCTGAATGTTTGGTGCTTGGCAAAATTCAAATTAGTAAATGTTCGTCAGAAAGAAGTGCGTTTCGTGTGAGTCGGTTTGTTCAGTTTAAAGTCAGTGTAATTTGTATTATCTATATTAATAAAATAGTATGTCTGTCTGTACATTGATTGGAATCATGAAATTTTGCGTTTATTTTCCATTTGATGCTATTTGTAGACGATTGGTACCATTTTCCCAAACTTTCTGTATTCTCCGTCTGTCCACATGTTTGTCCGCTTTTCACGGTTGCAGGGGTCATTGAACAACTGATATGAATAGTAGGAAATGCCTTTATCAGTTCAACTTAAATTATAGGCTATTTGAAGTTTTTTTAAATTGAGCCAGAGGGGGTGTTTTAGGGGGGGGGGGGGGGGTGAAATGGGGAATCTTGGACAGCATTGAACGAACTGGGGATCTGATTGTTTGAATATGTTTGGATTATTCTGACTTGAATCATAGGCTACTTGAAATTTTTCAAATCTGCCCCATAGAGGGTGTTTTAGGGGAGGAGGGAATGGGATATTTTGTTATAACTGAACAAACCGGGGATCTGAGTGGGGGAATATGTTTGAATTAGTCTAACGATGCCCCGTAGGGGGTGCTTTGGAAGAAGAGGGGGGTGAAATATGGTATCATGGACATCAGTTAATAAACTGGAGACGTGATTGTTGAAATATTGTCGGGTTGTGATTGTTGAAATATTTTCGGGTTACTCCAACTTGAATCGTAGACTAGGTACCTGAAATTTTCAAACTCGACCATTAGGGTTGGGGGGGGGGGGGGGGTGGAATGGGGTTATCTTGGACATCACTAAATAAAATGGAGCTGATTAGTAAGAAATGTTTGAAATACTCTTACTTGAATCGCAGGCTACTTCAAGTTTTCCAATCTAACCCATAGAGAGCGTTTTGGGGGAGAGTGGCAGGGGGTAAAATGGACATCACTGAATAAACAGGGGACCTGATTGCTAAAATATATTTGAATTACACTAACTCAGGTCACAGGCTACTTGAAATTTTTCAAATTTGACCAAAAGGGGGTATTTTTTTAGAGAAGGGTGGTGGGGGGGGGGGGGGGGTTGAAATGAGGTATCTTGGATATCACTGAATAAACTGAGGACCTTATTGATTAAATGTTCGGAATACTCTCACTTGAATCACAAACTACTTTAAATTTTCAAATCTGAACCATAACGGCTGTTTTTTGGGAGGGGTGGGGGTAGAATGGGGGTATCTTAAACATCACTGAATAATCTGAGGACCTGATTGATAAAATATGTTTGGGTAACACTAAAAAACCACATCCCACTTATAAATTTTCCGACCCATAGGGGTGTTTTTGCGGAGGGGGTTTGGAAAGGGGCATCTTTAACATCACAGAACAAACCGAGGATCTGATTGGCGGATATGTTTAGATTACGTCAACCTCAATCACATGCTATTGAAATTTTTTCTAGCCTCAACCATAGAAAGGTGTTGGTATTAAGGAAAAAAAAGGAAGGTGGGAGGGTGTTATGTATGATTGGAACTCAGCCTGGAACTGTTTAACACATTACTTCAGGCCGAGTCCTTGAGAAATTTCTTCAGTCCTCTCGGTCCATGTGCTCCCTCCTCCTCTGTCTCTCCCGTTCCAAGATGATCTTTTTCTGGAGGATGTCCTCAACGTAGGCAGCTACAAAATTCCATTTTTGCTCTCGTTCAATCATTTTGGATACTACCACCTCCGGTGTCACGTCTTGAGGTGGTAATTCCAGAGCATCCTGCAGCCTTGTGGTTAAATGGAATAATTTGGTTCTGCAGCCATCACCGAAGTACGAACTGGTGATAGGCACATGCAATCCTGTTCGTACGAATGAAATAAATTGGATTAGTCTGAACGTTCTTTTGGGTGAACTATCAAGAATATTTTTAATCTAAAATATGAGGGGTGTTTGTGGGAAGGGAGTGGGTGTTATTGATCTCAGTAGTTTGGATCTAATAGGTAATTTATAAGTATGTACTTTAAGTAAGGAGTTTTTTGAATCTCAGTAGTTTGGATCTAATAGGTTATTTATAAGTATGTACTTCAAGTAAGTACTTTTAAGTAAGGACTTTTTTGAATCAGATCCATAGGAGTGTCCCGAAATGTGGTTGGTGATGGGTACTTGCGTATATTCAAGTCAACTTGTGCAATGCATAGGTGAACCAGCTAGTCTACAATACATTCACAATGTTTTCACGTCGGTTGAAGGATGAGTAGGTGGTTTTCAGTTGTTCAGTCGAATTGAAGGTTTATTAATTTTACTATGTTAGAGAAAGTTTAAGTGGGTATTGACTGTGTAATGTAACATGATTGGTTTTCATACTTACAGCAACTTCAACTCCATACCAATGTTAAATAATAGATGAAGGATTCGAAACTACGAATGTTGTTTTCGATCACCAAAAACATAATGAAAATAGTTTCTACTTATCGACATCTATAATGCCAGACGAAAATCGTTTTGCTGGGTATATAATCATGAAGGAGAATAGTGGCCTTTTGTGCCTTTTTGCAGCCTCTGGTGAATTGCGAAATTCAAAAAATAATTCCATTACAGTTTCAATTAATTCTAGTAATGTTGCTACAAAATATTGAGAACCATACATTGGGATTATAATCAAGTAGGTACCTTAGTGAATTGGAGTTTCCTTGTTTCAGTTAAATTACCATAGCTGAGTTAAGCGAATGATTTGAAATTCATTGCTGTAATCAGTTCTTGGTGGGCGATAGAGGAAGAACAGGAGCCACCACATCAGGGATTTTCCAGGCTTTTAGTTACAGCCGATGCCAACGACTCTTCTAATTCGCCGCTGATTAAATTTCAGGGATAAAGAAGAAGAGGTGACGGGTTAATTAAAATCGGGGGCCGCATGCGGTTGGAATTGGTTACAGGGCTTCCGTAGAGCTGAGCTTTCAGGGGGTAACGCACATTTAGGTTACGAGCCAAACACTTAAGGCGACGTAGGCGTTTGTGAGCAGGAGCGCGGATGTCCGGAGTGAGATCAAAATAACCTCACGATTTCATCACCCCGCACATGTAATGATACTTTCTACCGCAAGAACTAATTGCGAGTCATAATTAAATAATATACTTAGAAATTTTCCAATAGTCCCCGAATCATTATTTTGCAAAGGTTAAGGGAACTAAAGAGAAGTCTCGTTAATGTTCCATTATGACAGGTATCCTTTCTTTTTACTTTTTTAATAACTCGATGGTTAAAACGCTACAAATTATTACGCAAGGTTTATTATTATTAGATAGCCCTTTATTAGATTGAACCCTGTAAATATTATATCATAAAAATTTGATGCTTCGCGCCTTTGAAAAGGGTTCACTTCTTTACAGCTCCAGTAACCCACAATTTGTTGCTTTTTAATAAATGGCCGCTCCATTGATAAAAAGGAAAGAAATTACCCTCAGAGCCTCCTCAGATTGTCAGTGGTCTCTGTACCTCGTATTATTATTTTCGAGGTGTCCTAAATTAGCTCCATATAAATATCAGCACCGTATTTTGAAAGAGGTCCGACAGCTGATCAGAGCCCATCCATACTTGGGTGGTTCCATTCGATTCATTGGGATAATGTCTATCAATGTCTACAAAAGAATCATTACAGTTACCTTAAAAATGTTCGAGATCTCGATTTTCTCATATTTCAGCCCTTAAATCCCTTAAGATTTGATCAAAATCGATGCCGCTTCTAGGACCAACTAGATCCGACATTTCTTTTATAATCCAAGTTTCATGAACTTTGGTCCAGTAGTTTTTGGAAAAAGCTCAGAATGGGGGACGGTGTACTGCAGACGGATTTTGTATTATTATTTTTTCTTAATTTTATTATTATCATTATTTTTATTTGATTTTTGAATTCTACATATCTTGAAACGTAACGAGGGGGGGGGGGGGGGGTAAATTGTTTTCTTGGTCCATTACAAAATTTTATTATTGAAAATAAAAAATCACAAGGTTTTTTTTCCCTCGACGATTCGGGTCAAGAAACGTAGATATATCTACTTTGGGAGTCTTCATTTATGGCTGAAGAAACTACCTACCGAAAAACGTTACAAGTGGCTTACATCCTTCCAACCGCGAACTGAAAAAAATTATAGTGTGGTGAATGTAAAAGGAACAAGGCAGTTACCCAAAGAAAATTCATAAAATAAAAATATTTATAAAACATCTAGGTATGCACATATTATGTTACCGTCACTATATAGTCGGTCAACAGGTATCCCAGGTTACAGTAATCTATTGTTGGATGGCTAATAGACACATTAGAGAGTTCCTAAACGATTAGTCAATTGGGAAAAGGTGCCTGGGGATTTTATCATCTATCAAGGATTTAGGTCGCCCCCCAGAGGTGCAATGGGGCCCTAAATCCTCGAAAGGGAGAGGAGAGTGACAGTATCCCGTGAGAGAGATACCACTCCTACCAATAGCATTAATGTGCTCTGTTCGGAGTAGATTGGTTTTCCAGTTCTTGGATCACCCATCCAACGCCAAACGCAGCCTTTCAAGAACATGAGAACAGGCGTGAGACGCCCGCTGGGAAACAACGGAGCGACGGCAGCGCTTTCTCTGGGATTCTGACGGGAACTCTGTTACACATCTGGGGCGAGCCACAACGTATGCTAACCTGATAAAGTCAAGCCTGATCAAGTCAGTGTTTTATCTTAAAGTGACGTTACTTATCTTCAAGTAACACTGAACCACTAAGGGGATTTTCCCGCCTATCCCATGTGTTCAGTTTCCGACATTTTTAAGTTTCCTAGTTCTTTTCTTATCTTAATCGCAAAAAGGTTTTGCAATGACAGATTTTGAAAATTTATGTACAAGAAAATTAATATAACTTTCATGAATCATGAATACCAACAAGAAATTAATATCACTGTTATCAGTGTGTAAGGTTAGGTACTTTGCAATAGGGAGGAAGAGATGAGATAGGTTGGTTCTGGATGAAGCGTCTTATGTTTAGGTGAAATAAATTTGTTTTACTGGAGATGAGGCTCCTCATCACACCGCACATGCGCAGTAGTATTTTCCGTTCACGATAAGGCGGATTCCGTTTATCTCTTTCTCCCTATCGTTTTAGGAACTCTCTGTTATGTACGAGATAAATCGTTGTGTGTCGGAGCCCCAAAACGAAACAGTTTTTTAAACTTTTAGATAAAACTACAAACTTTGGATGTTTCGTAATTTTTTAATTACAGTTGATACAAGTCCAACTCGTTCTTGATTTTTCATCCTGAGTTGAAATTTTCCACGATATCATGACACTCCCTCACGAAACCATAATATCCTGTTTTGTCAATCTAAGTTCCATATAAAACATGTCTTTCTCTTCTCGTGTTTCTAAAGACCAATCAAGTCCTTCAAGACCCATGAGTTGAGAATGGCACAGACATGTTTAGAGGATAGAACATATTTTCGATAAATACTTACTTCTGCTGAAAAGCCGAAACAAGGTGGGAAGACACTAGTTCCGACGGTGAAGCGTGA
Source organism: Adelphocoris suturalis (assembly GCA_030762985.1). Classification (NCBI taxonomy): domain Eukaryota; kingdom Metazoa; phylum Arthropoda; class Insecta; order Hemiptera; family Miridae; genus Adelphocoris; species Adelphocoris suturalis. Next base: position 38,840,733 of record CM061048.1, read on the forward strand.
AGAGTATTGTGAAAGTGGTAAAGTCAACATTAAGGTGCACAATCAATAATAGAGCCAGACAGGCGATCGCTGTTTGTTATCTATCAAAACCCGGCGAAATGGACCTTTTATTCTGTTCACAGCCCCTGTTTACAGTGTTCATTTCACAATCGATAGAGCAACAAGAAAGCGCCGAATTTATCACTCGCATTATTTTTTCTTCTTTTTGTATTGAATTGATTGAACTAACAATCGTTTGTTTGTTTTATCCAACATTCGGTGTAGAATGATTTGGAAGGAGGGAATAATGATTTCATTGATGTGATGTTGTGGGTCATATTATCGTATGATAATAACTGGCTGTCTTACCCGGCGTTTCCCTGGATATAGGTAATAAAAAAGTGAAGAGTCCACACATATCCGGGATGCTTCCTACCTCATCATTATTACTAGAAAGTTCCACAAAGGCTCAGTATAAAATTTCACCATCCTGAGTGGAATAAGAAAGCGATTGGGTCAAAGTAGCAACTCAGCAAAATTTCATCGAACAGATTGAAGAGATGGGTATAGCATGGTGCCAGTGCCTCCTTACCTACGCGAAGTTAGCATAATGATTTATAATAAAGTTTTCATAACGAATCGCAATAATAAACGCATTATCAAAAAAAAAAACATTTACTTATAATTTCTATGCACTGCTATTTCTATACAATTTTGATAAGTACCAACAAAAAAGTACAGGTATCTACTGCAGAAAAGCAAGACTGGTTCTGCTATTCCCAGCTTTGCAACTTTATTTGAAGGGAAATATATTATTCTTGAAATATTGTGAAATCTTTCTCATCAATTGATGAAATTTGTAGAACTAGTGCATTAAAAATGTTGTGCACGTCCTTTACTTCTTGCAACGAACCACACAATATTATTTTTCCGTCCATGATATTAGGAGAATCGGTTGTGCATTTAGCATAACTTACAATTAAATCTACTTTAAAAAATCGTTTCTTTAAAAATCTAAAATAGAAGACAACTTATACCTAAACCACAAACTCGTCAGTAATCTTCCAAACTTCTTATTCATCTCCCAGTGCCTAGTACTGTTGTCTAGTGTAAGGATAAGACCGACACAGATAGTGTTTTCAGTTGTCGTTCACATTTATCAGTAAATATTCAGTGTAGGAATGGTAGTTTGCGTTTTGTGATGTCAGCAACAAGCAATCGAAACGCGAACAGGTATAGTGCATTATTGCAATGCGTTGTTATTCAATTAATAAAACTGGGTAGTTGCAATAAAACCAATACAGAAAATGTCTCAGTCTTTTCGATGTAACGAGGTCTTCGGTTTGCTTCCTAGTCCGATTCAAGATTAGAGGTTTTTACGAGGCCATTCCCCTGAGCACGGCTTTATATCTGCCCCAATAACAATGAAGACAACTATGACCTTTTTCTCGTATCTAGAGAACACAAACGAAAGGCCCTTGGAGGCCTTATTGTGTGCCACCGTAGGCTTTCTCTCTAGTCTCGCTGAGGAATATGTTTAGCCTGCAAGCAGGCAGAGAAACGAGGGCGATGGCCGCAGCGCTATTACATTTTATCGGAGTCACTTTCCGTCTGCTAAACGTTGGCAATTTAAAAAGTTTGCTTTTTCCTAGGCAGCTATCGCTTGGGACCGGATGGAAGCTGCTGTTTGGTTCTATTTTCTCCTTTATAAAGGTTTTGGCACGGATTATTGAAAATAACCATTCGCAAGCGAACACGAATCAAAATTATGATGACAATATGGATGAAATAGAAGATGTTTTCATCATTTCAATATTACACATTGACACAAAAAATAAAATGGTGGCCCGAAAAATCACCACATTCCTAAGTACTCAGACAACTAATCACTATAATCAGAAAGTTCATGAGTAATTCAGACGCTATGACTGAAGAAACTGAATGCCGTGACAGTAACTGTGGCCTGATGGCTGAAATTATAAATCATAGGAAGTACTTAGACAACTAATCACTATAATCAGAAAGTTCATGAGTAATTCAGACGCTATGACTGAAGAAACTGAATGCCGTGACAGTAACTGTGGCCTGATGGCTGAAATTATAAATCATAGGAAGTACTTTGGACTGCTGGCTAAACAGCAGCAGCAAACCAGGTCAGGCTAGGTTTTAGCTAATCAGGGCGCTTTTCCACCTTGTCATTGTTACCCAGTATTCCCAAAAAATTAAGAACTTAAGTTATGATACATAACGTTTTTAGGAGCATGTTAACAAGAGTGGTCAACCACTTTCGAGGTACAAAAAACGAAAAATGTTAAATTTCTCTAGCAACAACCATCAGTCTAGATGGAAAAACTTCAAAAATATTGCGTTTTCACATCTGAACTCTTTTTGTATCGGAATAAATTCTTATAAATTTTTTTAAAAGTTTTCTTTAAATCGTACTGTTTGTGAACGGAATTACAACTTTCGAATAATGACTTAAGCTTTACGCTCATTGAATTACATCATTCACACTTTGAATTACACATGCATGGAAGAAAAGATTTTAAAATACAGAGAGGGAATAACGACCCATCTCTGGTACATGGCATCGCATTAATTTCTTCTCTGTATTATCTTATATCTTTCAATCTTTAAATTGTTTGGAAAGTTGTAAACTTCAGTATGAGAGTCATGGTGAACAATACCTAGTATGAAACTGATTAAATGATTTGGTATAATTGCATGGAAGTTCATGTAACACAGTCACTGAAATTGTGTGTTGCGAAATGGGCAAATCTAAACAACTTAAATCACGGAATTTCCCGATTACATAAACCATCACGTGGGATGCGGACGAACTCCGACCATATTTTTCAAAAATTAATGAAGAACAGAAAGGGCTGACGTGCAAATAGTACATCAGACGTACTGAATTGTGACTAGGATTTTGTCGAATCACTTAGTTTGTGGCGGTACTTGATAGATTAAATGTGTGAGAATTGTTGAATAAAGATGTATATTGTTACAAAAGTTTGTGTGAATTCAGTATCATTATTTTGCGATTTCCGCGTGACAAGTGAAGAAATATAAATGATGATTAGGCCATGAATGACCCGAATAAAATGAGGCAAAACTTTTACCGCGTTTCGGAACGCACGTGCGGTCAACCAAAAGTTTCATTCATTTTCCGAAAAGTTTAATTCATACCGCGAATGGTTTAATACAAAGTGCGAAAGTTTTAATTTAAAGTGCGATTGCTGTACTCTTAGATCAAGGCTACAGCATTTTCCACGTTAAAAGATAGACACAATTTTTCAAAGAAAGGGATAATTTGATATCATTGTAAATAAATTTATTCGATGAAATCTTCTTGGGGTTCTGTGTAGCATGTCTGCCGTTCTACAGGTACTTATGTACCTCTACGGCACATATGTGTTCCATTTGCATTGTCCTCGGGATGTGACCACAGGGATTCATTTTGAACGGTGCGAAATTTGACAGCAGCCATTCAATCGTCACGCCTCAATGTGTGGCTCGTATAGAGTAATAGAGACAAAAATATGATTTTTCCAACGGGAAAAATGGACGAATGGAATTCGCCAGGAGCCTACATCTCATAGGCGATGGAATAGTTCCATCACTCGGAGGAGGCAACCGGACATCTGAAGGCTGCCCCTGAAGCGCGGATAGTAAAGATTATTGATGGGACAGCTCTAACCCTTTGTTCGGGTGGAAGTATTGATAGCGGGTGCTTGATTGATGAAGAAACTGCATGTGAAGGAACGTCTTTGTCCACACTAGGCGATCTAGGTTGAATATAAACGACTTCCTCCGTCCGTTCGAAAAGCATTTCCCGCGCTCGTTGACCCGAGACATGTCTCACTGATAATAAAATCAACTTTTCCCTTCACCATTATTGCCTCCCTACGTAAATGTAACGTGGATGCCACGATTATTCGCAGCATTTACTCCATTGAAATATATGAATAATTCATGCTCACCACGTTTTTATAGGAAAACATCGCTTGTTTACTATACCCTTCATAGTTCTGTGCCAATAAACTGCTTCAGAGGACGAAATTTGTTCCCTTTTGAATGATTAGGATAAGCATCATATCAATGTATTGTGGTAAGTACGAATTTAACGTATTGTATAATTACTTTTGTAGAGAAAAAAAAAACAGCGGGGGTTCAAACTATTTCCACACCAAGTAGATAAACAGTTTACATTTCAAGCTATAAACCATGAATGTTATGGAAGATATATTAAGAGGTTGAAGAAACTTCCAAGGTAGTTCGATGGACATCGGAGTTAATAGGTACGATAATATCATTGTGTGATATAATTTCAAGAGAACGATACTCATGATGGAATAGAGGTAGTTTCACGAAATGAAATTTTAAAAGTATGAAACAGTGTTACACATGTCGTACTGGTCTCGCGTTAAAATTTGTAGAGCTCTGCAATAGTAGGCAATGCGAAGGTCGTGGGTTCTGCTCCTTATTTGGGAATGAAATGAAAATCAGACAAGTCCGTTTTTGGAGCATTCTCCCACCACATTTGGGAAACAGCAATGGTGTTTATTGTGAGATTGGCGAAAATTGGCCAAGCCGTTGAAGAAGCGTCTTTCCCCCAAACACAGTCAAAAAGAGTGAGAGAATGAATGCACTGTGCTTGGAAATGGCGATCCGACATAATCTTGGCCCAAAGTGGAAGATATTATGCATTTTGTGGCTTGGCATCTTTTGTGAGCGGAGCGTCTTTTTGGGGGATTACTTCCAAGTGAAATTGTTTCAAACTTTTGCTGAGGTTCGTCAGGTTAATTTGACAGAGGTGTTTTTTTTTTTTTTTTTTTTTTTTTTTTTCCTAATTCGCAATTGAAATGAGGCTCAACTTTGCCTCGACCTGTTGTTTATTCTATGCGTGTGTGTCCCAGTCTTTCTTTCTGTCGGTTCCGAGCTACAGGAATTTTGGAATTATCGACTATTTTTCAAATATCAAAATAGTTTATTTCATTTAGCTAACAATTTATCTGAAATTTAGTACCTATCAAATTGAGCTGTTGTGGAAAAATATAAATTTCACAAAATTCTATGAAAAATTGGCAATTTCGGAATGTCAAGGTTGAAGAAGAGTTGTTGGGGGAAATACGGGTTTTTGGCCGATTTATCTGGTTGTTACAGGACGTGCAAATCTATTCTTCTTAGACTTTCTCCAGAAAGCTTGAGGATCCTCCAAAGGAAATTCCTCAAAATTTGGGCCATGGTTTAGGATCAGAATATCTGGTATGTTTTTATACTCCATCGAAAGAATTGTATCAAATTTTATTTAGGAAAAACTGTTTTTTGTGCATTACTTAATAAAATATTCCGACAAAAACCACCTTTTTTTTTGTAATTTGTCTGTAGCTACTTCCCCGAGCACAACGGATATGAGTTAATTATTGTAGATATAATAGAATAGATACATCTCTATTATTAATAAGAATGAAACTCCGTCTGTCGCTCTGTCGTGTCTATGCACGGCCAAACGGCTGAGTGGGCCGGATCTACGAGTGGGGGGATCTTCTTGAGATTTTCCAAAAGTGGGAGCGAGCGAATTTAAAATTGTTTAATCCCACCCGAACCATGGGCCGTAGGGCGGGAGGGGGGTCGAAGTAAGAATTAATGTGCGCTTTTTGGACTTCCCCGCTTCCCCTACCCCTCTAAACGGCCGTTGACAATTCCGGAAAAATACCGGTTTCGTAGGTTTTTGAACGAGGAAGACGACGGCGCGATCGGATCGCGAAAAAAGTGTCGCGAAACGCGTCAAAAAAATGCGAGAGTACGGACCCGTTTTCTCAAAAAGTCCGACGAAAAACCACGTTTTTTCCCATTAAAATATACCCCGTAAAGGTACGTTTTTCGGAACGGTTTTCGCGGGCGAAATACAGCTTTGGGTCCGCCGAATCTGAATCCGAAATCGGATATCGAAAAAAGTGACGTTAAGTTGGTCAAATCGCGAGCGGAAGAAGAAATTAACATTTTTAATCGACCCCGCCGCCCATTTCACAACGGAAGGGACTCGACTTCTACGCAATACCTTGCGAGCAGGCCAACGCACGCGCGCGTATAAGGATGGAACTTTCCCTTTCAAGCACCATTTCAACGGAATAAATAGGTACGGGTTTGTCCTACACATATACAGCAATGCCTTGCGAGCGAAGCGAGCAACATCCCCAAATAAACTTTTTTGTGGTTCCACGTAGTTTTATAAGATTTAATTTGTTTGTAAGAATTTCCAACAGAAAAAAACGTCTGCCAAGTTGGGTGGGCAGTATAACTTCCTCAAGCGAGCGAAGTGAGCAGCATCCCCTACAGAAGTTAAACCTACCCTTAGAGATCTACCGTTTGCGAGCGAAGCAAGCAACATCCCCTACATGATTCAATTGCGAGCGAAGCGAGCAACATTCCCTACATACCACACTTTGCGAGCGAAGCGAGCAATTTAATGGGGGGTCCGGGGGGCTTGCCCCCCGGCTGGACGTGGAGGCGAGCGTAGCGAGCCGGAGCGGCTAGTTATTAATAAGAATGAAACTCCGTCTGTCTGTCTGTCGTGTCTATGCACGGCCAAACGGCTGAGTGGGGGGAGTGTACGAGTGGGGGGATCTTCTTGAGATTTTCCGATAGGGGGAGCGAGCGAATTTCACATTTTCTAATCCCACCCGAACCATGGGCCGTAGGGCGGGAGGGGGGTCGAAGTAAGAATTAATGTGCGCTTTTTGGACTTCCCCGCTTCCCCTACCCCTCTAAACGGCCGTTGACAATTCCGGAAAAATACCGGTTTCGTAGGTTTTTGAACGAGGAAGACGACGGCGCGATCGGATCGCGAAAAAAGTGTCGGGAAATGCGTCAAAAAAATGCGAGAGTACGGACCCGTTTTCTCGAAAAGTCCGCCGAAAAACCACGTTTTTTCCCATTAAAATATACCCCGTAAAGGTACGTTTTTCGGAACGGTTTTCGCGGGCGAAATACAGCTTTGGGTCCGCCGAATCTGAATCCGAAATCGGATATCGAAAAAAGTGACGTTAAGTTGGTCAAATCGCGAGCGGAAGAAGAAATTAACATTTTTAATCGACCCCGCCGCCCATTTCACAACGGAAGGGACTCGACTTCTACGCAATACCTTGCGAGCAGGCCAACGCACGCGCGCGTATAAGGATGGAACTTTCCCTTTCAAGCACCATTTCAACGGAATAAATAGGTACGGGTTTGTCCTACACATATACAGCAATGCCTTGCGAGCGAAGCGAGCAACATCCCCAAATAAACTTTTTTGTGGTTCCACGTAGTTTTATAAGATTTAATTTGTTTGTAAGAATTCCCAACTGAAAAAAACGTCTGCCAAGTTGGGTGGGCAGTATAACTTCCTCAAGGATATACAGGTATACCTTGCGAGCGAAGCGAGCAACATCCCCTAATAAAATTTTCGTGGTTCCACGTAGTTATATAAGATTTAATTTGTTTGTAAGAATTTCCAACAGAAAAAAACGTCTGCCAAGTTGGGTGGGCAGTATAACTTCCTCAAGCAAGCGGAGCGAGCAACATCCCCTACAGAAGTTAAAACTACCCTTAGAGATCTACCGTTTGCGAGCAACATCCCCTACACGTTTCAATTGTAATACATCGCATGTATACAGCCACACTTTGCGAGCAAAGCGAGCAACATCCCCGAATAAACTTTTTTCGTGGTTCCAAAAGAGATTTAATTTGTTTGTAAGAATTTCCAACAGAAAAAAACGTCTGCCAAGTTGGGTGAGCAATATAACTTCCCCATTCGCCCTTCTAATGGCCTACCTTTAAGTATACATCCCCTAATAAACTTTTCCTGGTTCAACAACCTCCAGCTCCCTGGAAATCACGTTCCGAAGCCTACCTGTACAATCCCCCGCACCTATTTAGCTACCTCTTTAAGTAATCACCTCATCCCAGCCGTTGTACACACTAACTCATTTCAACGGAATTTCATACGGGTATTTCCCAACACCTATGCAGCAATACCTTGCGAGCGAAGCGAGCAACATTCCCTAATAAACTTTTCGTGGTTCCACGTAGTTTTATAAGATTTAATTTGTTTGTAAGAATTTCCAACAGAAAAAAACGTCTGCCAAGTTGGGTGGGCAGTATAACTTCCTCAAGCGAGCGAAGTGAGCAGCATCCCCTACAGAAGTTAAACCTACCCTTAGAGATCTACCGTTTGCGAGCGAAGCAAGCAACATCCCCTACATGATTCAATTGCGAGCGAAGCGAGCAACATTCCCTACATACCACACTTTGCGAGCGAAGCGAGCAATTTAATGGGGGGTCCGGGGGGCTTGCCCCCCGGCTGGACGTGGAGGCGAGCGTAGCGAGCCGGAGCGGCTAGTTATTAATAAGAATGAAACTCCGTCTGTCTGTCTGTCGTGTCTATGCACGGCCAAACGGCTGAGTGGGGGGAGTGTACGAGTGGGGGGATCTTCTTGAGATTTTCCGAAAGGTGGAACGAGCGAATTTAAAATTGTCTAATCCCAGCCGAACCATGGGCCGTAGGGCGGGAGGGGGGTCGAAGTTCCGGTTAATGTGCGCTTTTTGGACTTCCCCACTTCCCCTACCCCTCTAAACGGCCGTTGACAATTCCGGAAAAATACGGGTTTCGTAGGTTTTCCTACGAGGAAGACGACGGCGCGATCGGATCGCGAAAAAAGTATCGGGAAATGCGTCAAAAAAATGCGAGAGTACGGACCCGTTTTCTCGAAAAGTCCGCCGAAAAACTTGGTTTTTTCCTATTAAAATATACCCCATAAAGGTACGTTTTTCGGAACGGTTTTCGCGGGCGAAATACAGCTTTGGGTCCGCCGAATCTGAATCCGAAATCGGATATCGAAAAAAGTGACGTTAAGTTGGTCAAATTGCGAGGGGAAGCTATTAAAATGAGAAATGATAATATGTGCCGTGGACGCGAGAAGGCTCTAGGAAGACGTGTTTGGGGTTCGATGAGTCAGGTGGGTTTTCCCCATTCGCTCTTCTACGCTCATAAAATAATGGCCTACCTTTAGAAAACTTACAACATTCAACATCTGACGGGTTGCGAGCAGGTACACAGGTATACAGCTATACCTTGCGAGCGAAGCGAGAGCCATTTTAACAGAATAAATACGGGTTTTTTCCTACTAATATACGGCAATACCTTGCGAGCGAAGCGAGCAACATCCCCGAATGAACTTTTCGTAGTTCCACGTAGTTTTATAAGATTTAATTTGTTTGTAAGAATTTCCAACCGAAAAAAACGTCTGCCAAGTTGGGTGGGAAGTATAACTCCCTCAAGCGAGCGATGCGAGCAGCTTTCCCTTCAGACTTTGAACCTACCCTTAGAGATCTACCGTTTGCGAACGAAGCGAGCAACTTAATGGGGGGGGGGGGGGGGGGGGGTTCCACGGGTTTTCCTACACATATACAGCCATTCCGAGCGAGCGAAGCGAGCAACATCCCCTACACACGTTAAACCTTCCCTTAGGGATCTACCGTTTGCGAGCAGGCGTATTTCAAAAGAATAGATACGGGTTTTTTCCTGCACATATACAGGTATACCTTGCGAGCGAGGCGAGCAACATCTCAAATAAACTTTTTTGTGGTTCCACGTAGTTTTATAAGATTTAATTTGTTTGTAAGAATTTCCAAAAAAAAAAAAAAAAAAACACGACTGCCAAGTTGGGTGGCCAGTATAACTTCCGCAAGCGAGCGAAGCGAGCAGCATCCCCTACAGAATTTAAACCTACCCTTTGAGATCCACCGTTTGCGAGCGAAGCGAGCAACCTCCCCTACATGTTTCAAGTGGAAGGTCTCCTTCGTTACGCCTGTGCATAAGTCTGGAGACAAGAGTTTTATAAATTACTACCGCCCGGTTTGCTCACTTTCCGCAATCCCCAAGCTCTTCGAGAAGTTGATTGTCGCTCAGCTCACACCCAGATTTGGGTCGTTCATCGTTGATGAGCAGCATGGATTTGTGCGAGGCCGGTCTACGTCCTCAAATCTCCTGGTCTTCCAGGATTTTGTTATGGATGGCTTCCGGAGTGGGGTTCAGACGGATGTGATAGCTACAGACTTTGCTAAAGCTTTTGACAAGTTGTCTCATCGCCACCTCTTATCACTGCTTGAGTCCTTGGGAATTCATGGATCCTTCTTGGCCTGGCTGCGCTCTTATTTAGTGGGACGTCAGCTTGTTGTGCGAGTGAAGGGGGCTCTTTCCTCGTTTTTTCTTGCCCCTCTGGAATTCCGCAAGGTAGTCATCTGGGGCCGCTGTGTTTTCTTATAATGATCAACAGTGTTGTCGCCAGACCATCGCTGATGGAATACGATGTCTTCTCTTCGCTGATGATCTTAAGCTCTTTGTTCATTCGAATTCACCATTTGACTGTGAGTCGCTGCAGGCATCGATTTACCGTCTGGAGGATTGGTGTACAGCAAACCACCTTTTTTTGAATGCATCAAAGTGTTCTGTCGTGACATTCCACCGCCTATCCAAGCCAATCGTGTACAACTACACCCTCTGTGGAGCACCCTTCTGGAGGTCTGATGGGTTGGTTGACCTTGGAGTTTTTTGTGATGAACGTTTATCATTCTCCAGTCACATTGAGGCGTTGGCGTCCAGAGCTATGCGCACGCTTGGGTTCCTTAAGCGGAACACTAGGGAATTCTCGAGTGTTGATGCCATTGTGACGATCTACAAAGCCCTTGTTTTACCCACGCTTGATTACGCTTCCACGATCTGGTCTCCCTCATATGGAATTCATAAATATCGGCTCGAGCGAGTACAGAAGAAATTTTTACGATACATCGCCTACAAGATGGGTATAGCATATGAGGACGTCGACTTCGAGTCTCTACAGCATAGATGCGGCTTGACCACGCTCGAGAGGAGAAGATGCGTGAACGACCTAGTTCTTCTCTACAAGATAGTCAACGACGTGATCCACTGCCCACCCTTGCTGTCGAGGATTGATTTCCTTGTCCCTCGCATCGCTTCCCGATCGCCTTTAGTGCTACAAACTATGATCGAAATCGACCGCTTTATCGTCTTCCCCGAAGTGCCAATCTCTTTTTGACTTTTTATCCCCAGTTCGATTTCTTTTTCTCTCCCCTCTCATCGCTCAAGTCTTCATTTTCAAACTCCCATGTTTCATTTCAGTAGATTTTTCATTTCCCCCTCCCCTTTTTGTTTTCTTTTCTCTTTAAATCTTCATCTTTTATTCCTCATATCAGTTAGATTCATGTTTCCCTTGTTTAGAATGACTTATTATTTATAAAATGTAATTGGGCTTGCCCGTATTAAATAAATAAATAAATAAATAAATAAATAAATAAATAAATAAATAAATAAATAAATAAATAAATAAATAAATAAATTGTAATACATCGCATGTATACAGCCACACTTTGCGAGTGAAGCGAGCAACATTCCCTACATACCACACTTTGCGAGCGTAGCGAGCAACATTCCCTATATGCCACACTTTGCGAGCGAAGCGAGCAATTTAATGGGGGGTCCGGGGGGCTTGCCCCCCGGCTGGACGTGGAGGCGAGCGTAGCGAGCCGGAGCGGCTAGTACCTAATAAGTCTCAGTTCCACCAGCGGGAGCTTGCCTAGGATTAACCGAGGATTGTACGTTTTCTTGTCGAAACGTCGATGATTGGTCCATCAACTCTTGACTTGAGATGTTCTTGTCGTTGGATTCTGGAATCCATTCGCGGGGAGAGTTAACCCTCGCGCTGATCCACAACTTTCTCACTGATCGTCAGCTTGAAAAATTCTGTAACCGTATTTTTTGTTTTATTTTATAATGCAAAACCGCCGTATATCCATAATTATGGATTTCCTATTCCATCGTGATAATGAAGAAATAATGAGTTTGTCTTTTGAAGCCGAAGATTTTGTGGAATTACTTCCTTTCAACACCCAAAAAATAAATAAATTAAATAAAACACAAATTAGTATAGTACACAAATAGTACTGTCAATGGTCAATATGAAGTAACCTACAAGAACACTTTCAATTGCCGCCACAGAATTAAGTTTGCCACTAAGCTGAACTCAGTATCTTTCATTTTGATATTGGAATGGTGTTGTGAGGGCGAAAAATGTAGCTCCAGCTGTTATTCACTAATTTTTGGTCTGAGGACAGACGCTTAGATGTTAACTAATTGGTCCACGAATGACACAGTTAACTTCCGAATCTCGTGACTCTAGATAACAACCTCCAGTCAGTGTATTGACCGTTCCACCGATTTTTTTTTAGCAACCTATGCGCTATTTACCAAATTTTACAGAAGAACAAAAAACTGTGTTTTGTTTGTTACTCTACATATTCTGAATATATTAAACATTTTACATGAAGCTGAACTGCAATGTAACAAGCACAAAATCTATTCATTCGTCAGTATTTAAATGAGTTTGGAATTTCAAATATTGTTGAATTTTTGTTGTTTCAAAAACCAGCGATTTTTTATAAGCAGTAGGTAATTACGTCGGTATAGAAGGAAACAGTTTAATGCTGAAGGAGACTATTGGGTCAGAACTGTCAATCTATTTCCCACACAGTAAAGAAATAGTTCTTAATACTTCATTAATAAATCTATACATTCTGTCACGGATATTAAGAAGCTATGGGCTGTACTCCCAACTTGGCATCCGTTTTTTTTTTTTTTTTTTTTTTTTTTTTTTTTCCTCTGTCTCTTTTATTACGTTATTGTAGTTGCTTGATATCTGAAAAGATGTGTCTAGACCTGAACAATTGAAATCCGTGAAAAAGCCTCATTGTCGTAATTGGCATATATCTTGTTAAAAATCATAGAGTCAAAATTCTTACTCATAGATTAGCGAATCCACGTAGATCCGAGGATTAATTAGTTTGCATCCGAATTCCTGTCCTCAGACCAAAAATCAGATAATAACAGCTGATATTAGTAGAGCTACAGTATTTTATGTCTTCTACACATCACAATTCCGACGTTTAAATGCGAAATCATGTGAGATGCCAACTTCAGTTTGGTGACTGTAGTATCGTTGCAACTTAACTTAAGTACACACAATACCGATTCATGACACAAACTAGAATGAATTTATTTTTGAAGAAAATGCTTTACGTCACATGTTGTTGTTATTGAAACATCAAATGAGTTATAAAATATTAACGAGTAACATCCTACACTTCTCCCCCCTCAGGGGTTAGGTGAATATTGGGTAACTCCATCGTTTGCCAATCGTCTACTGCGCCTTCTCTTGCTCTTAGCTGGTCAGCATGCTTCCGCTTTTCCTCCCCCCCAACTATAACCAAATATGAATGTTCAGCCGTTCTCTCCTTCACTTTTCCAGGCTTCCATCCTTTTCCACGCTCATTGTGAACCCATACTTCCTGATCCGCTTGAAATTCCCGGGGCTTGGATCGTCGATCATGATAATCCTGTTGTCTCCATATCCGGTTCTCAACTTGCTCTCTGAAATCTGGTCGCAGTCTATCCAAGGCAGTTGGTAATCGTCTTCCCAAGAACAGCAAGGAGGGGGCATAGCCAGTGGTCTTCTGTGGGATATTCCGGTAGGCTAGTAGCATCTGTTGCAATGCTAACTCAACCGGTATTCCTTCTTGCTTACCAGCGTGAAAACGAGCCTTGAAAGTTCGAATCAACCTTTCAACTAGTCCATTGGTTTTGGGGTGATAAGGTACACCAGTCACATGCCGGATGTTGTTGTCCTTACAAAAATCTCTGAATTCAATTGAAGAGAACTGCGGCCCATTATCGGACACAATTTGCTTAGGTAACCCATATCTTCTGAACCATGGTCTAAGCTTACCAATTAGTGTTTTAGTTGTGATACGATCCATGACTTCAACTTCAGCCCATTTTGAATACGCATCGATTCCAACTAACCAGTATTTCCCGCCTCCTGGTTCTGCAAAATCCAAGTGCAACCGTTCCCATGGACCATTAGGGACGTTCCATGGGTACAACGGCACCTCACTTTCATTCGGTCTTGTGCATTGACAGGGCCCGCATCGACGCACATAGGATTCAACATCTTTGTCCAGCGATGGCCACCATACATAATATCGGCCTAACGCGCGCATAGCTGCGATTCCAGGGTGTCCTTCGTGAAGCTTTTTGAGAACGTAGGCCTGCATCTTAGGTGGAATAATCATCCGCCCTAACCTCATTAGTATACCATTCTCTGAAGTGATCTCTTCTCGCTTCTCCCAGTATGGTTTGATGGTATCTGGAATGGTTGTTGGATCCCGGGGCCATCCATGTTCAATGTAATCTAATAACATCTTGGAAAGTGGATCACATCTAGTTGATTTCTTCAATTCCCCACTGTTATTCACAAACGCAACTTTCTCACGTACTAGAGCTCTTATTTCTTTTTCATCTTCAAATTGTAGGTCAAGACGATTTATTGGAAGGCGGGATAAAAAATCCGGCAGGTTATTTTCGGATCCTTTGCAATATTGTACTTCATAATCGTATTCCATTAACAGAAGGGCCCAGCGAACTAAACGATTATTGGCTACTTTTGTAAGGTCTCTGTGCGTTCCGAATATCCTTTGAAGAGGCTTCGAGTCCGTTCTGAGTACAAATTTTCTTCCCAGAATGTACTGACGAAATTTTTTTATTCCAAAAACAAGCCCCAGCGCTTCTCTATCGATTGGAGCGTATTTTTTCTCAGTTGACGACAACGTACGTGATGCGTAAGCTATTGGTCGTTCCATTCCGTCTGGCATTACATGTAAAAGTACAGCTCCAAGTCCATTTTCAGAAGCATCACAGGCAAGGATAACAGCCTTTGATAAGTCATATGGTACTAAAGTGTCCTCTGTTGATAGCAAAGACTTGACTCTTTCAAAAATATCCTGTTCTTCTTTGGTCCAACGCCACTTCACCTTCGTACCAGTCAATGCATGTAATCTTGAACAAATCGTATGTAGTCTGGGAATAAACTTTTCATAGTAGTTCACAGCTCCCAAGAATGCTCTTAATTCTTTCACATTCTTAGGATTCGGTGCCTCTCTAATTGATTCAACTTTTTCTCTGCTTGGGTGAATTCCACTTCCATCAATATGGTGACCTAAATATTTCACTTCTGTTTGCATAAACTTACATTTTGTCATCTTCGCTCGGACTCCAGCCTGTTGAAAACGTTTCAGAACTTCTCTTAATGTTTGCAAATGATTCATTTTACTCTCTCCAGCCACAATCACGTCGTCAAGCAGTATCCCCACATTTAAGCCATGAAGTAGTCCTTCCATATATCTTTGGAACTTTGCAGGGCTTGAAGAAAGTCCAAAAGGTAACCTTTTATATCTGAAGTACCCTAAATGAGTAGATATATTTAAATATTTTTGAGACTGCGGTTCTACTCTCATCTGCAGATACGCATCGCGTAAGTCAATTACTGAAAAAAACTTTGACCCTGTTAGCTTTGACATCAAATCCTCAAATGTTGGTAACAAATGGTTTTCTGGGACCATATTGGGATTCAAGGTTACTCGAAAATCTCCACAGATGCGTACGGCCCCACCACCCTTATCAACATTGACTGTAGGGGTGCACCATTCTATAGGCGTAGTTGTTGGATCCACTGATTCTAAAATTCCTGCCTTCACGAGCCTATTCAGCTCTCCTTCCACAGCCCTTCTCAAAGGAAATGGTACTCTTCGCGCATTAAAAGCAACGGGCTTAGCATCTGATCTCAAATGAATCGATGCTTCGATTCCATTCAGCGTTCCCAATTCCTCTTGAAAAACCTCCGCGAATTCGTGAATAATACCCCTCACTTCTTCTGGTATGGTGTTGACAGCATTCCTGTTCTGCTCCTTTGGTGGTTCTTTCGGCTCCTCTTCTTTTACGGCACGTACAGTGACTTCCCTAGGTAACTCAAGACTAAATGCTACGCACCAGGGCAGTCCAAATAATGGAACATCTTCCTCAGCTAGTACGACGACCGGAAGCTCCTTCTTACATGATCGTAATTGTACTTGTAGTTTTGTTTTCCCTACAACTTGAAGTTTATTATTTCCATATCCCGTAATTACATCGGAAGAACTTTTTATCACTTGATTGGGTAATCTGATCTGTTCCCATAAGCCCTGGCTAATAGTGCTTACCCGAGCTCCGGAATCGAACTCCATTCTACAATTAAACCCATTCAGCTCAACGTCTATTGTCGCTCGTGGTACCTTCGTCTTCACCGATCGTACTTCTAGGCCAGCGACATCACCATCCTCCCCAGACTCTGAATCCTCGGAGTTCCGCCCGATCTCTCTAACACGATGGTCCCAACTCATAGATTTTTTTCTAGGGCATACTTTTGCATAATGTCCTGTTTTATTACATCTGTGACACACAGCAGCTTGAGCCGGGCACTCCTTGTCCTGATGTACTTTCCAAAACCCACACCGAGTACAGCTATTCTTGGTGATAACTCTCTTATCTACCCTACGAAGCGATGATCCATCTGGCACAACCTCTCCACGTGCCCTTTCCATTGACAAGGCCAAATCCAATAGGGTCTCCGCTTTTACCGTTTTTATCTTATTGTTAACAGTCTCCTCTCCATCGGGCCATCTCTGTCGTACCTCTATTTCGAACTCGGGAAATTTGATACCTACGGCAAATCTATCTCTCAAGCGTTCATCCAGATTTCCTTCATACTTACAATATCGAGCAAGGGCTTTGAGTCTATTATAGAACAAAATAAATGACTCCCCATCTTTCCTGACTGCTTTTTCAAATTCAAATCTGGAAGCAAAAATAGTTCCCATTGGTTTGAAAAGCCGACTTGCCGCTTTTTTTAGGTCTTGGTAGCTGCATTCCTCCCACGTACATGGGTACATTTGATCCGTTAGTGCTCGTAGATGCTCTGTACCAATGCTTGTCAACAACAAATCCCGTCGAGCTGCTTGATATTCCTCGGCATTACCTCCCAAACCTTTCACTCTGCAGGTAAGTTCAAAATGTCCGAGATAATCCTCCCACAGCATGTCAGTTTTAAATTCTTTGAACGAAAATTTTGCCATTCTGCTAGCCAACATATCCTCCACTGTTTCCTCGACGTCTTGAAACTCCAGCTGCTTCCTTCTTCTGCTCATCCTCGTTGCCAGTGTAGTATCGTTGCAACTTAACTTAAGTACACACAATACCGATTCATGACACAAACTAGAATGAATTTATTTTTGAAGAAAATGCTTTACGTCACATGTTGTTGTTATTGAAACATCAAATGAGTTATAAAATATTAACGAGTAACATCCTACAGTGACCAACTTTACTTTGTGGCGGTAAGAAGCAATGTTCTGTAGTGACCATTTCATACTGCCAGCTTAAAAGTTGTTGATTCCTGTGTTTCGGATGTTGTTGTGCTATCAAGTCCAGCAGAAAATTAAGGAAAGCGTTGTTGGAACGGTCATTTCGTCATTTTGACGAAAAACACAGTCCTAGGTCCAAGAAAAACTTGGTGGAACTAGGCTTGAGAGAATTTCATCCGCATGAATTTTCTCGATCCAGGAGTTATCGGAAAAAACTGTCAAATGGGCTGACTAAATTTTTTTGCATACTATTTTCCGGAATGCAAGGACACAGGAAACGCCTGAACCGAATGTGGCTTTTGTCTTCTCCAACGACCTACGTGAAATAAATAGGATGAATCATTTCAAATAGAATCCGCGTAGGTGGAAAAAGAATGGTTACGCGAACATGCTGTTTCTCTGTGATCGGTTCCCGTTATCAGGTTCAGGAAGGAAAAATCGGATGGGCTTTCCGTATCTCTGATTTCCATCTCCGGCAGATGACAGGGGGATATCGGACTACCATTTCACCCACCAGACCCGCGCAGCGTCGCCTCGCTACGTCCCCGTTTTTCCAATTCATGCTCGAGTTAATTTCCAGAGAAATTTATAGGCCACTCCCCCTTCTACACTCTTCATTTCTTTTTTTTCCCCCGCGGTCGTGTTTTATCTGCGAGCAAACAGCATTTCGAATTTTTCACGAGAAAAGTACCCCTGGGTTTTTCAACCCCACTTCTGTGAAGGGAAAGGGGGTAGAGCTGTTTTTTTCACACCCTTCTTTACACGATACAGTACAGTGGTAGCTGCCGTAAAGCAGAAGGTTATGACCCCACCGTTAAATATCGAACTTTTTCCCGCTGGTTCCAGCGCTAAAACCTAATGTAATTGTATCGTGTCAATGATTCTAACCCATAATCGCAATTAACCATGATTCCTAAAATACTTTGAAGGAAATGAGCCGACGTTATCGAAGGTATCTGTCTCACTGGCAGACGCTATCTCATCCATTTTCGTTCATCTTCATTCTGACAAACTCTTCCAAAATTTCAATTTCCTACTGAGGAAAAAAACTTGGTATCTAAGGGAGCAAAGAAAATTGAGAAATATTATGGTCCAACAAAACCGGTGACCCAGGAAAAAATCTGAGAGATTAAGATACAAATAAACATTTTAATTTCTCCCTTGATGGGAAAAACAAAAGATCATGGATATGTCTAGTACCTACTGCTTACCAGTTGGTACCTACTACTCAAATGTGTACCAACCATGTAGTGCCTTCTTTTCACAAGATTATTCCATTATGGTTACAAAACAGTATTAGTTTTCAACTTAGAGTGATAAATCAGCATTCCTTGACACTACAATGGCTTAGAGGTCATGAAATGTCGTGGTAAAATGAGAGCATTCCAAAAAGTGGCGAGCGATTTTCCTACTATGAAAACTATGGGAGTTACTCTTCCCTAGTAACGCCTTGGTTGTACGTGAAAATCAATAGAAAATGTACCGGTCGGGAAAAAAAGTGTCGGTCGGGAAAAAAAATTGTCGCGAAAAATTCCTTGACCCCCAGCCAAAAGACATACCTATCCATGTCAAAAAAAAAATAAAATTTAAAAAAGTTCCTGTCATGGAGCATGATTATATGAGAACATTTCGGGAAAATATCGTAAATTAAAACTTTACACTGTTTTGAAATTTGAGCACTTTGAGTGTGATGAAATTGTTAACTACCGTTTTTATGGCAGAAAAACACATTCTAAATTATATTCAGCGATTCTAAAAAGATATAGGAATTTTAGCCTTCTTTGATAGTTTCACCGATTTTCGAGCAAATAAACCCTTTAACGGGCAATAGTGTATCGTGTAGGTTACACAATTTCAACGATTCGTTTTATAAAAAATCTATAAGTAATTTAGCTCCTTGGTTATACTCTCGCTCTATTCTTTTGGACCTTAAATTCCTCTAAAGAATTTCTTTCCACCGTCACCGAAAATGATAAAACGACAAAACTCAACCTACTTATATCAAACGGTTGGGTGATTTGAAGCAATAGGGCGAGATGCCATAAGTTGAATGAGTATTTTGTAAACATATCACATCATTTGTGAACATCAAATTCACGAAGTGATCCTAAAGTTTCTTGGAAACCTTTCTGAAGGCATGCTATGGTTATTTATTGATTTCTTTCCTGTATGATACATTGCCCGTTAGTCATGCTTCTTGATCCAGTATTTTGTCATAGAATTTGTTCGGTTTCCGGGCAATGTATCCTCATGTATACATAAATAAAACCTTTTTATTTTGTCACATTCATTGTAATTATGATATTCTTGCTACAGGGATACGCGATCAGATCTCAACAATTCGTGGTACTGCTTCCTGAAACAAAAATTTCATCGATCATAAACCAAATGATTCTACCAAAGATGTACCTGACAGCAAAAATGCTCCAAAAAATTGACGATTTATCTGATGCATCAACTGTAAACCTGGAATGCAACCAAAATACTAATCCGAATTTGATTAGTGCTTCGTTTATTCCTAAGAGGAAGCAAAGCAAGAACAAGAAAAATCCTGCCAGACCAATCAGGAATAAGAAAACCAGC
Source organism: Adelphocoris suturalis (assembly GCA_030762985.1). Classification (NCBI taxonomy): domain Eukaryota; kingdom Metazoa; phylum Arthropoda; class Insecta; order Hemiptera; family Miridae; genus Adelphocoris; species Adelphocoris suturalis. The sequence continues at coordinate 38,860,647 of CM061048.1, forward strand.
AAGAATGAAGTTACTACCTTACCACTGGTAACATGACCAGACGTTCTGCATAGTTTTTATTGGCCATTCTATAGAAAAACCACACAATAACCATTTAGAAAAAGAATCGTTTCTACTATGAATTATATCTGAAGTATTTGACTTTGTTAGAAAATATTCTATTGGTTGAAATACGTGATCCTCAGCTGAAATTTGACTTTGAAAGGATCAATAAAAACTGCATGCAGGAAAGGCTGGTTACGTTTCAATGGTAAGTCACGTTATTCTTGCTGGTTTATCTATTTTTCCCCCTTAGATTGAGTGGCACTTTTGTTGTTTTCGCTGTGCTTTCTCATGGCCTAGATCAAGCACGAATGGAATTTGCTATTGTAGCTACATGATTGGCTAACAGTTGTTTTAGATTGAGCTGAACAAGATTGATTAAGGAAACCAACGTCAGACCAATGTCAAATACCGTTGAAGATACTTTTTTTTTATATTCTTCACTCCATGAAATAGAGTTTTTTTTTCACCGTCCATTTTAAAATCACCGGAAATAGCGCGAAGTAAACCATCAGTTTATTGAAGAATTTTAGTCGTCAGCTACTTCTTTGTTAGAATCATTTGGCTAACGGTCAGATGAAATTTTCGTTCGAGGAATCTGTGCCAAGGTTTGTTGAGATTTCAACGTGTGTTCCTATAGTGAATATATATCAAAATTATAATGAATATGATACAATTAAAAGCAATTAATGATGTATGCATAAGGATGCATTGCTCGAAAGTCGAACACCTTCAATGGAAAACACTAGCTCAATTAGTCACTAATTGGCAATGTATCCTGTGGTAAACATAGGCGATGTTTCGACAAACGGGCAGTGTATCCTACAGGAAACAAATTTTAAAATCCTTCTATAATTTAAATAAAAATTTTCTTTGTTTTTCTGTATTTTTAGAGCCCTCATGAGAAAAAATAGATACAAGTATTTCACTCTTTGCCCGTCAAAGGGCTAATTAAATGTAAGTACATTTTCAACCTAATTTTGGGCATACATTTTTTATTCTATTTATTGTTCTACTTCGCCGTTGATAAACTTATTTCCACTAACTTAAATGTTTAAATCTAAATTTTTAAAATTAACTATTTATATCTTTTTCCACCCATTTTGAATAATTGTTGAACATTTTTGAAATTTCACCAATTTAATGTACTCAAAAAATTCTGGCCAATGAGTTCATTCCTTGAAACGGATTTCTTCAAACGAATTTTTCAAAAAGGAGCCATTGCAGTAGCTTCATTTTCTACGAAAATTCGCTAATAATTAATAAATGAAGCTGCAAATTATTTTACAAAAATTTGTTATTTCTGTATTAGATAGCCCTCCTACGTGGATCACTGATATACAATATTACTCGAAATTATTATTAATACTGCAATATTAAACGTATTCACTAATCGTACTTAGGCGCCAACCAACTGAAAATAATTAAGATAAAATAAAAACAAATATATATACGCGTGACCAGAACATGTACAACACTAATGACAAGAAGTATAGTAATTCTGACTTTGTGAAGTGAGAACCACATTGGTATAGAATCAGCTGATAGCATATGGCAAAAAATATACTACGTTCACTCCAGTTCTGACCCACACTTGTGTGGTTAACGTTTTCCCCTATCAAAATTGTTGCCCTTCGGGAGAGCAAACGGATGAGCATACAGCGATCCAGTTGGAATCATTCTATTCATTGATGAATAGCAAACAGATCGAAATGGAAATGAAATGAATTATTGACACATCTGTGTACAGATCAACTGCGTGTCTTTGAGGCTACTTTATTTTCCGAACCGTTAACTTGAACTATCAATCACTACTTAAAAAATTGAATCTATATAATTACATTTACATTTATAATTATTTCACTGATTTGATTTTAGGGAGTTTTGGAACAGAGTTTTATGTTGTTCTTTTTCTCAAGGTCACTATCTGGGTTGTCACTTTTTAGCTTGAAAAATATTGAGCGTCCCTAACTAGTGAAAGACACCTTAAGAAGATTACTAATTATTTTCAAAATGGTGTAATATTATGCAAAAAAATAATATTTTCATTCAATTTTATATTAAGTAATATTGTTAAACTATGGTCTCATATTTTCCGCTCCTTCCCCACAGAAAGGTTATTTTACGATTCGGAAACTCCAACTGCACGAAAACGAAATTTATAGGGTAGTAGAAGACTTAAGAAGTTTTCCATTTCATTAAGTTCTGAATCAGCTCTTGAAAATTAGTTAAAAGTGGTGGTGGCCAAAGTTTCTACCATTTATTGGAACCTTTATAAAACTCTGTAAACACCTTAAAACACTGAACGTCGTTATCGCGCATACCAACCCACCTAACCGAAAAAGGTCATTATGAAAGAATGTGATTACGAAATCTACGTTATTTACCTTGTTGCGGCAAAAAGTTTGTTCAACTGAGGGTTTATGATGTTCACGTAGGAGATACCTGTATGATTTCGTAATATACAGATGAGGAGAGTTGTGTTGCGCCACTGATAACAATCTTGGGGAAAAACGTTAGGATTGCAAATAACTGTGCGATTCAATATTACATGGAAGAGAGGATTATTAAAACCGCATTCATTTTCGGTGAATGGAACCACGGTGAAATGAGGTCATTTACACTCGATTGGACGACAGTTAACGAGCGTCGAGCAGAAAAAGGAAATCAGGAAAAGGAGCACTGAATACGTTCAAAAATCGGTCCAACGATTGTCCTTACAGCTACTAAAGAACGTAAAAAGTTGAATTGAATGATTATTTTTGGCTTTGTACAAACGAGCAGATTATATTGGATGTCGTACTTGTTTAATGAATGGGAGGGCGTTACATTTAGATTTTAATAGGATACATACATAGCTATTTGAGAAACATGCCAATCTATTTAATGGGATTTTTAAAACTCTATTTTTGTTACAAGAGCTCTACAGACTGTCAAAAACACCAATGTGCGTATATGAGATGCTGTAAAAAATTGTTCAGCCTTCTAGTTGGAAAAGCGGAAACAGGGCTGAATTTAAGAGTCAACAACCACAGGCACTCGGTGGTGGCACAAGATGAGAATCTCCCAGTAAGCTGTCATGTCATTTCCCATAACGCTTCATTTGACGAATGCTATGAAATAAAAGTCCTCAGAAAAATGAAGCCTAATGAAAACAAGAAAAAATTTGCAGCAGCTCGAGAAGACTCATATCAATCTCTTGAGAGCCTACGAACCACCAGGACTCAATATCAGAAGATGAAAATATTGCTAACCACTGTAATAAAGGTTTTCACAACAAATGACCCCACAGTTTCCAGCAAGAATTTCTAGACAACGGAAAACTCGTATTAATTTGTCATTTCTACATTTGAAATCGGCAAATAGCCGAAATATAAAATTTAGTTTGTGATGTTCATTTTTGTTTCGTTTGTTTATTAAAAGTGTTTCTGTGTATATTGCTCGTAGGTCCATTTAATCCACACACACACACTCTCTCTCTCTCTCTCTCTCTCTCTCTCTCTCTCTCTCTCTCTCTCTCTCTCTCTCTCTCTATATATATATATATATATATATATATATATATATATATATATATATATATACGTACACTATCTACTACTTATATATATACGTACACTATATACGGACACTATCTTTCTACTCGTGATCACGGCAAGTCGCCGAAAAATTGAGGTATTTTTCCCTTTTATCAGAAGTTTTTGTCACTATATATTTCTACTTTCTCTATCATATCCAAATATATATACATATATCTTTTTTTCTTTTTTTAGTTCGACTTAAAATAGTCCTAAGGATATATAATATATAGTGCAACATGGATTCACGATTTTAGTTTGAGGGCACTTATGTTTCCTGATGTTATGTTACGAGTTTACTAAGCAGGCTTACTCTGAGATCTATAGATCTATAACATTTTATTATACGGGCGCTTACAATATTGCAGATGAAGGTTTCATAAATACAGTTATCTGATAGTGAAAATCATTCAATGGTATACAAATGAATGGTAATAAGTTGTATATGAACAACATTATTATGAAAACAATTTTCCGATTTATATTAAGTTTGTTAATATGAGATGAATATATATGCTATAACCAAAAATAGGTAAATTTATGAGGATTTATAAATCAATTACATTAGAGTAGGTACGTTAAGCATTGGTTTACTTTAATTTTAATGATTGAGTATAAACATGATTTAATAATAAAATTATATTGGTATTTTTCATCATAAATAAAGACATAACTACACATTTTTTTAATAGTTTGAGTACTATTACTGTGCTATATTATGGACACAGTGGCCCAGCACGGAGTTGAAATCTCACACTTATGTTGTACTCAAGTGACCTATACAAACATAAATAAAACATTCATAAACCAAACAAAACATATACATAAAATACTCAGTACTAATTTCATCAATAATATAGAGGATGGATAAGACAGTTTAGATGTTACGAAAATAAGAGTTTGTTATCTATCTCAGGTTTGACAAATATTAATCTGTAAAATACAATTAAATAGTTAAATGTGTTTGACGAAATTATTTTAACAAAATGTGTTTATAACACAGGGAATTGGTTTATGATGTATGAATTTGAACCTCATATATTACCTTTGCATAAGTAACTTAGATAATGGTTTACTCAGCGGTAGCATAACTCTAAAATCGACAACCACCGATTCTATCTTAATGTTCAGTAAAAACAACCCCGGAAGAGAAAAAAAAACAAGGAAGAGCGGCAGGGATACATCATTGGGCGTTGGTTGGCTGGCGAAGAGAAAACTCCACGACGACCGTCACTTCGGCTAGTGAAGGGCCTCGCTAAAGAGGGCATAATTTTTCCGGTGATGAAAGCGGTCCCTAGCTGCTGGGTCATCGCCAACTTCGCTTTTCCGACCGACGCGGGCTGAGGTGGTTTTTAATAACCTTTTCATCCCCCACCTAACCTGCCAACAGTCCTGGGCTTGAATAATTATCCATTCTCATTCAGTCCCCCCACCCTCCCCCTCACCATTCCTTCCACCCCTTTCATCACTGTCCGTCGTCGTTGTGAATTGCTGTTGTTTGTTAAAAAAAAAAAAAGAAGGAAAAAACAAGTATGCCATTTGGGTGGGTGGGTAGTAGGTAAAATTTCCTCGTTCACTTTAACATAGACGTACCAATAGAATCAGTATAACAAAAACAATACACAGTACAACAAAGTATGTGTCAAAATTACTGAATCCTTAAATATAAAATTCAAAGTTTGTTTCCAATTATCTATCTATTTATGTATGTTCCCAATGGACGGCTAAACGGCTTGACCGATTCTGATGGGAGAGGTCGTAAAATGATCAGTAAGTTCCGGCGCACAGAATAGGCTAGGTCTGAACCTCCAAAACATCCTTCTACTTCATAAACGGAGCTATGAAGTATTTGTTTAGTTCCCGAACTTTTGTCATTATGGTACCTAAGAGGCAGTTTGTTATCGGCGGATATTCTTGACATGAAGGTCAGAATGACGTTTTAGAAGTATATTTCGGTAGGTAGTTGTACGAGCAAAAAAAATTGATCAGGATTTGAACCCACGATCTTCATTTCAGAAGACCGTTATATACTGGTGTTTTGAGTGAAGCATGGGTAAATTTGTCTCCAGTTCATCCTGACAGGTTGCTATACTGGTGTTTTGAGTGAAGCATGGGTAAATTTGTCTCCAGTTCATCCTAGGAAGTTGAAATTTGATAGGGCGACTCTTTGGGAAATTAAGAGACGATTGAAATTATGGGCTTCTTCCTAAACAGCTGAGTGAGCGAATTCTCTCCTGTTCACCCTCGGAAGTTGAAATTTGATAGGAAGACTCTATGGACTATTGATGCGCTCTTTTATGATCAGCTGAGTGAGCTAAATTCTCCCCTTTTACCCTAGGAAGATGAAATTTGATAGGATGACTCTTTGTGACAATAAGAGTCGGTTGAAATAATGGGCTCTTTCCTGATCATCTGAGTGTGCTAAATTCTCTTCTGTCCACCCTAGGAAGTTGAAATTTGATTGGGCGTCTCTTTGGGACATTAAGAGGCGATTGCAATGATGGGCTCTTTTCTAATCAGCTGAGGGATAAAAATTCTCTCCAGTTCACCCTACGAAGTTGAAATTTGATAGAGAGAATCTCTGGGTCGTTGAGAGACAATTGGAATGATGGGCTCTTTCATGATCAGCTGAGTGACATAAATTCTCTTCTATCAATAAATTTTACAAGGAGACTCTCTGGGCCATTAAGGGACGATTGAAATGATGTTATCTTTTATGATCAGCTGAGTGAGTTAAATTCTTTACTGTTCACCCTAGGAAATTGAAATTTGATAGGGTGACTCTTTGGGACAATAAGGGACGATAGAAATTATGGGCTCTTTCCTGATCAGTTCGAGCCTGATTTTGCTACTTTTATGCAGTCATTTGGCATGTACCCTCCGTAGTTAAGAACACAGACTGGATATGGTTAATTAAGCAGTTTACGAACCGACTATCCCGTACAGGTGGGTTCTTCCAACGCACTGGTAACCGGCTAGTGGAAAATAAAACAACAGACATATACGTGGTGAATACATGAAACACGAATTTTGAAGAAGGACGTTGTCTAATTCCACGAAATATTGATCTAATCGTATAATTACACTGATTTTTGATAGGATATTGTTTGTTACACTGATGATGACCTAACCGTCGCCGTCGATTTGATTTAACACTGAATTTTTTTATTTTCATGGAATCAAAATCAGGCATCGTTCTTTTCCAACTTCCATTTTTCATTGAAGTTGGTTTCTACAACTTCGTCACGAATGGTGTATACATGCTAAATATGGAAAACAGGGGTACGGTTCATGTTTGCGCATGCGCAACAGTTGCTACTGCCAACCACAATGATACTCCAAGTACCCAAGGCACACAATTGTACCCAAGTACCTCCGACATTCAAACAAATTCGGACCGATGATGGAATTTGAGAAATCGATGGTAAGGGAAATTCACATGTCCGCGTGCGCACACTGTTCTTTTTCATAAAAATTGGAAAATTTTTCTCGGGTTTCAACCAATGTCCACCAATTTTAATCTAAATAGGGGACGATCCTGAAACATATACCTCCTCCCCTCTCTCTCTCCCCCCCCCCCCCCCCCCAGTACTTCCCTCATGAGTTTGAACGTCATTGGCCAGATGGAAATCGAGATCCCCAAAAATGTCATCAAAATTTGTGATGGATGGGATGTAGCATTTGCATGAATCGGGAAGGAGGAACTACTCCTATCCATCACAAATTGGACCAAAACTTAGTAGGTTTAGTTTGTGTCGTGACATGGAATTGGCACAGACAGACAGACTCGGAAACTGAATTGATCAACACGATCTGAAACGAAAGAAAGCTAGAGAAACTTTGATTTCGGAAGATAACAATTTTTTTAACTTCTTACATGAACACATAGGCTCTTTCCATGGTGTGAGAAAGAAAAAGGTTGGAATGTCACTGTTCTGCGTTGAAATGGAGCAAAGTGCTTAATAGGAAACTAATAACTGAAAAGCGCGGTTGCAAAAACAGGTCTATTGGATACAGATTTTCGGTAGGGGTCAAAAACTGTTTCTAAAAGTATCAACAGTACCAATTTATATATATTTAAATCGACTGTGTAAACTATATGAATTAATTATTTTTATTTAATTTTGCTGAAAAGGGAGAAAATAAGATTTTTGATATGAAAATGTTTGGTATTCGAGCTACAACTGGCGACTAGATTGTTAATCAATAGTCACGTCTCATCACGTGACTAAAACCACGGGATCCTATTGGCCAGGGGAGACATATTTGCCAATCATCATGATAGCTGAAAATTTTGAAAATTTTGTGTTGGCTTATGCTAAGTAATGATAAAACAGACGGATGAGACTTAAATAAATTTTGAATAGGTAGAACCATTACCTAACTCACTTCAAGAAAAGATGGGCAAGTGTGCTTCTGCTATAAGAGTAGCCAATGCGCATTTCCCTCCAATAGCATGGAACGAAAAGGGAAAAGGTGAGAATTATTCACGAAGTAATTAGAGAATCACAGTTTCCTGGCCAACCTGACGTGTTTTCGTTTAAAAGCTTGAGAAAAAAATTCGGCTATCGGGAACCGTTTCCGAACTTTATTTCTCCGCATTGGGCTGATAAAATTACCTTTCCTTTCCACCACTCCCATTATAAGAACATTTAATCGATAGAAAGCTCTCTTTCATTCTATACCTTAGCACAAGATTCGACTCTGCTCTGGAACCAAAGGAAGTTTAGTTTTCTTACATCTCACTGTACTGCGCACTTGCACAGCGCAGCCCCTACGTAGCTCTCCACAAAAATTTGCCAAATCATACTTCCTCGCAATATTAGATCGAAGATTGTCTGAGAAGAGCCGCAGAATCCAAACGCAACAGATGCACTTAGGGTTATGTATGCGATCCAGATGATAAAAAAGGAAATAGTGAAGAAATTTTTCAGCAGCGCGGAATTTATTGGCTTCAGCTTCAGATGTCATCAGATGTCAGAATGAAGATGCTCCTACTCCTGTTTCCAATTCCGATATTTTGATATAGGGATCCATTAAAATTAAAGTAAAATAATGCCCAAAATGGAGAAGAAACGAGAACAGCAGCGTTTAGTTAGGCAATGTATACCAAAGGCGTATTCAAAATTAGTAATTCGGACAAAACTACTTGGGGACAACGAATATTTCTTTCCCTGCCTAAAAACTCAGGTCACATTTTTAAAGTATCTCACAATCTAAGGGAAATCCCATAATCTAGGTAAACCACCCACAAACATTATAGGACCTGTAATCCCGAGGGGAGTCGAGGGCTCAACGCAGCAAAATAGGTGGTGCGAATGTAAAATAGGGCTATTAATCTTTCTCAGTCGGTAATACTGGACAGGGGTGAACTTCACCAAGGGGAATGTTGCTATTTTGTTTTAAATAGATTAGACGTGGTGCACTTACAGTCGATTTAGTGCTCTTGAAAGGACAAAGTAGCACGATGCAAACCATTTTTACAGGTAGGTATTATTATAATATTGGTTGGTAATATTGGCTTGTGGATGGAAAGTTTTAAAACACTCGAAAATAAGTATAAGAAAAGATTGTAAAAAAACGAGTCACACTGATATAAATTTAATAAATTCATATAGATAAGTAGGTTTAAGTAGGTTCAAAGTTTACCAAACAATTGACGCTAGCAACTTTTTTTTACCGATAAGCCTGCCGACTTACTAAACTCCGTGACGGAAATAACGTAAACAATAATTTTGATTACAAGGTGGTAACCTTTAGGTATCTCCAAACTTAAGAAATGGAGGTACAAAACTTGTACCCTTTAACACTAATTACACAGGTTTACAAAAGAAAAGCCATGCTCCGTGACGGAAATGTTATTATCAAATCAAGGGGTTCTTGAGTGTGCTGAAAACGAATCCGAAGCCCGTTTTATTTAGTTATTTTTTATTTATATATTTTTTTATATAACTATCAACAACAACCATCCCATCAGGCGATGGAGTGCTTACAAGAGAATATGAATAAGACTGGTAAGTTCAATATCAATTCACTCAAATATATTCTACAATTTTCATCAATAGATGGGTGATAGATATCTGTTCACTCAATATATGGAGCCCATACATTTTACAATCCATGATACGATTTGTTTGAACTGTCCAGCTCTAATCCGTTGAGTTGAACGACCTTAAGAGGGTGATAAAACATCAATCGCTGGACAAATAGAGGCTCAGCAAAGGCTAATAAAACGGTTGGTTAACCATCAATCAATGTGTAAATCAGAGCGCCGTTGATCAAAGCACCACCGCCTCTTCACTAACTATTAACTGGTAAATTCCACCTTTCGAACTCAAACCGTTCAACTTCAGAAGACCTGTAGCAAGTTGGTAAGCGTCCGCGAATTGTGTCCTTCAAATTAGCTGTGTTGGAATGAATGTCTTCTATTCCAGATTTCTCGATTAACCTTCTGCTCGTTTCAGAGCTGGTTAACCTTTTCGTCACCTTTACACTGGGACTGTGGTTGAAAGCGTATTCAATATTCTGAAATTGGCAGTTGACCGAAACCGTTTCCATTTGTATTAGAAAGTGAGTGGGCTGTTGGGGATGAAGTACCTGCTTCGCTTTAGACTCTTTTGTATAGAGAATCACTCTTCCAAACTCATAGGTAATCATTTTCAACCTCTTAAAATACTTGTTTACGTCATTGCAGGTATTTCATATTGCATTCAAGACACATGGACACAACGAAGAAAAATTATACGGAGCAACTTTTCTTAAATGACATAGAATTTGAAAATCATTGTGACACAAGATAGCGAAAATTCCTATTCGATGACCTAAACACAACGTGTGATGTGTAACAAATTCGGAGCTTTCTAACGAGTGGTGAAAATTTTTATGGTTTGGAAAATCAGCTACTTAGGTATATTTCCTTGGAAACAATGGGTTATAGACCTACTGTGAAACATTAGTTTCACATGTGTACAAGGAATATGAGCATAATAATGCTATTTCAAGCCACAATATCGGTTTTTTTTTCTTTTTTTTTTTTCGCTGAGTAGCGAAGAAAAAAGCATGCCTCAATCTTTAAAAACAAACGTTCATAAGTTATTCTTACATGACTTGGAATTGCATAGCTTGTAACATGCTTATTTCTTCGCTACTCCGCAATTTTCAGAACTTGGCTCTCATTTTCATATTAGGCCATGCAGTATTTTCCTAATGATATTCTCTTCTATCTGAATCAATTTAATGAGTTTACGCAGTTTCCAGTGGTTTTTTAGCGCGTTGTTAAGATAATACATGACATGACCTACATCAGTGCTGAGTTAGCAAGATTATTAAGTAGCAAATATAATTTGTTAGCGATAAATAATTTGTTCCAATTATTTTTATGAATACTTTTTTTTTTAAACTAATTTTGAGTTGGTTAATGAAATAAAAATAGGTAACATTCTACATATTGTGGAATAAATAAGTATGTTCATCAAGACGTGATTGATTCAGTCAATTTAGTTCCAAGAATTTGGTCAGTATGGTTTCTTAGTGATACGAAAAATTGGCTTTTCATTTTCATTTTGAGTTCTGGTTTGTTAGTTTCAATAATGAAACTTTGTAATCGACCAATAAACAACGAATGTGAACACCCCCTCCCCTCTTCCCTCAAAATTCGTTGGTTTTTCAAGATGCATAGAATCCGAAAATCGAATAAATAAATTTTAAAATGTATACCGTCCACCGCACGCCGTCCAGAGCTTTTCTCCAAAACTACTGAACAAATTGTATGAAGCTCGGGGCATAAATTAATCTCATTTGGCTCGGCATCAATTTTGATCAAGGGTAGCATTTAAGGGCTGAAGTATTCAAAAATACAGATGTCGAAAACTTTCAAGGCAACAGTAATGTTTTTGGTTGTCAACGGTAGTAGATATTATCCCAAAGAATCGAGTAAAACCATCCGGATTACTGTAATTTCATCCGTTAGCTCTCTGTAAGAGCTAAACAATTGTCAATTTAAAAAAAGACGTCAACACGGGGGTGAATCGCAACTGGTTAAATAAAGTAAAACAGATCGGTTAGAGACCTTTCTAAGACCGATTCCGTGGATAATGATGTTTAAAATATAACATTTTACCGCTTAGACGGAAAAAAATCTTAGCATGGATATGTCTTTTGGCTTCTCCATTCATGTTTGTGAGAGCGTTTGATACATACGTTGAACACACGAAAGAAGATGTGACTCATTCTTACTCTACTTGAGAACTGATTTAAGCGTTGCTATGCGTTCTCTAAATCTACTCGACGGCGACGACTGTTTATTCAACTATTATTTAATGGGAAAGCATTAGAAAAATCCCGGTGACTAGGGAAATGTAACTCTGTCGGTTTTCCACCTACAAAAATTGCTATCCACTCGTTGGACTCTCTCTATGCTTCAATTTATGTTACATTTTTTGGGTGGAAAAAAAATTCCACGAAATGTGCACATTGACCCCCAGACAAATGAAATATCCATATTAAACAGGGGACTCCTGAATGTGCTTCTCTCATGAACCGCATTCACGGGAAATTTTATACAGCTGCAAATTCCTGGACTGCTGGTATGCGCCTGTATCTGAGGTAGGAGCAGCGGTAATGATATGTCTCACAATTATTATAGGCCTCACGAAATGAGACAATGTAATGACTCTATGATTTCTGTCCCCTTGCCTAGCAACACGGCCTAAGCATCAAGAAACTAAAGAAGTTTCATTTCACCAGCAACGGCTTGGTTGTAGGTGAAAATCAAAAGAAATCAAACAGAAAGATCGTGAGAAATCGACGTTATAAAATCAGAAACGCTTCCATACGAGTTTGCAACACATTGAGACATTTTATGTCTTTACTTGCAGACTCGTATGTGTTGCAGACTCGTATGCAACCTCTAAGAGCCACTCATCTGACCAAGCTCATAACTCAGCTTGTTGACCACGCACTTCGCACAGTAGTTATCATTATATGATTGGATAAATCGAGAGCTTTTGATCGAATGGTCAACGAATTTAGCGGAATGAAAAACGACGAAGTACCATTTCCATAGCAACGACTCGGTTGTAAGTGGAAATCTTCAGAAAACAACCGTAACGCTTTTTTTAACGCTATTTTTTAACGCTTTTTGTTAACGGTTTTTTCGTTTATGTTCCAAAGAAAATACATAAAATGTCAAAATTATCATTGTTGACCAATAATTATCTATATTGTTCACACTTGAAATTGTGTATCTGTAATTACGGAATCATTTAAATAAATACCTACTCTATTCTATTCTTGTTTCAGGTTGGAACCATAAACTACAACTTTCAATGATTTACTTGGTACATACAAAATCATTCCTGGCAGGTACGTAGAGCATCTACGTTTCTAATTTGAAAATAGATTAGGTACTGCTCATTGCCCCGATACTAAAAATGTTCTTCAAGTTCAATAAATAGATGAAATTGGGTTAGCGATGGTTTAATATATGACTAGACGAAATACTTGAGCTTATAATTAAAAAACGAGCTAAGCTTGAGAGACTGTTAAAGGTATTTTGCGTACATTTGACTATGAAAGTATGAGTGATGCTCGACTCAGCTTCTTTTTGTTTAGCCACGAGAGATTTTCTGAGTATTCCAAACCTTCAAACTTAAATTTAAGCTTACAAAAAGTTGGATGGCTAAAAGGAAAAAAGAAAATTTGAAGATTCTCAATTCGTTTGGTGGGTATGAATAAGAGATTTGAAGGCGAATAATTTATACAAATTACATTACCAAGTCTGATAACTCACGGAATAAACCAAAGGGGCGAGCCTTGGCCTGTAAACTAACAGTTGTTCTCACGATAAAACTAATGAGAATTCAGAATGTATACATTTAAAATTAGGATAGTAGTTCAGAATGATATATAATTAATTACCTATATAGAATAACGAAAATGAAGTAACTATGAACATAAGAAATGATTAGCCATTTTTGCGTTGTAATTCACCAGGAACTTTTACCGAGAGATTTAATCCAATGTTGATAGTGGTTTTACCCTTTTAATAAATTATACTAGATGAAAAATGTTAATTTCGTAATTGATTCTCTTGTAAGAATGAGAGTAAGGGTAGTTCATTATCATTACAAAATCAATTACGAAATGAACATTAAAAAATTAAAAAATGTATTATATAGCTACTGGTGGAGTAAAGAAACGTTTATTAAGACACAGATATATATGTACCTAGAGACATATGCCTACATTAGGTTCATTAAAAAACTTCATCTATTTAATTTACATGAATTCAATACAAATTAGCGGAAAGATTGGTAAAATATGAAATGAGCGATCAGGTTATCACATCGAGTTCAAAATAACCAGTTATGATATGAATTTTCGGTAAGAAGAGCCGTGAAAGAGATCTGAGGCAACAAGGATATTTTCCACCCGGAGGCAAAGTGAAGACATCTCGTTTTCTCGGCATATTGTGTCCGACCATTCTGCCCCACCCTCCGGCTGTTCCATTCAAAACTTGAACCTTTCGCCCTTTGCGGAACACCCTTTCCCCTTTCCAACGTCCACCCACTCTACCGATATTTTATTATCCCGCTTTTGAATTATGAAAGGCGCCTTCCTCGATTTCCCTCATAATAAATCAACCCCTGCAGTAAACATTTCACGTGAAATATGATCTGTTATTTTTATTCAAAGCTTTTTTTTTTTTTTTAGAAACGACAGGCGAGGTAAATTTTATTAGTATTTATGAGCATTTATTACACTGTACGAGCTCCGGTAGAAGCATGTATACTTTAAAATGCAGGATGAAGAAATAATTTGCTTTTCCCCTATTTGTTTTTGCGCTTCAAATGCATCGTTTTTGACTGGCAATCCTTGAGATCACATTTGCGGAATCTCAGCTTCACAATCAAGTAGTAAAACTTGAAGGTCATCTTGTTAAACGCAGTGACTCCCAGACACCCAATTCAATTCAATACGATATTTATTGTTGATTCAATGAAAATGGTATAACAATAGTCAAAAATTACAAAACTTTTTAAAATCGTAAAAGCGACAGACACATACAGGCACTTATGATCTAATGGCTTAACTAAAAATAAATTACAATAATTCTAAGTTGAAAAATTCAATTGAACACATTTCAGCATCTTTTAACTAACATAGAGTTTCTGTCAGATCACAGAAAGGTGCAGGGAGTAAATTAAAAGGTTGTGCTCCTCGGTGTAGCGTGGATTTCAACGTTGGGATGCAGCAATATGAGTGGCAGGGGGATGAAGAGTAGAAGGAAGACGGATATGGTAATAGTGGACGTCGCAACCACACGGAAGAAGGTTTGAGTTACTTTGGATGAAGACCAGGGAATGAAAAGCAAACATGTTACCAGATATTGTGAGGCAACAGTTTTTTGAAAAAAAAGAAGAAAGAAAAAAAAGTTATGTAAAATTCGAATAGCCGCGTTTTTCTGGACAAATGCGGAATTACTATGACCTGTGCCTCCCCATAGTGAAATTTTATATGAGGTTCTGCTCATAAAGTATGGAAAAAACACAGATCTCAGAATCGGGAAGGAAACTGATCTCGAGAAAAGACGCAGCATGTAGTTACAAGTGGCAAGCAGAGACGTAGGGGTGTCAATATGCACCTTCCAGGATTGTCGATCGAGAGCCCAAGGAATAACACCGGATCATGAGGATGTCCATTCAATTTGAAAGTCAAGTCCTGGGTCTTGCTTTTTTCCTCGACTCGACACCAGTCTCTTACGATATAGTCAAAACTGGTAACCTCTTCAGCCGAAAATCTTCCACCTGACGTAGGATAGAGTCCAGGAGTGTCTTATCATTAGCATGTAAAAAAAAGCATGTTGATGAAGTGGTAAAAGAGATCGTTGATGTAAAAAAAAAAGAATGTCGAAACGAAGAATTGATTTTATTACTCGATGCGTTGATGACCTTGTCTTTAAATTCCTTACTTAATTTAGAAAAAGTTATAGTACGTTTTAATTAAATGTTAGTAGTTTAGTTGGCCGTAAGTACTTGTGTCGTTGGAATTAGTCGGGATGCGGCCCAGGGGAAAAAAAATGTGAATGTGTTTTGTCCGTGTAGGAACCTGAAGATGTCCTCAGCAAGAGGACGAAACGTCGAATAAAAAACATGAAATAAATTCACATTTTTCTTCCCCTGGGCCGCATCAGGACTAATTCCAACGACACAAGTACTTACGGCTGACTGAACTACTAACATCACATCATCAGGGATGGATATTAACACCTACACGGACATTTTTCAAAGGCATCCGTATAGCAAAACCACAGTTCGTACCATTGAGAACTCTCTTAAGAAACTTGCTAAACAAAAGGCAAGACTGGTGTTCTTGTTAAAATGTAGAAGTCATAAACTATTACCTTGTTTTCTTAAAAATTGTACTAGTAAGCTGATGGGTTCCTTAAGTTTTCGAGATAACATGAGTAAGAAGTATTTTTCAGTTTGTGATAAATTCAGATTTGGGATCTTGAATTTGGAGATACAGTCATGCACTAGGGAGAAGGGACTTCTTGAGAGGAACATAGATAATAATAAACTCCATCTCAAGGATATTGTCCCTGACGTTGTTTACACTCGGCTTGATAACTTGCTTAATACCCATTTTTCTATTTTGGTTAATAAGTACAAGAATCAATGTAAACAGAAATTTGATAAGGTCAAAGATCCAGAGCATGGATGTAACAAGAGAGGAGGTTTTAGCTCCCTTGTTTCCCCAGTAGGCAATCCAAGTTGGGTGAGGAATATCTCTAGTGTTGAGCTCCCAGCTAATGTAAGTGACGTCCTTAGTTTGGGGCCCAAGTTTGCTATTGATAGCAACAAATTTCATGACTATGTTCCGAAACTGATTGTAGATGTAGAGAATGCTATCCATAGAGCTACAGATAATGATGAAATCAAAGAACAGGCACGTCACAATGTCAATAACATTTTTTCAAATCATTTACACAGAATTTAAAAGTCAAACTCTAAAGTTTTCTTTCCCTCTTTTTATGCTAACCTAAAAGACACCCGGAGTTTTTTGAAATCTAATGCTGATAAAATTATAGTGACTAGAAGTGATAAAGGTAATAGCACAGTGGTGATGGACAAGAATGAATACACTAAACAGATGGAGAATTTGTTTTGTAGCACAACTACCTACAAACCTCTCGCTAGAGATATCACCAGTTCTCAGTCTAATAAATTTAACGGTTTTCTGGCAACATGGAAAGACCGTGGCCTTATTGATAAGTCCACATATTTCCGTTTAATTCGACACAATGCACTATGCCCAAAAGCATATGGCTTACCGAAAATTCATAAACTGGGACCTAATTCTAGTGGTCTGGTTCCTATGAGACCTATAATTGCCAACATCCAATCTCCAGCAGAGAATCTAAGTAAATTTCTTGTACCACTTGTTAAACATGTTAGTGCAGATAACCCTTATGATGTGAAGAACTCCTTTGATTTTGTTGAAGTGGACAAAAAATCCCGACCGGTTTGGTATCTATCAGTCTTGATGTCACAAATCTTTTTACTAATGTCCCCATTGATAGGGCCTTGGAGATTATTGACAGGAAGTGGAATTTGATTGAAGGACATACTAATATACCGAAAGCTGATTTTCTTGAGGCTTTGGAGCTATGTTGTCGTTCAGGGTATTTTTAGTTTAATGGGAAGTTTTAATGTCAATTGGAAGGTCTCAGTATGGGTTTGAGCTTGGGTCCGGATATTTCTGGTGTTGTCATGAATGATTTGTTGGATTCATGCCTTCCACAATTACAGGATTGTGTATCTAACGTGTCTAAATATGTAGATGATTTACATTTATCTGTTGACCCAAATCATTTACCAAGAATTCTCTCAACATTCAATTCTTATCACCCTATGTTGCAGTTCACTGTTGAGATGGAGGCTGATGATGGTGGTGTCCCTTTTCTTGACACAGTTGTTTATAGAGATGAAGATAATTGCTTTTATCATAGGTGGTATGCTAAACCTTCATCTAGTGGTAGGTTGTTGAATTTTCATTCTCAGCACCCCAGATCACAAAAAATTAACCTTGTCAAGAATATGTTTGAGAGGATTCTGAAATTAGGGGACCCCCGTTTCCATGCCACGGATCTTGCCAAGGTAAAAGACATACTTAAAACCAACTCTTACCCTCAAAGCTTTTATGATCGTTGTCTCAGAGAAGTTAAAAATTAAATGTTTCCATCTTTTGGTCTAATTCCAGTAGGTAAGCCTCCCTCTAATGCAACGTCTCGGTTTTTTTAGCCTGACATACATCCCAGGATTGTCAGAGGGTCTCTCAAAAACTCTTCAGAAGTCTTTCCCCGATTTTAAATTTGGTCCCAAACCAAGCTATAGCCTTGGTAGCCTTTTTTCCAAATTGAAAGACCCAGTACCTCTATCCTCTTCCTTTAATATTGTTTATGATGTCCCTTGTAACGCACCAGGTTGTAATAAAAGATACATTGGCCAAACCAAACAATTTTTTTCTAAACGTGCTACTGGCCATAAGGGAGATGTAGCCACAGGTGCTGCTCATAAATCTGGATTGGCACGCCATTCAGATGTCACAGGACACATGTTCAACTTTGATAAATTTAAAATTAGAGCTAAAGAAAGTTTCAAGCCCCGTAGATTGATTGCAAAATCGATCATTAACAACATTACTCCTAACACAGTTAATACTTGTACCGATTTCCAAAAGTGTTCTGTGTCTTACACCAACACATTCAACATATTAAGTTCCACCCATCAATAGCTAGGTTTTTGTCTCAGGTGATAATAGTTGAAAATTTCTCCCCACCTTTTTTCTTTCCCACTTGCTTCTTTCTCTCCTTTCTTTGTGCTCTCTTTACTCCATGCTATCTTTATTCCATGCTCTCTTTTCACCTCCATGCCCTTCTTGCTCTGTGCTCTCTTCTATTTTTGTTTACGCCATCAGCTTATTATTTCTCTTTTTGCCGCACTCAATTTCTATTATTATTATTATTATTATATATATATATATATATATATATATATATATATATATATATATATTTTTTTTTAAGTTAATTATTTTATTACTATATTTTTCTTGTAAGAAATAAATTTTTTTTACAGTGATGTTGCATGGATTGTTAATTCGTTTCTTATTTGTTGGCAGCTATGGTTTACTTTTGAGTTTGTTGTTGTATATTTTTCTATATTTCCCTATATTTTCGTTTTCTTCCTTTATATTTTCTTCAGTGACATTATTTTTCTTAACTTTCTTGATATTCTCAAGAGTAGTAGTTTTTCGACTTATTTGACTGGGTAAGTAGGTACTTACTTCCCAGCAAGTTCACCCTTTTATACCTAACTTTTTGTTGTTGTTTTTACTTTGTTAGTTTCGGATTAATGTTTTATACCGTATTATTGTTATCCATTAATAATATTTTAACATTTTATCTATATTTTTATTGTTTACTTATGCTGTTTCAACACATTTTTTATGTGTTATTGCATCATATTAATTGACAAGTCCGTTATATTCGGACGATTAAAAAATTTTCCTGGACACAACAGTAAGTTTTTGGTTCAAATTAGTTTTTAACTATTATTTTTTTTTCTTCTGTTCAAGATAACAATACCTATAAGATAACATATAAGAATGCCTGTTTTGTCCGTGTAGGATCCTGAAGATGTCCTCAGCAAGAGGACGAAACGTCGAATTAAAAACATGAAATAAATTCACATTTTTTTCCCCCTGGGCCGTATCCCGACTAATTCCAACGACACGTTTTAATTTAGTTATTTAGTTATACATGCCTATACCCAGAATTCGCAGTATACTTTTTAGTGGCACCACGGCGCCAAATGGTGGCGCCAAAGCGTCACCTCCAAGTTAAAAAATGTAACCTGTAAAATATGAGGGTGTTACGTTTCAAGATGCGTAGATTCCGAAAGTAAAAAAAAAGCTGCCAAGTTTGGCAAAAGGTGCATTACTCCTTTTACGCAGATCACCAAGCTTTTTCGACTAATCCGAGTGGTGCAGCTTTTAAATCAAAAGAATTCCACAATGTAATTCTTTTGAAATCAATAAAAATTGTATTGCATACATGAAGAAGAAGCGAAGTCGAGTGCATTGTATCAGACAACTAGTTTTTCACAGGAACCTGATCAGCCGATCAATTAGTTATATGATAGTCGTCGATGTTGCACCTAAATATTTCGAAAACTACTACACAATACGACACACTACTACTACATAATAACGTTAAAAAGTAATAAAGTTATTGTACATATATATATATATATATATATATATATATATTCGGCGCTTCGCGCCTCGCCGGGGGGCATCGCCCCCCTGGACCCCCCTAACCTATACTCGGCGCTTCGCGCCTAGCCGGATCTTTTCTCTTTTCTACTGCGTAGAAAACGAGGATAATTTGCTATGCAATTCTTAGCCTGAATCAACTTAGTTTTGGAATGTAGCCAGGTACGTAAGGAGAGGGAAATTGGTAGCTTGAAATGTGAACATTTATCACATAAATCAAGCGCTTTCCAACGAGTGGCGAACAATTTTTGTGCGATGAAAACTGTGGAAGTTTCATTCCCCTAACAACGGCTGGGTTGTACGTGAAAAACACTGAAATTGTGGCACAATCTATAGCAACTACTCGGTTGTACGTGAAAATCATCGTTAATTTCGTCACGGACGTTACATAAAAAATTATTGTGGGTCGGCCTAAGAATTGCATAGCAATTAATATATATATGTTTGTACTTGCAATTAGAAGCGCTCATAACTCCTGAGATCAATACCTTGAAGTATATTTTATATAGATACATAGAATGAGGGGGATATCTGCCTGAAAGTTATGTTTTAGGTTTCTCTTCTACTTTTGTCGATTGCTCTACTCTTCTTTTTTCATCTTATTTCATTAATTTTCATATGTCCTTCATATCGGCATGAGTGCGCCATCCTCCAGTCCAAGGCCCCTCACCTTCCTCCTAGTGCCTCTTACCCTTATGAAACTACCAGTGGTGTGAAGGACCCGCTCACGTCTTTTGCTGCTGCATTGTATTTGGCGTGGCTTGAGATCAATACCTTAGCTAGTAATACCTAATTTCATTTATTAAAAAGCAAATTTTGATGTATCCGACAGGCGCTATACACGTGGCAAAGTTCGATTAAAGGTGTTGACGCTCGTAGGTCAACAACCCTCTCAAGTAGCTTCCAATAATCGGGGTGGGGAAATGGCCGTGAAACGTCATCAATCAGTCTTTAGCCACCTGATGATAAAAGGGAAAACGTAGAAACAATACGAGAACTGCCAGGAGGATAACAACACCGGATCGGCAAACAGTTGATGCCTTCACCCCATCAGAACCACAACAGGGCCATTATATGGTTTTACAGATAGAGGGTTTCTTCCGCCACCATTCCTCTCATGTACGAACGTTCTCTACCTTCCTTCAACCATTCATTACGCCCTATTTAGGGGGATGACTAATGTGTTTTGCCTCCTTTTCTCATTAATCCTGAAACCTGCAGGAGAAGTAAACAACGTTCTGGTACGTGAGAGAAGCTTTGGAAGTGATGTAACATCCTGGGAATTGTGAGAAAAGCTTGGATCATGTCTAAGTCTCAACCTCAGTATGAACTCTTGAACAGCTTATGTTACGAAATTTACCAAAATCGGCGGAGGTTGTGCCTCTCATTGACATATTCAAGCGACTCCAAGTGGTAAAATTCAATGGTTGACACCAAGTTTGTTGTGGCACATAGCTTCCTCTTATCCAAAACAAGAATGTACTTATTGAAATGTTTTAAATAATCTTGAGAAATTTCGAGAAAATTGTGCTTGATATAATCCGGTTGCGCATGCGCAGAGTGAAGTATTAACATGAGAAAAATGAAACTGGTAGGAGACCTTCCATAGACAAACCCGCAAAACACATCAAAACCCGATGGAGAGTCATCAAAATCGGATCAAAACTGTGAAAATTGAGCAAGTTACAACTATTTCGATAGTACGTAAAATAAAAACTTCACTTCAACGATACAAACAGCTGATATAATCACAATAGATAATTCTTGATCTGTTTATTGCTTCGAAGTTTACCTATGGTTATCACAAAAAATGTGATAGCTTCTTCTTATCCATAAATGGATGTATGGATCATTGAAATGATTTAAATTGATTTAAATTAATCTTTAATGATGATCCACTGAATCCTTGAAAATTCATCGAAATCGGATGAAGACTGTAGAAGTCAAGCTTGTTGCAAGTATTTGAGGTCACGCATGCGCAGCAGCTACAAATCATTCTATGAAATGAATTGGAGGGTAATCCTCATCAACCATCCTAATTTGAGCGAGATCAGACGAACAGGCTATGAGAAAATGAAGCTTGAGAAATTTTATTTCTGTGCATTTGCTGTGAAAACTATGGATTTTTGAGTGATCAAATTTAAAGGGGACCAACTTCAGCTTCACTTGCACATTATTAGAAAATACCATCAAAATGAAAACTAAGATTTTATGAAAAATAAAATAGGTATAATAAATTCTTCAGTGTTTTCAAAATCAGTATAACACGATATAAAATGAGTATCAGGAAGTCATCGCAATCGAAGTAGAATTCAATAACGAAGTACGAAATGACTAATTTAAATTTTGGGGGAACATTTAGTGAAATGAGGGCAAACAATTGTGCTCCAAAAGCGCTGGCCAACGGAATCATCCTTTCATTTGGAAAGCTTGATTTTCCAGCGCAACAACGGATTATTTTATTTCAATCTTAAGGAGGGTTATCGACTGGAGTGACACACACAATATATATATATACATATATATATATATATATATATATATATATATATATATATATATATATATATATATATATACATATGGTGTGAAAAAGTGTTGAAATCCAGGAATCATTTATGAATGCCACAAATTTATTTAAAATTTCGAAAATTTTCATTTTTAAATTTTTGGAGTCGTAGGCCTTACACCTGGAACTCCCCTTCTTCGGTCTTCTCCCGTACACAAGATAGTATTTTTTTTATTCCTTCAACCAAACTTTGTAAGTAAGAAAGTCCCTGACTTAAAAACCGTATCAAAATTCCTTTCGGTTCGTGAGTTAGGGAACAAGATTGTACTGGTTCTTGAAGGATGTCAGGTTGATACCTTGTTATAGTAAATCACCAGCCCCTGGAAGGCTTAAATCGTAATTTTTGCATATTAAATTGTACCTAATTTAAAACTGAGTCAACATGACAGACATTTACGGCCAGACCAAGCCTGGATTCTTCATCTCTATTTCACGCAAGTCGTTCATTGAACTGTGAAACATCGAGTTGCAAAGTCCACGGAGTGTAACGTAGGTCGAAGTTGAATTCGTTCGTTTTTCCCTAATCGCGATGTTGTTTACCCGAACGAAATCGTAATTCACGCTTCTTGTAGATAAAGCAGAATGCACTGCTTACCATGGCATATGTTTGAATACAGCATTTGCAGATTATTTACAAGGAAATCATATTCCAATCGATTCAGCCGTGTAGCAAGGATGTTGAAACAAACGTGGCTCACTGGTCGATTCATGAATATAAAAATAGTAAATCTGAAAAATTACAAAACTGTCAAATGAACGAAAAGAAATTTCATTAATACGGGTTCTTATCATTCATATTCTTTTACTGAATTCTAGAATGAAGTAACAATCATAATATGATGTCATGTTAGTAGCTGCTATTCTAGAATAATGATGTATTGTATGCAGTAATTCCGATAGCCGATGCAGGTATGTAATCGTGGCATACATTTGGGGTAGTCACTATGAAATCAAATTAGTCCAAATATAAGCAAATTATAGTCGTTTGCAATTAAGTCTCTAAGCGCTATTATGCCGTTTGTGGTCGTTAGTACCTCCAATTTTATCAACTGTAAAAACGACTCTGCAAACCTTTATTGCCTTTGCGGTTAGAAGTTAATGTTCCAAATAAGTAAATCCTAGATAATAGACTTTTTCTCTCTCGAGTTTCCTCGAGTTTTCAAAGAAAACTCAGACTGAAAGGGTAAGGGAAGGACCTAGAAAGACCACAAGCTATCACCATAACCTAGCGTTCACAACATTAAGCAGAACAAAAGCTTTGGGTATATCCTCGAGCTTCGGCTCAACATTGCGGAAGCCCCACACCCCCATAGAAAAACCGCCTCAGGGGCCAAAACAATAGAACAAATGAAATCTCCACCGACTTTCCTTCCTTTACCACCACTACCTCAAACCACGAGCAAGTTATTTAATGATGCATAAAACGGAATGGATTCCTTTAAAGTAGTCAGCAAAAGTCCGTGGTTTCTGATAAAAGCTCGTATAAGATGGAGAAAGCCTACCCCAACGGGTCTGCAGTTAAGGGGCTCATTCTGAGGGTTCCCTTCTGATATTACTAGACATTAACTTCGCTTTACCAATTTTTTAGACCCTTTGGGGTTCTTCACCCTTGCCCTTTCACGTTTAATTTGAGGGAGCAAAAAAGGTGCTAACGCTTAAGGTTTTCTTTATCGCCTCAATTTGTTTGGGTAAAGTGTGTGAATAAAAGTGTAGTATGGAAGTACGAAGACGCTGAATTTGCATATTGTGTTCTGGTTGAATAGATGATTAGGATGGTAGGCAATGAATATTTTAGGTGAAAACGTTCTAGATACTTTGATTACTATTTTCTTAATAGCTATCGATGACCCACTTACGATATAAAAATATAAGTACTTGTCTCGTAGCCTACTACATTCACTTAGGACATTAGATTGGTGGAATGTAACCATAACTTCATGGTTACTATGCCTTTTTAAGTTTCAACGTCTTCATATTAATATGTTTTTATTGAGTAACAACTGAATAACACTGCAAATTATTGGAAGCCAGTACCTATATTATTTCTGTAACAGGAAACCCTACTGCACAGATCACTGTTCTACCCTGAAGCTATAAACGAGGTCTATGGTACATCGTTATTTACGTATAATCAAACAGAAATAGGCACCTTCCAAAATAAAATTATTGAATAAAACAAGTCTTTCAGCTTCACCAGCGCGTATTTAGGTAACGAAAGTGAGATTTAAGTACCTTCGTAATTATTAGAGATGGTTAGAGATGGCTTGATATTTAGCTAGGATTAGCTGGATGGTTAAAGCGTACAGCAACGGCCGTCGAATTTGAGAGCAGGAACGAGAATGGCCGCCAGACGAGATTCCCCCGCTTGGCTTTTGTGGCAGACGCAGTCCTGCCACCTCTCCGGATTATATGTTCGGATGGATCTCATGGAGGCTTGCAAATCCAACACTCCCCTCCAAGCTTCCATCCAGGCAGCTCCGTATTTAATTTCGCCGGATTACGTAAGGATTGAGAGAATGAATGAGAAGAACCTTCTCATTCAATTCGATCTGCAACAGTACAGTTCACATACACACATTCCGATTAGTGCTGGAATAACATCAAATTTCTAAATTTAATAAATTTTGATTTGTGCAGTGACTTCGTCAGTGTGTCTGCAATTTGGTCATCAGTAGATATCCACCGGATTGTGATATTTCCTTTACGGTGTTCCTGTCGTACGTAAAGATAAGATAGCCTAACCAAATGTTTCAGAGTAGACGAATCATCTACTTCCGCTAAGCGGATTGCCGGTTTAGAATCCTCATGGATTGTCGGTATTATTTTGATCCCGCTAACTCTGAACACATTGTACGTATTGAGGCTAATTCTCTGCACGCCGTACTCATTGCAACGAATTCGCTCTCTGCTGAGGAGAGAGCTATGTGATTCTGACGCTTAGTTCTCCAAGCTACCGGATTACCGAAAAGGTAGATTATGTAACCAGTCGTTGAGAAACCCCCTTCGGCCGAGAGTCCTAGGGATGCATCCACGTAACAATCTATTCCATCCCCCTTATCGGAGAACATAAGTCCAAAATCTTTCGTACCTCTTAAATATCTCATTATCCGTATTACTGCTTGCCAGTCCTCCATCGTAAAATTTGACTGTCGTCTACTCAGAATATTAGTAGCATATGAAATATCTGGTCTGACTCCCCCTTGTATGTACAATAATGATCCAATAGCTTGTCGGTAAGGAATCGAATTCAAGTCACCGGGTTGTTTCAATTTTTCATTGACTCCATTCCTATCAACAATCATTGGTGTAGACACCGTTCTATCACAATGAGGGTCAAATTTCTTTAACATCGATTCTATGTGAGACCTCTGAGTAAGACCGATAGTTTTGTTCCTCCGGTTTCGTATGATTTCTAATCCTAGGAATTTTCTTGGTTCTCCCAGATCAGTTATCGAGAATTCCTTTTCTAATATAGATTTTACTTGTTTGCGTTTTTGATTACTATTTGTTGCTAGTAAAATATCATCGACATATAGCAACATTATAGCAATTTGATCTCCGGATTTCCAAACAAACAGGCAGGGTTGGAAAGGATAGGGTTTAAAATCCATTCTTTCCACAGCCTCCTGGAATCTTATGAACCATCTCCTTGGAGACACTTTAAGACCGTAAAGAGCTCTGTGTACTTCACATACACTATGACTCTTTATATCATCACCGGTTTGTAAGTATTCTGCATACCCATCGGGAATTTCTATATATACGAGTTTGTCTAAGGAACCGTTTAGAAAAGCCGTTTTTACATCGTACTGAGCAAGATCTAAATCGAATTTGGCTGCAAGTATTAATAAAAATTTGACATCTGGTAATCTTGCTACTGGAGCGTAGATTTCAGATATATCATACTTATTATTATCGGCAAAGCCTTTTACTACAAGTCTGCTCCTATATCTTATTGAACCGTCTGCCTCCGTTTTCTTTTTGTGAACCCACCTAGTTTTCATTACCCTCACACCTTTCGGTACCGTATTTCGAGGAATGATTTTCCAGGTGTTGCAATTTTCCAAAGACTGAAACTCCGTTTCAATTGCTTCTAACCAAGCATCTGCGTCTGGCGAAGCCAGTGCTTGTGAATAGGTAATTGGGTCCTCCCCTAATTCGTCTGCAGAATTTTGTAGGAAACACGCCAGATTTTCTGCATTATCGAATTCTTCGTAAAATTCGCATTCATCATTTTCGTGAATTAAAACCGGGTTTGATGTCTTTTCTGTTTCTCGTCCGGATTCAACAGAGACATCCTGCACTTGTTCAAAGCCGGATTTAAATGAATTCTCTAATGAAAATTCAACTTGATCAAGTGGCAATTTAACAATTGACCTGTCTCTCAAATAATCCGCGTAAGTCCTACTTTCTACAAAATCTACATGTTTTGATCTCACTACCGTTTTATTTTGGAAATGCAGTAAATTGTAACCTGTTTTCACCGCATTCTAATAAGAAACCCAAATTAGCTCTAGGAGCGAACTTTGACGTGCTTTGGGTGTCTAAAATATAACATTCGCAGCCAAACCGTTTTATATATTTTAGTGACGGAAGCCGTTTTAGTGCCAGTTCAAACGGGGTCTTGAATTCCAACGATTTGTTGGGCGTCCTATTGTGTATATGCACGACATGTCTCATGGCATATGCCCAAAAATGAGTAGGAATTCCTGATGAAATCAAGTTAACCCGGATTTTCTCCTCTAATTCTAAATTGAATCTTTCAGCCGTTCCATTCAATTGAGGAGTATATGGTTCACAAACCGTCAAGGATATATTTTCCCTATGTAACAAAAATTTCATTTCTTCCGTTCTAAATTCTAAACCTCCGTCCGTCCGTATTTCTGACACCTTAGTGGTTTCCCCCGTCAATCTTCTAATTTCTTTTAGACATGAGAGCAAAGCCATATTGACTCCCATTTTACTTCCGAGTTCGTAAGCAAATGCATATCTACTCGCGTCATCCGTAAATG
Organism: Adelphocoris suturalis; assembly: GCA_030762985.1. NCBI lineage: Eukaryota > Metazoa > Arthropoda > Insecta > Hemiptera > Miridae > Adelphocoris > Adelphocoris suturalis. Next base: position 38,888,186 of record CM061048.1, read on the forward strand.
TGACAATATATTTGGCCTGAGACCTAAATGCTCCTGGTTTTAAAGGTCCCATTAAATCAGAGTGCAGTCTCTGAAATGGTATTTCGGCCCTATGTCTGACTTCCGAACATGGCTTTCTTTTTGCTTTCGCCATCTTACAGTCAGGACAATCGAGAATGTTTACACCGAATTTTACATTTTTTAATTCAGGGAGAACTTTACCAGCTATTTCGAGATATTTCTTTGAGGCATGGTTAAGCCTGTAATGCCATGCCAATCCTATGTCATTCCGTAATTGTAAAGTTTCAGCCGGGTTTTCTCCGTGATCAGTGTCAGTTCTCCCCTCTAAACTAGTATCCGAAATTTTGATGGATTTTTCACCGGGTTGATCAGTGATTCTCCCCCTTAAACAAGTATCTGTAATTTCGTCAAAATTCGTATCTTGTTTACGTTTAATTCCCTTTAGTTGTTTCTCCGGATTAGTCATTAACGATCCACCGTGACCTAATTTCAACAATTTCCGTTTTTCCCCCGTACTAAGTTTTGACAAGGGGAGAGAGAAATTGAGCCACCAAAACCGTCCATCAAATGAACCCGTTTTAAGTATTTCATTCGAAATTGGATCACTTATTATCACTCCCTTATCCGTCAATAAGGCCGATAAACCTTTCGCTATTTGTTTTCTAATAGAAAATAAATTTTCTATTAAGTCTTGTGCGTACAATACTCCTTTAAAACACCGAATTTCCGTTTTTCTTCGTTGTAATATATAATATCTCCGGATTGTTTTATTATCAAGTCTGCGTCCCTAGCATTGTTAGCACATGAAATCCGTGTTGGTGTGATCAAGTCCGTTATCGTCGTAAATACATTTATATCATTAACAATATGCTCAGTAGCACCAGTATCCAAAATGAATTTTAACTTAAAGTTTTTACCGTCTATTAGGGACGCCAGAGACACCTCCGATCCCCAGGAGTGTAATGCAGCTGGCTTTTCGATTGCCTGAGCCCTTGGAGTCGCTATCGCCGCCACCGAACTGTCCGACTCCACATCCGCAAATTGCACCCTGGGAGGAGTTGCGCCTCTCTTACTACGAGCCACAGCCTTTGTCAACCGGTTTTGCGCCGTCGTCAACCGGTTTTGCGCTGGCGTGTGGCTCCGTTTTTGAGGGTTGCTACGACCAGCCCCCGGCTTCGACCTATCCCTAGTAGCTGAGAGAGCTCGTTCTTTTCGTTTTATTACGGGGATGGGGTCACTCGTTCGACTATTTCTGCGGGCCATCTTCGTACTCGCAGTCTGTGGACGCCGACATTCAATGGACAGATGTCCAAACCGTCCACAGTTATAGCACATCTTGCTATCGTTTCGACATTCTGCCTTTGTGTGTCCTAATATGCCACACTGATAGCAGACCAATTTCGCCTTTTTGACCCCACTTCCCCCTCCGGATTGGGTCGAATTTTTCCGCCGTTTGCTGAAGGAAGGCCCCCTGCTAAGGAAGGCTTTTCCTACAGCCTGCTCTCTCCTACTATTTTCCGACATCATATCGTACATTGCGAACATCCGATCAAAGATGTCCCGAACCCTCATTTTAGAGTTCTCCTGGAGTGCATCTTCAGCTATCCTGGGGCATGCTTCCGAGATAGCATTAATTAAATTCCTCCGGATTGACCTATCTGTCAGCTCAGCCTCAGGGAACCTCCGAATACCCTCCACAAGACCTCAAATCGATTTTGAAACTCGAGTACTGTTTCCAGCGCCGGGTTAAATCGAGTATTCATAAATTCGATTTGCATTGCATGTTCCTTCGCCTGAGTAGGCGGATCGACCGCCTTCTCAATCATGCTCAATGCAATTGATGGCTCGTTCACATCTTTGATCATCGATTGCAAACCGTGATCAATATTGGAAATTATGTACGAGAGTACGATACACTTCAACTGATGAAGCTCTCTCTCCGTGTAGTTTACTGCCGGTTTTATGTTGGGATCGACGAGAAATTGATAGTCACCACTCGCCAAATCCAACATTACCCTTCGTTTCCACACGGCGATCGACCCTTCCTTCAGTGGATTGCCTCCGTACTTTAAATTCGTAATTGACCTTGCGGCCACTCCGGGTTCTTTGTGGATCTTACAGGCACAAGTGCCCACCGAGTCAGATCCACTCGCCGTTGTGTTTACAACCGGATTATCTAGGGGAACCTCAAGTGTGCGAGGAGCATCCTCAGATCTACCAGAGCCCTGCTCTTCCACCACCATCTCTGACCTCGATGTTGGAGGTGGACCCATGGTCATCGAAGCCAGAGCCGCGAATTTCAGAACAGACTCCTCCGCAAACTGTTTGATCTGATTTTGCATCATCTCATACCTTTGAGCGTACTCAGTCTCAAGCCGAGCCCTGATCGCAACTTCCCTCCTCTCGACTTCCTCGTTTATAAATCTCTTGATCTCTTCCGTGTTCATTGTTCTCTGTAATTAGAACAAGAGAAGGGTTACTCCGAATTCACGACCTTCGTTTTATAAACACATCCCTAATCCTAGTATCATCCGGATTTATGTACTCCGTTCTACAAACACATCTCTAAACTTCGTATCATCCGGATTTATGTACTCCGTTCTATAAACACATCTCATTTCCGGATTTATTTAAGCCTTAGTGGAATCACTCATAACGTTCTATCAACATGGTGTTAGGATTTGAATGCGCCTCGATTGCCACGCATAAATTGGAGTGCGGTCTTGGGGTTATCACATATGCCCCGCTACCTGTCTGTCGATTTCGCTTCCTTCGAGAAGGTACTGTCTCTCCGAGACATGCGCGCTGTGCGTAGGTAACAGAGCCTTCGACCATCTAATCTCCCAGCGACACGCTTACAAGAAGACTATCCCGCTGCAAATCCGCTCACCACTGCCGTACTATTAAATCGTATTTCATTCTCGAACTGTAAATCGTAAATTAATAATTCGCTCATTCGCACAAAGTTCTAGCTAACTTTCGTACTTCTTTATTCTTATGAGTGTTTCCACTATATTTCAGCCTTGGCTTGTCATGTTGGGGTGTGCATAGCGTATTAAAACAATTTTAACTCCGTTCTGTTTTGCTCATGTTGTTTATGTTTCGTACATTTTACAATCGTATTCATATTAGGTACAATTCGCAAGCAACAATGAATTTATTTTGCAGCCGAATAAACATCCATGCTCCGTTCAGCTCACCTGAATTTTCATCGATCTTTTGACTTTACAAGATATTATAACGTTCGTTTGCAAGAATTATCAATACAAACATTCAACACAACGAAGGAGAAAAAGGAAACAGTCCACCACTGCGACCAGAATTAATATAAACTTAATTATAAGTAGGATTACTACTATGCTTAAATTATGTTAACACTAGTAAAAACTAGATATATTAGTGATCACAGTAAGTAGTACTGATATCTCCAATTTCTCGTCCGATTCATGTTTCTTGTTTCTAAGATACATACTCAACTTTTCGTATTAGTTCAATCAATAGTATAAAATATCGAAATCAAATCGTAATGTTGAGTAACTACATTTTCGAATCGTATTCGGAGCTAACGGAAACCATGGTAACTTCGAATTCTAACGAAAAACAAAAAATCCGTAGACATGGTAATCTACCAACAAAACTTCGTGTGTCCTCCGTATTTCAACCAACATAGTTGGCACCACTGACTGTCAAACGTTGACACCTCCAACGTCAAACTGGCATCGTAATTTTACTCTGAGTGTGGACAACACCGTCATAATTCTACATTAGTTTAAAAGCTTAGAATTAAACTTAAAATAAACTTATAAATAAACTTATCCACACTCGAGAATTTCCACCATGATGTAGTTGGGGAGTCAATGGTTTGAGACAGCTTTGGTTTGACATTCAATATGGCTTGAGTTTCGAATTGTCGCCTCGTCACGATATAAACAACATGGCGCCGTATTAAAAATCGAAAAATTCCGTAATTTCCTTCGAAAATAATTTTTCTCGTTTCGAACATCCGTACTCATCGTAATATTTATTCAAAACCGTTATTCCGTACTTTGGGATTTTACACAGCCGTATTTTCATGCTCGAGCCTTACTGAATTCCGTAATTCACGAAAAAGTCAACCCAAAAATTTCGATTATGTCAAGTTCAATAACTTCATAACCTCGTTTAAAATCGTATTTCCGTTTTATGTGACTTCTCCGGATTATGACTTTTACCTTCAATGCATCAATTTCATCAATTTTACCTACATTTCATGGCACATTACTAGCTAAGTATAACCACACATCAGACGGAGGCACATACCAAAAAAAAAAAATTAATAAAATACAACGCCACATAAGCTTTAGTAGACAGTCTACAGCAAACAATAGTTATTAAAATCGCTCTTATCCATCATGATTGTATAGATAATTAACATGTATTTCATAGGATTTATAAATTTTATTTATTGTTATTAAGAACCTTCGCCTGAAGTAACTGTGAGTAGATGATTGAATAACTATATATAGTATCTTGAAAACAGAATTATTTAACCATTCATTTTGAGGTGATGGAACCCACAATGGCCTCCAACACACAATTCCTAAAAATGTCGTTGAAATCGAACTCTGACGAGAGTTTTGCTCTTTAAAAGAAATTGCGGTTACACTGACAGGAAGAAACAAAAATAAAATTGAAATCAGGAAAGACTAAAACGTAAAATGAGTTTGGAAATTTTCATTTTCTATAAAAAAATTTTAAACTTCACAAAAGTGATTACATTTTGCTTCCGAGTCTACCTATGGGTAGCGGAAGCATTATTTTCTCTTTCGAGAAACGAAAAAGATTTTTGTTTTCTCCTTGAAATTCAAAATTGATACACGCTTTGAATTTTTTTGAGCATTTCGAACAACCTTTGTTTTGTATCTGTCCGTCAGTTCCCTTATCTAGTTGTCTATGTATCCACAAATCCTTGCGAAACCCACGCCACAGGGTCATTGACTAAGTTATCCTTCTTGTTTTATTCGGATAATACCCCCTAACTGGCACTTATTTTTATCACTGAAACAAATGTGTTACACCTTGTAGGTTCTGTAGGTGATGCATAGAAATGAGGCGTTATATACTCGTACGAATGACATGAGAATCCTCCAATACCAAAGGTCAAAACTAGAACTGTTAACGGTCCCAAACAAAACAAAAGGTTACAAAGCGTTGCGGAAAGCCGTTAGCAGTGGTGTCAGCTGGAAAAATACCTCAAAACATTCATTTTCCCGCCTTGGTGCCAAATTCAAAACTTGCCTTGGAACTGATGTAAAAATTGATGGAAAACCCTTCACCTAGCCCCCCACCTCAAAAACTGGACCATTATTTCGTTTCCATGTCAGCATATGATCACTGACCGATGAATTCAAAGCGAGAGTGAAACTGTATCTGTGAACAAGCCATAGAAGTGAGGAAATGGCGGCTTGAGGATTTTTTATGGCGCTTTATAGCTACTTTATCATAATTACAAATGACTCATCCTGCCCTCAGAGAACATCTCTAAACGGCAGTATTTTTTACAGTACGAAACATTCTATTCATAGCTCAAACTAGTAAAGGACAGATATTTGCCATTTCCCGTGAAAAGACCCAGGTTATATTTCACATTAGTTTTCATTCGGTTTTCGCCAACGTCTGAGTCGATATACTTACATTCTAATGTACCGTAGTTCATATACAGTTACGTATTAGGTTTATTAAAACTTGTGTAACGTATAGGCGGGCTAGTGAAGTGTATTTGTTTTATTAATTTCATAAATTTATAAATAGCTGAGTCAACTAATGTTCAACGCCTTTGCGATTTTGAGTTGTATTGACGATTTTTTGTTACTACGCCGCACCATGATGTCGCTAACAATTGGCATACAGTTCTCCGGGTGGACTCATCCGATTCATTGAAATTAAATTTATTACAATGGTGCACAAAGTAATAATAGAAACTGCAGTTAATAACAATTCTCCGTTCGAGAAGTAATAATAATAATAACAACGATAAATCTTTGTTGAGCGGAAGATACAAAATGGTGCAACTGGGCACACTCTAATAACAAAGAAGTTTTTTGAAGAATTATTCTTATAATAGAACGATAATTATGGGGGCTGAAAAATTGTTTGTGGTAAAATTGACACCCAGTGTAAAATGAATAAACTGCTTATATCCAAGCAGTAAACCACAAAGCATTGAGCCTCCTTGCATTTGCCTGATGAATGATATTTGTTTCTTAAACCATACTAATGATACTTTAATTCTAAATGACTTCCAAATATTGAAGTCAGAGTTATGATAAACCATATTTTCATTCACGGAGGTTAAATTTATCATGGGGGGAGGGGGTTTAATATAGCAGAGTACAATTAATTTCAGGAGCCACTGTAAAAACACAATTAGAAGGTATCTATTTTCACTAATTAAATTTCATTTCAAGGGCTCATGAAGTATGTGGATAACTTTTGCGGCACAACAGATCGTTTCGTATTCAGATAAAATGATGGTTTTTGCTCGGTATCACGATCAATCATGTGTTATGCATCTCAGGTTTGGGGGTATGTTTATAAGATCAGGTTGAAGGAGTCTTGCAATTCCGTGTAGGTCGTCTAATCACCTCCCAAATGTACCCAGAATTACATCGTTATGCTGGAGACCCAATTGAAGTCAGTATACAGTTATGCGTTACGCATACATTTCAGCTATATAATGAAAGTATAAAACGCCTCGAGTATCGGCTCCCAAATTTGTTCGCAAACATGTGCAAATAGCGTGATATTTATTGGACAGCAGAATGGAATATATTGAAGGACAAGTTGGGGACTTCATTACGAAAAGAGGCAAATCTGAAGGAGTGGAAGGGTTTTTTGATACGAGCATAGCCAAAGTAAGAAATGGGATACCTCTCAGATGCATCTGCGAAATACCAACCGGAGGTTGTCTCTCTAATCAAGTTAGGGAATTTTAGGTTTTCTAGTTGGCTGCTCAGGGTCAGAAGGGATGTCTTGGCGTTGATTGTTTAAGCCGTATGAGATCGAGAACCAAAACTGTGCAATTTGCAGCAGCGGTGAGATTGATAACGCTTTTCATTTTATAGAACGATAAAGAGAACTGAGTTCTGTTAGACTTCGTAACCTGGGGGCTAATTACACAGGGGAGCAAAAAAAAAAAAAATTACGTTGAGAAACGAAGAAAGTAACAGTGGACTGGGGGTTTTCGAGGTCACTGAATCAGAAAATGAAAGCCGTTTTTCCAGATTGGCTCGAATTTTAAAGTTACAGGCCATACGCCTGTTCTTGTCATGTTCAGTGATCTGAAAAATCACAACTAAAAGTTTTGTATCGTATTTCCAGGGTTAACCACCTTATATTAAGTTTTTTGGGATGCTGAATCCGAATGTGAAACCGGATTTTTTCTATCGTTTTTCGCTTCAATGAAAAATTATTTAAATGTATTAAAAAACGTTATTTTTGGCGATTTTTCCGATTTTACTGGTTCAGGCGCCAATCTTGTTTAAATCCAGTAAACATCGGGAAAATCACCAAAAACAACGTTTTTCAACACATCAGTTATTTTTCTCCAAAAGGAAAAACGATAGAAAAAATACGGTCAAAAATTTGAATTTTAAAATTTGAACGTTAAAAATCCTATAAAAAGGGTTTGTCCCTAACATGACTGAAGGTTAAATAATAAATAACTAGCTTCCCAATAATTCAACACTACCTACATATTTGACTATGAATCCGACCGACATAATCTCATCTTCCGAGTCTATGAAACGGAATTCAATAGGATTATTAATGTAGAATTCAAATTCGCTACCAGGATTCTTTCTATCATTTTTCGTTTTAGAGGAACTTAACTTTTAATGTTTTGAAAAACGTTTTTTGGCGTTTTTTCCGATTTTTACTGGGTTTTTGCGCCGGAACACGAAGTTAGATAATTAAAATCGGGTTCCTTATTCAGATTCAGTACTCCAAAAAACACAAAGTAAGAATACGATGAAAAACTTAGTTGCGATTTTCCTCAGTAGTACTAAACATGAAAAAAAAAAAAAACAGTAAAAATCGGAAAATCGTCAAAACATCGTTTTTCAACAATAAAAGTCATTTTTCTCTGAAACGAGAAAGGATTGAAAAAGTCCGGTTGCGAATTTGAATCCTGCATTAAAACATCGTATAAAGAACACGAAGGTATTTATTTCATCGAATTCTTTTTCATAGACTCGATAGATGAGATAGGGTAGGTCAGATTCAAAATCAGATATGTAGGTAGTGTTAGATGATTGGGAAGTTAGTTCGTTATTATTTAACCCTCAGTAATATTAAAAACAGACCCCTCTTGTAGGAGTTTTAATGTCGAATTCAAATTTGCAACTGGATTTTTTCTATTATAATATTATATTGGTATTTTTTGTTTCAGAGGAAAATACATTTTAATGTGTTGAAAAACGTTGTTTTTGACGATTTTCCCCATTTTTATTGGGTTTAAACAAGATTTCAGCCTGAACGAAGCTAGATTATTAAAATCCGGTTTCATATTTGGATTCCGCTCCCCAAAAAACTTAATGTCAGGTGGTTAAATCTGGAAATAGGATGCAAAACTTTAGTTGTGATTTTTCAGATTACTGAACAGGAGAAAAACTGGCATATGGGCTGTAACTTTAAAATTCGAGCCAATCTGGAAAAACGGCTTTCATTTTACATTTTATAATTTATTCGGCTACCTCAAAAACCCCCCAGTCCTCTGTTAATTTCTTTGCCGCTCTACATCATCACTTTTTTTCCCCCTGTGTTATATACTTGGAATGAGATATATGTATATAAATATGGAATTGATTAAGAATTACGATCACAGACTCTTGAAGTATTGCACATTGGCTTGGTACATGACCACCTAGACCATGAATGCCTTATTGAATAATCTGATACCTCCTTTTGCACTAATTCTTCCACGTAAAATGTTATTTTCTTAATATTACTACAAATATTATTTTTTATTTTATTATTTTTTTATTTGCTTTCTCTGACTTCTAGAGCAAAAGAAGTAGAAATTATGTTGTTATACCTTTTCCAGTTTTTAAAAAATCAATTAAAAATGTTGTAATTATTTGGGGGAAAAAATAAAATTTTATAAGAAGACGGTCCTGTGTGACCATGAATATTTGGCGTAACTGCTCTTTCTTATTATTATTTCAGTTTCAATAAAACATGTTTTTTCGTTCATTCATTCAAGTAGTTCAAGAGCTCTACAGTGCAAGGTAAGAGGAACGGGCAAGCCTTCACCCACTCATAATAATGGTCTGCAATGGTCACTTCATATATCTAGTAATCAATTACTGGATTTGTCTATGTCTTATTGCAGTCAAAATAATGTGTAGGGTGGCAGGAGGGGTTTAGCTGCGCTTGTAGCCAAAGAGTGTATTTAATTGAAATGGAAACTGCTTATATCAAAGTTATCTTGATTCCTGTTCTTATACTCTTGACAATATTTCACTGAGTCAGCTACGACGGAGAGGTCGGTTCTGACTTTACTACAGGCCAATGAGTTTCTCCATCCATACATGCAGACCGAGATCGACTGCCCCAATTTACGGGTAACAACCAACCCATTCATAAACCAAGCATATATTCGCCTGAAGGTTATAAAGGGAACGTTCTGGGGCGATCATACGCTACAGAAAATATATCTAATGAAGGTAATGGATATGTGACAATGGTGACTTGTAATGAGAAGGAAAGTCAAGGAGGATTTGCTTCTTGGTTTTCTGGTTTGCTCATCTCTATAATTCATCACTCGGAAAATGGCTTAAAAAACTATTACTGTTGGGTTCTCCAGTGGTGTTTACATAAAACACTTGAGGGGCATTGATGAGATGCTCGGTAAAGGCTGCGGTTGAGTTATTGGGTGCGCTGAGCCGTTCTTCTTCCCTAGATCCTCTTTTCCCTCGATAGCGGGGAGCTGTTTCTTACCTCTCTCGCAAAGAAAACCTCCAACGGATTTCGATACAGTGCTTCTTAATATTTTCTTCGGTCCTCGTGCCTTGGTCCGTAATTATTAGTGAGAATTTCATTCACCAGTACATTTTATCCAGCTACATTGTTTAAAACCTTGAGAACGTTGTCCTTTACGGCTGAAATCACACTCTACTGAATGAACTGATCATTGTAGAGAGCCAAAAGGAATGACGCTGAAAATAATATTATACAACTGATTATTATTTCAATGTGATGTTGAATGTCTCCTCTACGCAATCCATTGGAGCTTCCTTGACCAATACATTGGCTCGCATCTAATTTTCAATCCTTGAAAATTACCTCAAAAACTAGTAAATATTAAGCAAGCTATGCATATTTTCTAGGATTTCAGTAGAAGTTTTAGGTAGTTTTGTATTTTCGTAGTTTGAAGTTTTAGTTTAAGTTGAATTCTATATATGTTATTTTATGGGTGTATTTTTAATAAAATGTCAATAAAAAAAATATATGAGCAACGCAATGGAATCTATAAAAGAAAATATAGAAAATTTTACTGATTACCTATCTATTAACGGAAATATTAATGTGGCAATATTTCATATTTATGCGTGCACAGAGGCTGCCAATGATGGAATGTTCGATTTCGTTACTAGAAAGTTTCCACGGTTTAGTTAAAAGAATATTTCAACTTTTTCCTATATATTATTCACCAAGTCTTTCCTGATGCGGAGTACACAAGAAGTCGGAAAGCGTAACTGGTATCGTATAAGCTGTAATGTATCAAGACTTAACATAAAAACAGCGATGTCTCCCTCTCGGGTTACTAGAAAGTAAAGTGATGCCAAAATTGCAGGACTATCGTTGACCAATACGTGATTTTTAGCTAATTTTTGTAGAAATTGAAACTATTGCAATGGCCCCAAAAATTCACAGTAAAATTGTGGAAAAATGTCTCCATTGAAATCCGTTTAGAGACATTATGAAACGAATCCCAAAGTTTAACGCTTTTTCATAAATTTACATATATATTTATGTCATTCCAGACGATCATTCGCCTCAGCATTGAAAAAATCTGTTCTTGAACCAAAAAATCAAGCTCTTCAAACAAAAGGATGAATCTGTTAGCCAACACTTTTTGAACACATTAAATTGGCCACATTTTTAAAAATGCAATAGAAAAAATCTCTGAAAATAGCTAAAAACGGCTAAAAATTGTTAAATTTATTTATTTTTTATCAACGTTGTAGTCCAAAAAATTTATCTACAACGAACTGGAACATTGTAAAAATTTTGCAAAAAAATTATGCAGAATACCTAGTTTACAAACAATTTAATTAATTTGCTGAAAAATTGATAAAAGCTCTCTAAAAAGCTAAAATTTTCTATTTGATTAGCATAAATCAAATTTGGTTTCCATAAAATTAGTTATTTTTCTTTTGGTTATTATTTGGCTATTTACAATTTTTGAACGTCTAGCTCAAATTTCAAAACAATGTATCATAGTATAATACCATAATTTACGAAAGTTCGCTTATACGATCATGCTTCATGACAGGAAATTTTATAAAAATTTTGGTTTGTATAGGTATTTCTGGAAAAAAGCGTTAGACGGGTTTTTTGTATTTGATTATCGGCATCGTATCTGCAAATACCATCCAAAAAATTTCGAGAGAAGTTAAATTCCATTTCATTTGTTTATTTTAATTTTGTCGTGTATTACTACTGAACGTACTAAACCGAAAGCAATGGCTGTTTCTCTTAAATCCAGCACGCCAACTTAAATGTTTCCCGCTTAAAAGCACCACGAAGAAGAATTTTGAAGTGATAAACACGGCTCCTTGAAGATGTAAAGCAGAAAAAGATCTGTGGCTTTCCCTGATAAGCGTCTTGTCATATTTTCTCGGACATTTCCATAAAACTGAATGAGTTTTCCGAAGAAGCCAACGTCCCAAAACTTTCCTTTAATAAAAGCATCGGTCTTGACAAAAAAGGAAAAGCCTACCCCAACGGGTCGACAGTTAAGGGATCTTTCAGTGATTCTCTTTTTCATATCACGACGTTTCCCTTATTACATTACTCTTCTCTGCGGTTGCCCTCTAAACGGTCGGGCCTTTATCCTGGTTTTTGTTTGTTGCGGGAGGACATCGTTGAGCCTCAGGAAGAAAACACGAAGGGTTTTCTTTTTATACGTAGCGAGAGGAGAGGAGTCACATTTATCATCATTCATACAATCATTTCGAAAATTTCACAAAGTATCATTAAAATATTTAAAGTATAAGAGTTTTTTCTTTTCTTTCTTCATTTTTTTCCGTTTTTCCAAGAAGGTTTAACTTCAATTTTATATAACCAAAACATTCAGGAAAAACCTAGTTGATGATTTTGAGCCAATGGAATAGTTGTTACCTACGTTTTAAACTACGAAAACATATTTTCACTTAGAACGTATTTATAATTTTACATTGATCCCTTTTTTTTATTTATTTGTTCATTATTATTTTTTTTCTTTTCGTAAGAACACAATTGTATCGTTACTACTATTTGGTTACTGTTACTATTACTGTTACTGTGAACCATGCCTACGACCGTTGCCCGGACCTTGATATTTTTCATCATTCCATTCCTTCTACTCGTAAAACGTTTTCAAACATACCGGAAAAGTAATATCTATTATTTAATTTATATCGCAATTTATCGTAATTTGTTTAGTTTAGATATATTATCTATATTCTCACCTTCGTGCGGATCCATACTCACCTATTTTTCTTTTTTTTTTCCATCCTTATATGCTACATTGTATTACAAACTTCTTGTATTGGGCTTGCCCACATTGTAATAGTTTTAATCTGATAACTTCGTACCACTGGTTTTCAATATCCACCTTCTGATGAGAAGAGAAAGAAAATAAAATTAATATTCAAAACGTGAGAATATTATTCGTTAAAACTTCGGGAGAAACATCTCAGTCCAAGCCAAGATGATCAGAAGGAGGACAAAAATTAAATATTAGATGTCAGAGGAATAATATCATCAGAGGTTCTTCTCAGTAGTTTTCTATTTGGTGCGTCTTAGTGAAGGCATGGAGCTACCGAGAGAGAGTTGTTCCAAGTGAATATCATTAATTTGAGACCCATACCTTCCACTCTGGATGCTGATGACTTTTTTTTTTTTTTTTTTTTTTTTTTTTTTTTTGAAAACTTTTATTTAGACATTTTTCCACCTAAAACTCATTACTTAGTCAAAACACTGTGCGCCCGGCTGCAGGGGGTTAACTGATGGTTGTTGCTTGGAGCTATCAGCAGTCGTATGACTGTGTGGGCTCCATAAGTAATACAAGTAATCTCAGGTCAATCGATCAAACTGGCAAGTCACAATTCTATTTTTCCATTTTTTGGGGAGCAACGAACGGGAATCATTCCAATACTTATATTTTTTCCATGTACGTAGTTAATGGGATGCGCATAAGATACGCTGGACGTGGAGGAGGGCAAAGCTCATTATTTATAAGATTGAAACTCCGTTTGTTTGTTTGTCCGTTTGCTTATTTGTCCATCTTGTTGGATTTTTCTGAAAGGGTGCATAAGCGATTTTCAAATTTTCCACCCCCATCCGAACCATGGGCTGTAGGTCTCGATGGTATCCCACTGTATCCCATCGCATCTATACATGCCACACCGAGCGATCAAGAAAACCCACCCCTGGAGAGAAAAGCGAGCAGAATCCCCTACACATTTCAAATCACCCTTAGTGATCTACCGTTTCCATTCATTCTACCATTCAACAGTAAAGACCATCGGATCTATACAGTCATACCGAGCGAGCGAAGCGAGCGAGAAAACTAGGCTAGTTTGAAATAACCCTACTTTGTCCGTGGAAGGGAATGCGTAAATACAGCCCTTGTGATTTTACGATTTCCGCAATAAAGCTTCACGAGAAAAAACAAAGATGAGAGAGGATTTGAGAAGACGAGTTTAGAGTGGAACGACCTCTCGACCTTGAACGTTAGGAATCCGTATTGCTGAATAAAATATGAAGAGGGATCTGGGATTTAATATCCTTGAGCCATCACAGTAATTGAATTAAACTCAAATATTTGCCCAAGTTGTGTAACCCTATAAAAGAAAATTAACAAACAAAATGAAAAATCTGGTACTTCACTATATTTATCCAACATACTCACCTTATTCAACTTTACATAACAATTCAACTCAATAGAGTGTTCCTTGTAATATGAACCCCCACGTTTTACTGTGGGAAAAAAAGAAGTGAATTTAAATCCCTTTAATTTTGCTGTAGAAGTAAAAAAAATCACCTTTTCACTCGTGTGCGCATGCGCAAAATACGCACGGTGTGCAATGTACCTAACTTTGTTTTTTGCGAATTTTCGTAAAAAATGAAGCTATTGCAATTGCTCCAAAAATTTTAAATAATAATTTTCGAAAATGTTATTCATTGAAATCCATTTTGATTGAGACATTCGGGTATATAGATTCGAATCCGGAACAAAATTCGCCAGTCAGATTGTCGGGACAACTATATTATGCAAGCATAAGACTTTTCTAATCTTACCACAATACCGATCATATTATCTGCCCAGTAATTTGTAGCAATCAAACTTAATTTATTAATATTATCAGTTCCGAAGAATCGCATTTAGTACTCCCCAGCATATATTTGACTCGTCGAGGGCCTGGCTTCACTCTAGTGTGTCATCCAAACCCTGCCAATTCTCACTATAGACCACAATAGATGAGATAAGATCATCAATTTATCATGTCACTTTAAATTATGATTGTAGGATTCGATATCGCTTACCAGTCTGAGTGACTGCCACCACGGCCAAGCAGCTTCGGCGTAGCTTTAAAAAAAAGTTTTCTTTCATGATAATGTAACAGTTATTATTTTTATCGTCGGGCAGAAAAGATAATGAATCGGGCATATCGATAACGTATTGATTCGTTCGTTGAACACACAAAAGGTATTACAGTGCTCATGAAAAAGGTAAATTCCTAATACAATACAAAACCGAATTCGAGAGCGATCAATAAATGTAATGTATATATGGTAAGAGGATTTCAATCAATTCAGCAACCAATCGAAAAATTCCGCACGATAAAACAATAAATGAGAAAACGACGTGCCACTTCCCCCTCACGTTCTCATTGATCGCGATGAGAACCGATAGGAAGAGCTAAGTGATATTGGATTAAACGAGTTATTAAGCTGGAAAGCTAACAAGCGTGGGTTGGAAAACAGGATGAAGGGGTAGATATAGGGGTGGAGATAGATACATACGCGTGATAAAGTAAGCCGTGAGTTCATAAATATTACACAACGGTTGGCGGTGGTTACGGCGAGGAGGGAGGAGGACCTATCCATATACCGCCCCCACATGTGGCGATTTGCCGGGAACTGATAAAAACTCCTGGGTGATTAATGAACCCCGAAGTAAAACCCAATTTTTCAACCTTCCTCCTCTCACGGACCCGCAACACGGATTAGGACGTGACAATATAAAAGCCACAAGATGAAAATTGGATCGAAAACGGGTTGATATCTCCACATTTCCATTTTTTTCATAACCTTCGCGTGAGCTCCCTCATACTGTGAAATGCTCAAAATGCGTTTTAGCTACGACAGAAAAATATTGTCCGAACGTTCGCTCAAGTAACGTAGATAATATATATACACACACGAGCATGGGGTTACTCTAATCTGTTTTCCATTTCAGGCATGAATTAGTGTAGTGGTAATTTAGGAGAGTAATTTTCCAGGTTTTATTCAAACGCAATCTCATGAAATTAAAACCGAAGGTGGCAGAGGATCGAATTTTGTGAACATGTTCCACCGAGCAAAATGAAAATGGATTAATGACTGCTGTTGTGACCTCTTTCATGCAATTCACAACTTATTATTAACTTGAATAAAACAGAATTTTATTCCGACGTAATTGATAGTATTATGATTGTTTTAGAATTATTATAAGTGTTACATTATTAAACCGCACAAACATATCGATCCGATCATTTCAGAGAACAAGAAAGACTGACAGAAAGAGGGAGAGAGAGAAAGAGAGAGAGAGAGATTTACATACATGTTGCTAAGAAATGCATGCATTACGAGACCTATGTATATGTTGTACATGATTTTGGTAAGAACGGCGAATAGAGCAAGTTATATACTGGTTGTACCCTTTCCATTATAACTCAACATGAAGATGTAACAAGCAACCCCACCCCCCTCCTTCCTCATTAAATTTCGTTACGTCCCTCAGTTATGGAAAATAGCAGAAGTAATCATGATTCCCAAGCCAGGCAAACCGGCAAATGAGTTAAAGTCCTACAGGCCTATTTCACTCCTACCTGTGCTTTCAAAACTATTTGAAAAACTCCTTCATAAGAGACTACTAGTAGTTGTAGAGGAACGAAAACTTATTCCAAAGCACCAATTTGGCTTCAGAAAACAGCATTCCACCATAGACCAAGTCCACAGAATTACAAGTCTCATTGAAAAAGCATTCGAAGAGAAAAAAGTGTGCTCTGCAGCCTTTCTGGATGTGTCACAGGCATTTGATAAAGTGTGGCATGAAGGTCTTATTCACAAACTTCGCAAAATTCTACCAGCATGCTATGCAGCAATTCTGGAGTCTTATCTGACCGACCGATACTTCCGAATCAAACAAGACGACGCTTTCTCGAAACCTTTGAAGATTCATGCTGGAGTGCCACAAGGCAGTGTACTAGGCCCACTGCTGTACCTGCTTTACACTCGAGATCTACCAGAAACTGAAGAAAATATAACTGCGACGTTTGCAGATGACACCGCAATTTTGGCGACAGGAGAAACCAACATCGAATCAGTTACAAAATTAAACCACTCCATCCTCCGCATCCATGAATGGACAAAAAGATGGAGAATTAGATTGAATGAAGCGAAGTCTGTACATGTTGATTTCACAAATAAAAGGATCAACTACGTGCCAGCCTTCCTTGACAACAAGGCGATTCCTTATGCCTCCATAATAAATTATGAACTGGAACTAAGTGAAATAAAATGAACGTCAAGACTAGTGAATCAATAATCAGAACAATAAGTCTAAAGTGAAGTATATTAGATCTTAAGAAAATGTATATATAAAGTAACCACATGAATATTTTTACATTATGAAATCGAACATTGACAGATTCACGGTAATAGATTGGAGATATCAAGACATATCGGTATCTCACCCACATCATGCAATTTCAATTTACTGAGAATGGATCTAGGGAGAGACCAAATATTTCGAGCAAAATAGGAAAATAATGAAAACCAAGATTTTTTGCACATCTTAACCGAATGACGAAGATAGTTAAAGTCGGAAAAATATCAACTTTTACCCTTATTTTGCGAATAAATATTGTATTATCCGTGTACTCCAAATTCTGAAATAAATTTTCTCTCTTTTGAATCAATAAATTTAAGACAGTGGTCAACAAAAACTGTTTTGAATTTCTTAATAGGATAAAAGTTGGAAAATATGTTTGAAAAAGTGGGTTTTCTAAGAAAAATGAATTAAGGAACCATTTTAGGTACCTATAGGAACAAGGGATATACTTCCGGAATCAGCGTGAAGTTTTGAATAATATGGGGCAAAAAAATAATTTTGTGCAGCTTGATCGGTCAAAATGCCCACTGTGCAGGGGTTGTACGATATCAAGTTGCGTGTGATGGGGAGCGCATATTTTTGTGAAATATATACCTCTAATAATGTCATTAGAGTTATCTTGACTTATCTTGACTTATTGTGTTAACGTTTCTGCTAAAAGTGACGTTACACTAGTCAGGGGTACCGCCCAGAAGGAAGGTGATAGAAGACAATGAGATGTATTGTACAGGAACAAAGGTCTTCTGAAAACGGTGATATTGTGATTGATATGAATCACACAACCAACAACCACACAATCGGGATTTTATCAAACAAAACTAAATAATTATTTGTACGAAGTACCAAGTACGGAGCACCAAGTACAAATACATTCGCTATGAAGATATTTATTTAGGCAAATTTAATATAACCTAATGAAGTTCTCAGAGAGCAGGAAACTGGAATGTTTCGACTTTTAGAGGTAAATAGGTATTTCTAGAAAAATTACGCAAAGATGAATAAGTTAAATTTTTGAATTCGATCATAGGATATTGCTGGAAGATAAGTATTTGAGAGATTTGTTTACTTGAGAAGTGGCCAGTAAGAATCTCAAGAACATAAACACTGTTGTAACTTCTCCTTAGAATAATCCGAAACATTAGGTACCACGCTTAATAGTCCTAACTCCTGCACTTTATAACTTCTTGATAGCAGAGGTTTTCTCTGTCTTCCGTAAATACAATAGCCGGGGGAGCTAGACTTGTGGTACGAAAGACGACGACGTGGAAGCGGATAAACACAGTTTGAGTTAGGTCATGGCAACCGGGGACCTTCCAATAGTTCAAAATATCGCTCCCCTTCCCTCGTCAACCAGGAGTTAACCTCCTGTTTTTTGGCACGGACTCTACGAAACCCTAACCCTCGGTTAAGGGAACGGATATTAACCCCGGACTCTGATGTTCCTCATGCGAAACTTGAACCTTTTCGGGGTGCTTTGACTATAAATATTAATGAGGGCCGTTGTGTGGTCGTCGCGGGGCTTAGGCGGAAAATTTAGTCAACTCGTTACCGGCGGACTTTTCCGTGATTTATCCAACCCAGGGGAAATACGAAAGGCAGTTTACTCCTTTCGTTTCGGTCTTTCCTTGATTATCCCCATCGAAATTTGAATAACCATTAGAATAGTCTGAAAGGAGGATTCAGGATGAATATACTACGGTAACATTTATGTTATCCTGATTGAATAAAATCAATACAAAGTATTACTAAAACCAAATTCAATATCTTATAAAGAAGGAAGGAACATCTGGCATTCAGCATCTGTGTTTGAGATGTTTCATTCAGCATCCATGATTGAGATTTTTTAATATTATATATTTTCTTTTATATTTTCGGTTTTTCAAAGCCTCTTGATCACGGCAGCATCAAATACATTATACTGAGAAGGACTGGGAAGAAGTTATATTATACTATCGAAAAACTGAAGACATTTTTCAAAAGGGACTGAAGACTTTTTCAAACAGGAGCTTATTTGTCCACCCATCCATTCACTGTATGTAAAGAGGTACCTAATAGTCGTAGCAAATACCAGCTATCCTACGACAGTTTACCGAATTGTTGGAATGTACCGTGAAGTTTTGCAGCCAATTTGTTTGAGTTCTTCGAAGTTCATAAATTAAGACGGCTATGTGCACAAATTTCTCTTATATGTACAGATTTTGAACGTATAATAAGTTTTTACGAAGAACTCCTTGCCGAAATTGTCATTTAACAAAAAAACGCACAACGATAATATAGCAAATACCAGCTATCCTTCAACAGTGAGGTCATACAGTTTGCCAAGTGAGTACAATTTGTTTGAGTTCTTCGAAGTTCATAAATTAAGACGGCTATGTGCACAAATTTCTCTTATATGTACAGATTTTGAACGTATAAGTTTTTACGAAGAACTCCTTGCCGAAATTGTCATTTAACAAAAAAACGCAGAAACGACACAAAACAATGACACGTAACAACGATATATATGTACACAAGGAGTACCTTGTCTTACCGTTGCCGTGTGATCTTTTGAGCTAATCTCATTGCTACTCAAGCTATGAACTAAAGTTTGAAATGGAGGTGAAAAACTAACATATTGTCTTTGTTTTTTGTTTTCTTCATAATTGTGGACTGAGACTTCATGGGTGATTAAATACAATAAAGAATTATTCGAAATAAATCAATTGGCAAATTTTCCGCAAAATATGTAGATTAAAGTTGTGTAAAAATTAAGAACTCGGCGCTAAATTTTCAAGCTGTATGGGAAACTTATGTAAGCGCCAGGAACTTCTTACGCTCGGCGCACGGGTATGATACGGGGCATATTTTGGTGAAAATTACATGATGAATTTTCGTTAGGTACTTGCTTTTGGAAGAAAAAAGAAATTTTGATTCTACTTAGTGGTTATAATTTTTATTTGAAAAGCATCTGTTTCTCTTCCCATATCCCCGACACACACCTCTTCATTGATATGCTACCATCCTTTGTAATTAATCTCACAAAAAGTTTTTTAAAAATGATCTCTAGAAGATTCCAAACGTGAAAAGACTTTGTTAAACCCTACCCTTACTTTCGTTTTAGGAAATAGCTAGCTATTGTTCTTCGGGTTTAAATCATCTTCTATGTTAATAAAACGCGAGTCCAGACTAATATCTCATCGGTTTATGCATAGCAATATATTCAACCCTTAGTTTGTTTGCTTCCTCACGTTTTCCCAGGCCCTTTCCTTCCTCTTCTTTAAACGCTGGAAATCGAATTCTGTGGCAGCGATCCGAGGAATAACCAAATCCCTTGGGCTCAAACTCATTTAAAAGTTTGCTAATTCAGGTCTTGCTCGAGCCGCTTGAAATCGCTCACTCGTAAGCGGCGATTATTATCGAGGCTTGAAATTCGTGATCATGAATATTTTAGATAACTGATTTTGCATATGGATTTAAGTGTGAATGAAGTTCACATTTCAGGTCGTGTGTGAGATTTTCGTTGATACTGAATCATTTGGGTGCGCTCCCTCCCATCCGCCACCTATAATTGGGACCCGCTATCATTTTTTTTTGCCCGACTTGCGATGGGGTTTTCGCTTTATTTCACAAACTACCAACCATTTTAACTGAAATTTGTTGAGTATAATATTTCTTTCATTGAACCGTTACATCATCTTAGTTTCAACGTTTTTCATGTATTTTTGTTGACTTAACTTTACACAAGCGACCCATTTCCCGGTAATGTATTCATGACAGGCATTACAATTTTGAAGAGTATTACATCTACATATAGTACTTGGATTTGAGTAGAGGGTTCCAGTTGATGAAATGAAGATAATAAAAAATTTATGTTCCTAAAAATAAAGGCCTGTTATTGTATAAAAGTGAAATGTTCAGTAGAGCCGTTTGAAAGGGAACGGATGTGGATAATTCCACCGAACAAACTCCCTTCTGATTTTCCAGTTTCTATCGCTCTTTGGAAACCCTAGAGATCAATGGCAATTCAATTTTTGCATTCGAATCGTTATATGATTATCAACAATTGGATTGTATGCAGTTCCTTGCTTCCTCTAGACCTCCTAGGGGCTAGCGGTGGTACGACTAAGTTTGAATTCCTTTTTGAACCTCTTCTAGTCATCAAATCCACTTGATTTTGAATTCTCTATAAAATATCGTCTAGATTGAAAATCAGCGAGGGCAAAAGCTATAGCATCCCTTAATTTTCAGATATCGTTTGAATGCAAGAAATAAGGACTCGTTAAGTGTTCAACTATAATAAAACCTCGTTGATCAATCAACCACACGCACAACAATGTTTATGCCTTACTTGGGGTTTGATTACATTGGTATTATTCATAGTTGCACGAAAATGAAATTCTATACTTGTAACTAGAACAGCTCCTACAACGGGAAAGCTGACGATTCATTTTATTCCATTTGATACCCAAGAAGCATCTAGCCATGCGCAATTGTGAAAACATTGTGCAACGTGCATGAATCCAATGTTTGAATAATTGTTGTAGAAATGTTGAAACAGAAAAGAACGCTGGTATAATCTATCAATGGAAAATTTTTACATTATAAACTTAAGCAATAGTTGGGAACTTGATCAGGAGAAGTTTTTTCAGGTGGTGATTTTTCTTCGAAACAAACTAAAAATTTACAAATCAACTATACGTCCAAATAACGCAATAATTGTTTGGGGGAGTTGCTCGAAACCTCAGTCTCAAAGGCTTGAGGAGCGAAAAAATGCTACTTTTCAGCACATATATAGAATCAACTCAAGAATTGCTACAGATATGGTATAGTATCCTCCAAAGGAAACTTGTCATTCCTTTGAAAATCGACGATTACAACGCCCAAAGCTCACTAAGCGGGCCATTAACGATCGCTCCAAACGGCCTCGCGCCACGCCAGTCACTCCACGTGAACAGATCGCTCTCGCCATGGAAAACGAACTCATCTTGTGAATGGCGATATGTTTATATGTGAAAAGAAGAAAACTGAAGAAGAAGGTGGCTGTTAAACTGAAGCTAGAAATCCCATATAAATTCGTTCAGTGATCTGTCGTTGGAGCCCTGTGATTGGTGGAACTATTTGCGGTTGAACGAGCCCACCTACTGTCATTTTCATGAGCTCATCATGCCCCTAATAAAATAGTAAGTTCCAGTCATGCAGCATGATCTTACAACCTAATTTTTGTAAATTATCGTACTATAGCTATTATGTTAGATTGCTATAAATGCACTGAGCACTTTGACTAAAAAGGAATCGTTTACTAGGCCTACCAATTTAATAGCGAAAAACTCGTTTTAAATAATATTCTACGATTCAAAAAAGATTTAGGCTTTTTTAGCATTTTTGTGTCTATTGGGTGAACTGCTCGTGGACGCAAACAAAATTTTGCGTAAAACTACATCAAAAATGGATTGAAATGCCGCCAACCGCATATTGTTGTCTAAATTCGTTCTCGATATGATTTTAATGGTTTTTTAAGATAAACCGTGTTTTTTCCTCTTAAACTTGAATTTTTCCGATTTAATTAATTCAATTTTAACTTTTTATCACATTTTCGGAAAAACGTTAAATTTTCTATAAGGAAATGTACTTTGAGTCAGGAAAATTTCCATCTATAGACAAAATTAGTAGGATGCCATCCTGAGACTTGTATCAAAATACCCTCTACACGACAACGACTCAGCGTTGGAAAAACTCTAATAACAAAATCCCGGTCGCTTGAAGGCATGATGGGTAGAATGTCCTACCTCGACAACGCACTGACACAGACTGAGAGAAATATGCCTAGGTTTTCCCCTGAGCCAAATGGCGCAGCGCGGTAGATTTCCGGCTGGTTAAATAGTCGACTGGGCCGACCGCGCCGCGCCGCGCCATTCGTTTTCCCATTCACGATCGGTTTACTGAGAGGTAGTCACATATTGGCGTGTTCGAGTGATCGAGAATGGCCCGCTTTATGGATACAATTTATTATGAACAATTTGCAACACTGAAAGTGTCGACTACATTGAATAATCTTCAATACAATCCCTTTCTATCCCTATTATTTTCTCTCTTTAACGTTTCTCTCCAGAAACTTGGGCTTCTTCAGGGACTTGATATGAATGACAAAATTTTACAATTTTATATTCGATTTTTAACAGCTCCCTGAAGAAACTTGGGCTTCTTCAGAGAGTTCGTATAAATGTCAAAATTTAAGTTTTATAAACTTCCTAAGGAGAAACGTTGTCGAAGAAATGAAAAAATAAGTTAAGGACAGAGAGCCTGTACATTGTATAGATAGCAATTTGGCAGAATAGATCTTGCGTAAATTTTTAGATCTGTGATGATGGTGATTTATTCATGGAATAAAACTTTAGTGCTCGAATCTCCAGCTCAAAGTATTTTGCTGAAATTGCAGAAAAAGGTAACTAACTGAAATGGGGGTGGGGATGGAGCGTTTTTTGTGGCGCTAAGTGATTGAGAAAATGAAGCCGGATTTAAGAGGTTGGGAAGTTCTAGATAACTTGGTCTGACTCAAACCGCTTGCACCTAATCAACGGTTGAGATTAGCTAGGTAATCATCAGCACGAAGAGTGAAAGATCTTGAGTGGGCGGAGGTCGTTTTGAACAGTTCTGAGGAATGAGAGCGATTGATTGTGGGGTGCCTTCAGTTTTGAATAGGAGCCATGAGCTATTCATACGGCCAAGCTTAATCTGCTACTTCGCCACTCCAGTTGATAGAGCCGTTTTCACATAAGACGATTCATCAATGGTATTGAACGTCATGATTAGGGTAGGTTGCGATTTGTTACCCTAGCCTTGATTGACATCACAAATAGCTCAATGTACTGTGAACCAGATGAAGGCTATTGATGCAGCCTTAATACAGGTTTCTCTGTTTTGTTGTTTGTCGTTATCAATTAATTCACTCTCAATAGAAACGGAAATAATTCATGACTATATTGAGTAGTTGACATAATATTCCATTCACTCAGTAATTACTAAGTAATTTTGCGCAACAACCATCATCATCTTCCCTGGTGTTGCTGATTTATCGGCGGGCCAATGTAGGATTTATTTATTTATTTTATTTTATGAATTGTTATTATTTTTTAATATAAATATATAAAAGTTATGAATAATCTAGTTGTTTTTGTTATGTTCACTCGGATCCTTTCGTTACCCAAAAAGATGATAAAAAGCCTACAGAGTTATAGTTTATTTAACTTATTAATTATTTTTGTAATTTATGTATTTTTGATCTAATTATTTTTGAAG
This sequence comes from Adelphocoris suturalis, assembly GCA_030762985.1. NCBI lineage: Eukaryota > Metazoa > Arthropoda > Insecta > Hemiptera > Miridae > Adelphocoris > Adelphocoris suturalis. The sequence goes on from CM061048.1 coordinate 38,912,586, forward strand.
TATTTCGTCATAACGTAACGTTTTGTGATGCGTTTTTTCAGATATCACCTAGGAGTATAACATAAATTTCAAATATTAGTTTCAGGTTTTCCACTTTTCCGTTACGCTTTTTGTGACGCACATTGTACTCGTAAAAATTTCCCACCGAGGAGGGCCGCAGTAAAGAAATAGAAATGTCAAAAAGGAGTTGTTAGTCTAATATGAAGGATTGCACCGAAAAGTGACTTACTTATAACACGAAGTGAGTCAAAAATATGCCTAACTAACTTGGTTGTAAACATCAATCCTTTCATTATTCTTCAATGGGTTCCCGGTCTCTCTTACATACAACAGAAATAAGTACCTACTAAATACCACCCACTTGCACGTTAGCAGTGGAATTGACTTTGTATATGAAGAAAGTAAGGTTCAATATATTTGTCGATGAAAATAGATTATCGTATAATATAAGACCATCGACTACACATATGCGCTGTCGGAGTTCACCTATAAATTTCGTAATGTACTTTTCCGTAACGCATAAACTAGTTTCCGACGTTGATCTAGCGAATGCCCGGCTAAATCCAGGAAGCTTCCCACATCCATCTTCCAAACCTGACGGTGAAGCCGGACGACCCCAAGCGACGGAAGACCGCCATTTGTCATACCGGGAGTCGCTTACCGCTCGACGATGAATCATTCAAATCCATCAACACCTTCACCAGTATCGATTCAGCTGCTCCGCAAAAGAAGGTGAAACGACGGGAAAAGTTAACAAATCTGCCCTCAATCGAGTGTAATGTCCCCGACCATTAACCAAACCCGTTTATTGGGATTGCATCACAACGGCCTCACACTCCTCAACGAAGATTGATCGTGAGGAGCTCGTTCCTATTGATAGCAAGCGAAAATGGGAAATCGCGTTCGAAAGGAGATTGTGTTGCTCCGAGAAGCATGAGATATTGAGTTCTGAGAGGCTATGCTTGATAACCGTCTTTCCAAGAGCAAAGGTAAAGAATGTATTTCGTTTCGGGTGTTGATGCCTCGGCTTTCCACCCGCGGTTCGATACATTTATCTGTCCGGGGGTTGTTGTTTGATCGCCGGCGAAAAACATTTTTCCCGATTTATATTTCTCCAAGGGTTTCGTTTTCTGAAAAATAACGGGGGTCGTCGCCCTTAATAGTAAACCTCAGTTATTTTCTCCGACCTTAGTGATCCATGAGACTGGAAAACTCATTCATCGCAATCTAAACAGATTTCCAATGTTCTGAAGTTTCTCTTTGATACTTAATTCTCAAAGAAAATACAAAATTTTAACTCCATGAGGACTCATTCTCTTTGAGCTTAATTATTACCCAGCATTTTCATAAATTTGTTCAATCTACTCTAAATTAACAACTTACTATCTCGGTGAAAGTACGAGTGAGCTTCCGTTATTAAAGCTTTTCTCAGAAAATACTAACTAAATACTTTTTAAGGTTTTCTCAGAAAATACTAACCCCTCTCCCCAAAAGCTTTTAACTGTTCCTTGTTTTCCAGATTTTCATTCTATAATTTTTCTCTTGATAAGAAATGGATTTCATCTTCAATTTTTTGGAAGAGTGCATTTAAGAGCAGGGTAACCAAATGACTGCCCACACCCTCCCGACCGAATTTCCTTAGTTAACTTTGTGGAAAAATATGGTCCAACGGCATTTTTCAGACTTTTTTTTTTTTTTTTTCGCCTCTCAATTTCCGATTATTAAATATCAAAATTATGAGGAAAAAGGTCTAAAAACTAGGGCACCAAATTACTTGCTGTTTTAGTTTACATGTTCAACTACTTTTTGTTGGATTATCTCTCTAAGTAAATTTTTAACTTCTCAATTATTAATTAGTTTAGATTGATCTCTCTAATTAAATTTAACTTCTCAAAATTTATCGTCATGGAAATGAAGTAACTCAGAGGGAATGGACTAACCATTCAAGATTTATAATAAGTAGTAAAATATATTGAATTTTATTATTAATATAGATATTATTTTAATTATAAAACACAACCTACCTAATACAGAGTATATTTTGAAAATCTCTCAAATCTTAGGGAAGGTATTGTCAATATTGTCAGACCGTCCCCTCCCAACTAGTCTGTTGTGTATATTGATCTCATACACTGAATTCAGCAAGTATTAATTTTCAAGCACTCGAGTAAGTCTAAACAAGCTATGAATAATTTTCCTGTTTGAGATCGGAAACGCAAATGCCGAGCTGTTCAGTCTACGTAAGGGTTTTCTCATCCACGCCCCAAGGGATATAGAGAGGTAGACAACTCAAGTGGTCACATCATGAAATATGCAAGAAGCAAACAGTTTTTTCTTGAAAATGGAAACTTTTCCGAGAGCAAACATGATTATGGCACGCACGGTGTTTCTAGTTCAAGCGCTTATCCATAACCAACGTGTCTACCCCAAGCGCGCCCACATCTGCCTAGTCAAGTCACATTGGTCATGTTAGCTGAGCACGTACGAAGCCTGCGATATTCAAATGTACCGTGACGTTATTCATTTTTGAGAGGAAAAGCTGGTAGTTACGGAATGGAAAATACGAGGACATGGAGTCTGTAGGTATTTTACATGAACTAGACCACCAGAAGTTTGCGAAGCGTTGAAGGAAAATTATTTTTGACGTACGGCAATTGTTTGGAGCAGAAAATCTGTTGTGTTGTTGTATTATATGAGAACAATATGTTCAGAAAATCCCCAACTCATTCTGCATAAACAATCATCTCAGTTTAGTCCTAAATACATAAGAATTTAACATTATATCTGCAATTTCATTCTCCCTCCGACTTCCTTCGTAATCATCATCTGCATTGTCAATGATGCACACGTTTACTAAAGGACTGTTTTGCCAGATACACTTTTGGTTTGAACATTTGCGTTGCTGTACATCCAGATCCTGTTTCGTGTACCCTCACTCACTAACATCGTGAGGGCTCATACAGAACTTTTCCACTGGGTTAATTCAATTGCTGGAGCCCAATCCAGACGGGAGGCCCAGTGACTTACATGTTTGCCTGTTAAGGCCCACGTCCTATATCCACATGGGTAGTTCTTCAATATAATATGTGCCCCTCTATATATACATCAAAATTTCATGAGCTATGGTCACTGCGTTTACAAAATTGGTTGAGAGCGGCAACACGCCGAAATAGTAGTGTGGTGAGTGCGCTTGCTGCCATCATCATCGCTGGTGATTCATGCAGGTGTTTGTGTAAAACAGAGTACCTACTTTCAATAGTTTCGGCTCGTTGAGTAGCGAATGAATCCTAGGTATATTTTGTCTTCCAATATAGGCACCCCAACTTGACAGGCATTTTTGATATCAGATTTCCGTGGGAAATAATATTTGTCGATAACATACTTAGTCGTTGGACTACAAGACAGACATAAAGCTGACAAAAACACCGGAAAACAGTAGAGATGACCCTACATTTAAACATCTAGTACATAACTATGTAGATCTACTGCTGGAATTTCTGAGGAAATGTGTTTCATATATGGGAGGTAGGATGTAAATCATTAATACAAAAGATCAACACTAGGAGGCATACTGTCTTAATTAAGGAGATAGATCGGTCTCCAAGGTAAAACCCCTCGTCAGGTATTGTACAACATTCTTTTTAATTATTACGAATGCAGTGGGGAGAGTCCAAGTAACTCGATTTCCCTCAGAACTTTCGTTTTATTAAGTAAATGTTTTCCGTGTTTAATTAACCCTAAGTGATACTTCCGTGTTATAATTACCGCAGCGGGACTGGCGAACAAACAAAATGAACGCAACACGGAATGTTTTTTGGGCCATTACAATACACGGAACAATTTGTCAGAGCTTGAGCCATCATTCATATTATTACCTGGAGAATTAAGGGGAGTTTAAGGCCCTAAGACTAAGAATTCGTTTGAATTAGCTTCTGGTTGCTGTCAGAAGATTTTACAATTTTCTGAAGCAGAGAACCAGAAGTGTGTTTTTGACCAATTCTTATTCCAGTTGACAAGGCTTGAATTCGCAAGCGAACTGCGTGGTATTTTTTTGAACAATTCAGAACTTTTTCCAGGTAAGTATTGTTCACGATTCAAGGATTTCGAGAAAAAAGTTGAAAATTACTACACAATGGTTCATTATTTCTGTATTAGACAGCCCTTCTACGCAGATCATCGATCTATAATTATTAATCCCCGAAGGTATATAATACATGATCAGAACATGGCGCATCGTGCCTCCCACTATTACAGCTTCATAACCCTGCAATTTTATGCTTTAAAGTAAATGTCAAAAAGAAAAACAAACCAAAAAACAGGTCGATAAGGAAAGAATCCCCCCCAAGACTCCATTTGGGGTCTAGTTGGTCCTAACGTTTAACCATCCGGATCGCATTACTCGCATAGATGCTATGGGCCCCCCCCCCCCCCCAAGACCCCTCAGCTGATCAGCGCGTCGCCATACCTTGTAATTGTTTTCGAGGTGTTCCAAAGGAGCACCGTGCCTCAATTTCACACGTGTAATATCTACTATTTTACGTGTCGTAGAAGAAGTTGAGCATCGTCGACCGATTAGGATAAAAATTAGCCTCACAGCATACTGAGTTGATGAGGATGGTATCGCCGGTTGTAATTCTTTCCTGTCTGTCCCTGAAGGGCTCACGTTGAAACTTCAGCATCGTTTGTCGTTTAGCATAATACATATGGATACTTACTCACATCTCAGTCATCAAAAAACATTTCATTTTTCGTAACGCCAAATGTTTGCCGATCTCTGAACATGAGACATATAATATCAATATGAAAGGCGAAGTCAATAGTTGATCACTACCTGTACGTTTGGATTCAATATACAACAAGGGTTGTGGTGATTCCTTTGCCCAAAAAGGGAGGGGAAAGGAGGATTCAAATTTGTTGCCTGAATAAATCAGATAATGTTAAGAAACTCGTACAACTTCTCTCAAGGCGAATTGCCTGGGGCTTAGTTTCACAACTCGCTGCTCCGTAGTTTCTACAATGAATTTCATATATTGACTTTCTCTCGGTAACAGAGTTTGAGTTAGGACCAGCCTGACCATCTACTCTGAACTACATCAGTATGTTTTGGTTATCTAACAAGTAACTTTTTTTCAAAACTCTTTTACAAGTAAATCACTTTCATCAGTCAACTATGTGCCTAGGTACCGTCATGTAACGTACAAAGTTCTTATTTCTGACTGGACAACAAAAATCAAAAAATCAGTTCGTTATAATGACAACTTAAAATTATGAAATAACGAAAAATCTACAAAAACATGAAATCAGATTTTGGGGATCAAATTTGATATTAAGTAAAGCCATCCAAGTTCAAATCGTGAATTTTGCGTATTATCGTTATCCAACATCTGGGGAAAGAAAATTTACTCAAAAGAGAAATAAAAGCTCCTCTTGAGGGTCGATTTTCAAAAGGGACGGTCTTGGGTCTGCTCCTTGCAATCTCTGCATACTTCTATTAACTCGGGGGTAACTTGTGAAAATTGTAATTGGGGGAAAGATTTGCAGGCCACCAATGTTGACCCGTAAGCGAAATCGGTCAGAGTATAAAACAATCTGAATAAACCTTAATACAAAATGCGAGTGGAAAAATTAATTTTGAAGTTACTTGTTAAGTGGGAAACAATGTTTCCGCAAACCTCATATAATTGGAAGCAATGTAGATGTGTATCACTATGCGAGCTATCATTGCCAACCAATCTTAGTCATTATACAATTTCAGAGTAACACCTCATAATTGATTATGAAAAAGAGTAATGTCGACCTTGTCTACCTTTCCATGTGATTAATGCCATATAAAATTGTGTTCCTTTGCATAACCGGTTTGATATGAGTTAGCTGGGTAGATGGGTTGTCTGTTAAAAATTTGAAACGTTCGTTTGTCTAAATCATTAGTGGATATTTGCACAGACTAGGAAGATAATCCTTGAAGATACATAAGTGAAGCATTGATTTAATGGACCTGAAATAGTTTTGAATGGTAATCCTATTACGCTACAAACGTTTATGTCAGCTTCTAGGATGAAGCTCAGTCATGATTTCTCACTAGACCAGTTTACGTAGCATCAATCATATGAAGATACAAACCGGAGGTTAATCACGATGAGACGGGGGGGGGGGGGGGGGGGGTACTGTGAGAGAGCTAATCGCGTTGCGTCTGAAAACGACAGAATGAGGCCATGTATTATATCGGTAAGTCTCGTCTCAAACTTTGATCGTCACTTGTTCTCCGTTCTGTATTTGCCGTGATAAAATCAGCTGGATAAGAATAAATTGGAATAGGTCGGTACATACTTATTACTTAAAGGTGCTCAAATTTTACTGCATTATACGTTTAATGAACCTCGAACTCATGCAGTAATTGCCAAGGTGATATTGAAAAAACTTTATGACCGTTGTCGGGAAATCCAAAATCATAAATCGGTGTTTAAACTTTGTCCTGCACTGTGAAATTCTGGGACAAATTCATGGATTTCACCCTCAGGTCTTTGTCACACACCTCGGATTTATTGATTCTCAAATAGCCAATTTCCAAATTCTAGGACGAATTTCAATTTCTCAAAATACATCTTTTTAATCAAAAATACGTTTTTATTCATTTCAATGAGTGATAATGTATCATTTCCATCGCTTAAAATATGTGATGATGACATTTTATCATTTAATAATGATTACCAAGACGTTTCCATATGTTTTCGTCACATCACGAGCGTCACGTCACGGTGGGGTTTTCTATTGATTTTCACGTACAACCAATGCGTTACTAGGGAACTGTAACTCCCTAAGTTTTCATAGCAGGAAAATCGTTAGCCACTTTTTGGAATGCTCTCATTTTATCACAGCATCTCATAATCCCTAAGCCTCTGTAGTGTCAAGGAAAGCTGATTTATTACGCTCAGTTATAAACTAGTATTGCTAAGTAACAATAATGAACTACTTAATAATGTGTAAAATTAATCATTATCAAATTATTTGACTGTAGAACCGTAGGTCTACCGTCCGTTTTTTTTCCAGGTCAATGATTGGTCAGCATGCTTCAAAAACGATAGGAAGTCAAGAACATGTCTCATTTCAACATGTAGATAGATTGAATTCGCTCACAGTAAAAAATAGAACGTAGACTGTAAGGCCATATTGACCCACACCACGTTTTCCCATTCGAAATTTACATGGCCACTCACATCTACCAAGGTGTTAAGTGGAAACAATGTTTCCGCAAAACTAACATATCTGTAAGTGAATGTAACTTACTCCTGTAGGGAGCCCGGCTGGAAAGCTACTGAGAATCTCAAGCCTCAGATTGCCAATATGTTTGATGTACATCATTGCAATCTTCGTCATTATGACTCGTGCTAAAGTGTAAGAGAAAGGGTAAAAACCGTATTGCCGTCTTGGTGTGTAATTAAAAATAAACAGAAGTGGGGAACGGTCAAAAGGCTTATTGGATTTCAGGATGTAGCGGCCATTTCCGTAGGGCTTGCGGCACCCGTAGACCCGTAGACCCATTTGGCTCAGGGTGGTCTGTGGCGCACCACGCAGATGGAATCCACTTTCTGGAAATCCGCGAGCGACCACATTACTAAACCGACGTGACATCACATTGCCCACTGAGGTGACATTTTTGGTACCTTCAGCGCTACCAAATACCCTTCGCTTCAAAATTATTTAACTTTTTTTAATGAACTTAATATTAATAAAAGAAGCCTACGCTTCTGAAACGTGGAAAATAAAGAACGAGTAGTAACTCAACACCGGCAGTAAAGGCAATACCTTACATAAGAGATATTTTCGAGACCTAATATTTGTTTTGGGGATATTGCTTAGAGGTGTAGGTATATATTCGAAATGCCACATAAATCCAATTGGATATCCAAGATCCCTCTTCCGGAAAATTGAATGGAAGCGAAAGGTTTCGAATTTCGGTCGAATCCTAACGACGAGCTCTGGCATCGACGATAACCAAAATGTACTAAATATCGACCGGTATTTTACCAATTCAAATCAGGGGGTTAACCCTCTCCCCCTCTTTAGCCGTCTTCTGTCCTCCGTTTCGCCCACTCGGAAAGAGACTTTTGAGATGGTTTAGGAACGGAGTGGAGGTTCAGCGGGGGTTAATACCGCAAGACGGTAGATTTCCTCCTCTGATTGGTAGACCGTGAAACGAACTCATTGGCTCTTAGCTTGGTTGGTTAGCTCAAGAGGGTAATCTTGAAGTCAAGCAAATGATCTGCTGTAAGCAATAGCCCTCCTAATTACTACTCACCGGTCGGATATTAGAAAATGTGAACCGTCAAACCGACATTTTCCAATATCGGGTGCATACTGGCTCGAAATTAAGACCTGCTTAGAACATATTTGACGACGTTTTGTCAAATTCTATTTAGTATGTAGTGCATACTTGATTTCAAGTTGAAATTTCAGCATGTGGCTCCATGTTATCTTGAAGTCAGCTGATGAAAGAGATACAAAATAATAAGTATTATCTCATGTTTTAGGTGTGCTCACTCTAAGGGAGACTAACCTATGAAAATGATGCAGGGGACGAATAATTAACCTATCTATTATGAATATCTAATTCTGCAATATAAAATAAGTATTGTTTGATGTCTCTACCTGGTCGACGTTGTTATGAAAGGAGTGTAATTTGAAGAAGAAGGAGGTACGCTTGGAAGAGTTTACTAATGCTAATTCCTGCCCCTAAACTTACTAAACTTGAACTTACTAAATAAACATTGGAAATGTACTGAACATCGGTTGAGCCAGTTGAACATAATTGATCCCACACCGATATACAGACTATCTGAGTTGGAAATTTATATAATTAGTATAGAAGATTGTAATATTGTAAATTTCATTATAGAATACTCGAATCGTGCGAGTTGGATAACACATTATTCAAGTTTCTAAACCCTTTAAACAAGTTCCAGATAGCTGAGCCGAGCGCACGTGTTTGGCGAACTCCGTAATTAAGTCTAGATTTTGCAGCGTAGTATTGTAAATTTCGTTTCAATTTTTGTTTGTTATACCTAGTTGCTCTTTGATTACCTCTCAGCAAGAACAATTTTCATAACTTTTTAACGGGTATATAGATAAGATGTAGGTAGAAAGACGGTCATTTTTTGTGAGTTTGGTTGGTCATTTGTTATTTACAGAAGGAAAAGCCACCCACTCGACTGAAGTGTATTGTTTAGTCCGCAGCACTGGAAGAGCCGACCGTCGTAGCGCCGAATAATTACAAATAAGAGAATGTCGACCTCTGAGATACAACAGGTAGTAATTGACGTAATCGCAACTAAACTACAAAACTGCGACTGCATTTAGAAGGAACATACAGTTGTATGGAATTCACAGGTGAATGCTCTGTCGCGAGAAATTGCTAACAACCAAGAAATTATGTTGCTCACAGAAGAAATTAATAAGAGAATTGACAGTTTAGAAGAAAACCTAACATTATCCGGAAAAAATAATATTAAGCAGAACCGGCACACACACAATAGGAAACGATCTTATTCTTCATAACTTTCTAGAAGGACAAGAAAACATGAATATTCTCAAGAGGAGGGTGATGGACATTTTTAGAACGGAATTAAAGTGCGCTCTGAATGGTTATGAAGATATAGGTGTGAGACATTTAGGCACCATCCAACCTTCTAGAAATTCATTTTGCTAATAATTTTTCTAAATTTAAAGGACGCCAGAACATTTATAAGTTTAAGGGTTTCCAATTTAATACATCCGAGTTCTACGACAAACGATCACAGGAATTTAGGAAGTATCTCTTGCTCAAGTTGTTTCAAGCAAGAAAAGGAAGCATGCCGTCCTGATTACAGATAAATTATACTGCCAAGAAAAAAAAATCAGAGTCGTATCCTCACGAAACTTGTACAGGTCCTGGAGGTTTTCGAGGGTGCCGAATCCGAGGCCCGTTTTTCACGTAGACGTCCAATTTTTTAGGTACGGCAACTGTATTATTGAAAAAATGCATAAATTCCAGGATAATTTATGTTCAACTTAAAGGTGATATTTTTATTGGAAATGTAACGCTGAATACGCCTATACCACATATAACGGGTCTGAAAAACCTCCTTAACGTGTATTTAGCCTAAAACATGTTTAAAAAAACGTGGTTTTTCGATGATTTTGACGATTTTTTCCAGGTTTTTGACAGTTTTTGTATAAATTACATCACTTGGCGGCCTGAAAAATTTTTTGCTATTACGTGGATTATTTCTACGTCGAATGAGACCACTAGCAGCTGTGGAGGAGTGATAATTGATTTTTTACGATTTTTCAACTACCAAAAAACGTGTTAGGGGGGGGGGGGGGGGGGGATATACCGAGAATAAATAAGTTGTCAAAAAACTGACGAGAAACGCGTTTTTCGGTATTTGTAAAATCGCTAAAAAAATCAATTATCACACCTCCAGAGCTGCTGGTGGTCTCATTCGACGCAGAAATAGTCCAAGTAATAGCGCTGTTTTTTTCAGGTCTCCAAGTGGTGCAGTTTGTACAAAACTATCAAAAAACTGTTTAAAAAAAATCGTCAGAATTCGGTTAAAACCCACGTTTTTGGCAGTTTTTAGACAAAGACACTAGAAGGAGGCATTTTAGGCCCATAATAGGCGTATAGGCGTGTTCAGCGTTAAATTTTTAACCAAATCACCTTTAATTGATCATAAATTATCCTGGAATTTAAGAAATTTTTTAAAAAATGCAGGTGCCGTACCTCAAAAGTTAGACGTCTACGTGAAAAATGGGCTTCGGATTCAGCACCCTCGAAAACTCCGGGTCAGTACCAGCTTTCTGAGAGTATTACTTTTTTTTTTTTTTTTTTTTTTTGCAACGTTATTGGTTGATGGAAAAAACTTCTCATTCACTATGGACGAAGAACGTTGGAGGATTCTACATCTATTGTGTCAGAAGTTGAAGAAGAGATTATTATAGAAAATTGACTCTGGAGTGTAGACATTATTTATTTTGATCTATGTTAAGTATGCAGTGCTCAATTATATTAGGTGAATTATGTGGACTTACATAAGTAATAATTTGATACATCACACATAAAATTCAAACATTTTATTAAGGCAGAAATTAAAGCTAGATATCATAATGAGCTATTTTTAATACCTATGTATTTAAGGAACTCCTTGAAATACATACGGGTTGTACAATAAAATTTAAATTGTACTGAATCGGAACCTTTAAACCTAGTTCAATAAAACGTACAAAAAAGTAAATTAATTAGGTATATTCAACAACATTTCTGGTGGTATTCGATGTTCAATTGGGTGCAATGTTAATTCAATCCAGCCCTAAAACTAGGCACTCCTGTAACTCCGCAAGGACTTGGGTAATGAACAACACAAATGTTATGTTGATTGTGATACGATATGAACATTCCCCTTCTCTCAAGGTAAAAACAATAATGACTTAGGTCACCGGCAGAACAGGTCGATTCAAGGCTTTCGAGGGGGTTGGATGGGTTCATTGAGAAGATAGGATCAGCGTAATGGTCTAACTTGATGGGGAAGCCCCCGTAACTACTTCCGCGACTGCCGAATTTCACCAGTTCGTGGATTTGTGGTATTACAGAAGTTAGGCAACATTCCAAATCTGATAACATAGCATTATTGCTATTGTCGTAACACCAATTTCGATTAATAAGGTATCGATTTCTCAATACCATTTAACACATACAAATTCAGTAGGTACTTCTGATAAGCACAATTCGACCTGAATTGTTTCATATTTTCTGAAGCATATTAGGTGCATTTTATTTATACTTCCTACTTAACTCATTGTGATAGCTTTAATCTGCTCGCTGTTTCTTTTACATCCAGTTCACAAAACTTTCTACGAGTTAATTAATCATATAATGGTACCTGGTCGTTTCTTACTCCCGCCTTAATAAACTTTTCAGATGAACTTTTCGAAATAAATGCGGAGTATGTGATGATTGGTACGTTGCGGCACTTATCCGTAAGTGAAGTCACTGCAAGTCATTCCTGGTAGGTACCTAAGTTTCGGAGCGTGCGGCGAGTCGCACAGTGGTCAGAATCAGCCCAAAAACTGTTAAAACCCATTGAAGGTACATAAGGTACATATTCTAGGGCGTTTAATGAGTTTAATAAACCACGAATTACTGCAAATGGAACTAGTTTCCTCTGAATAAGAAGAAGAAGAAAAAGAAGAAGCTTCCTCTGTTTAATGCTAGCATTTCTGTACAAAAACACTTGATTACTTTATTTTGACGCACTTTGGCGCACATCAACTTATTCTCACTTGAAGTATCATTATTTAATGGTATCCTACACGAAAGAGAATGAATAATTTTTTTATTGAACAATAGTTTTGGTATTATGTTAACAGTTGCTTATAATGTACATAGCTGTAAAAATCATTACTATTGGCGTCAAAGTACATCAGTAATACTTTTGAGCCAATAAACACGGTGAGAATGACCATTGAAACCATGTAATGAATGTATCAATGAATGAATGCATGTTCTACTTTCCAACTGTACAGAATAATATTAATATGGTTCAAACTTCTGTCGTCCTGAAACGTCTCATTTGACATTACTAATCACCAGAAAATATATATATAAATTTTTTCATTCGAATCGTTCAAAGATTTAAGGTATTCGCCAGCCTCAGGCCACTGTACGTTGCCTACCTTGCACCAACCCCCAAGCTATCCCAGCATGACCATCTAATTTCGGGAAAAATTTTCAGCTATAAATCAATGTTTCTTAACATGTTCATCAGACCTTTCTGCATTTCGGGCATGCACAATGGTTATTACTCTAACAATCGCAATATAATCTATTGGGCATTTTTCTAGAACATACACCCAATTACCTACCGAGTTTGAACGAAATCGGACCAACAGATTATGAGAAATTCACGTTTGCGCATGAGCACATACTACTGTTGATTCGACAGTTTCAAAAATTATAGGGTACCGTCCAGGAGCTAACCTGCACAATCTTTGAAAATTCCATCGGAATCGGCCTAAAACTTGGTATAGTTTTAGGCGTGACAATGATTTACCAAAGACGGTCAGACAGACAGACCGACACGGAACCAAAATTGATCAGCAAGCTCTGAATTGCAAAAAGGAAGTGGACATTTTGATTTTGTAGGACAAAAATTGTTAGGCATTACTCCGATGCTTCCAAAATAATACAAAACGGCAAGTTCACTATGTGTTTCTCCCGAATGAACTTGCTGTTTTGCATCTTATATGATCTTAGTCTGACGATGTTGTGTAATTCTGAAAAGAGTGGTATTTTTCCCTAATATAATTAATGAATCCTAACCAATCGTAATCGTGGTCTTGATATGACCATCGATGAGACGAGGAAACTAGGTTGCCGTTATGATGAAGGGTCTCTTTAAGAGCTTTTACCACGTTGATTAAGCGGCGTTTACGTCTGTGTGGCTTGACAAAGGAGGTAACTGTGGCTGTCAGATGTTGAAGCTCCATCAACAGATTGATGTACCGAGAGGAGAACTGAGCCACTTCAAAATGCCCAAGTGGCTTTAATAGTTGCGAACTCTCGAGCTGAATTATGTTGAAATTAAGCCAACCACGTCAAGGGTTGTGAATGTCAGGGTCAAAACACCTGACTTTCATTACAAGCCTACTATAAGAGCGAATGCTTACTATATAGATAGAAAATGAATTTTCATTTCCTTTTGAATATTATCTCTTTCATTCGTATTGTGTGTTAAAACATGTAAATTGGTAGGGGTGGTTTGAGGGAAGGAGTCATCTGAGCAGCTATTCCTCATCATAATTTAATTAAAATCCTAACCCTACATAATACCCTTAATAACTAATTGTATCATATCATATGACCCTAATTATACTTTATCGACTGTACATACCAGCCATATTGTAAAGTAGAACTGCAATCACTTTAACTTCATAAAAATTTGACTTTATTCTTTCACTCCACACAATCACCACCAAGCCAAAAGTAACATAAAAGAATGGTAAATGGTTTCTTATTTTCAAGTGGGTTGGCCCTATGTGGTGCTCCTTATCTTGTCTTTTCGTTACTCATTCATTTTAATTAATACTGCTACCAAAATCATCTGAACGAACATAAAAACAACAACAACGCCCAATGTAAAATACTCATAATATATGAATGGTGAGTAGCTACATTCATATACATACTCCTGCCATTAGTTCAGTTACTAGGAAAAATGATTGTAGACTTAAGGTTAGGCATGGATTTTAAAAACAGTGATATTACTTTGATATTATAAACTCTTATAAGTTGATATACTATAGAATAATTCTAAATTACCGCCTTTAGTCCAAACACAATCTTTTAGTCCTTGGTGCCAGTCATCTATGAAAGTAAGCACTTCCTAAGAAAAACTGCCTAAAATTCAAAAATGACAGTTCTTGTTCAACCAGAGTAAAAACGACAGTATACCCATTTCTGCATCTTCGGCAATATTCCATAGGAAGAGCGTACCTACTTCCAAAGATGATGATTGGCTCCAAAGACTGATGAAATGCCTGTAGGCTAAATGCGTTAGTTTCAAATTATTCTATAAATTATCAATTCACTAGTTCATAACATCAAAATATGTTTTCTTAATCCATGACTAACCTCATATCTACAAACATTTTTTCCTTTGTAACAGTACGTATGGCAAGGCTAGGTACTTCCTAAACAAGCAACCACACCCCCAAAATTATTGCATTTCTACTCTTTTCATGATCTTAAATGCTAATACATCTTAATGCCTTAGAAGGCAAGAATTCAGTACTAAATATACAGCTTAACCAAGAGATAATTTCATCCTACCTAATAACCCACACCACATAAAACTTATAACCACGCACCTATAGTGTTTAGCCCTATCAATAGTCACCCACAAAATCATTCCTATAGAGGCTTAGGATGTCTTTATAATGTTGTTATAAATTGTTATGGTTTCAGAGAGAAAATTCCCAAGCACCACGAGGTTTTATTCTTGTGGAGAAAATATGCGAACAGAAATATTATAATGAGAAAAACATTCGTGCTGAGGCATTGCAAAATTTAGTTCCATTAAAGCTCAGACAATGAATCCGGTTAAAACGGAACATTTGATGGAGTAGGTAAAAGGTGCTGTAACCCGCACTTGAGGACGTTCCCTGAAGATCACATCTAACATTCTCCCGCACTGCGACAAGTCGCACATTGCAAAGCTTTCAGCAACGGTTGGTTATTTGAGTTAATGAGTGGATCCGGCAAGTGGCTCGAGTCAATGTAAACACAGGAAAGGTCGAGAGCGTGTTATGAAGTAGATTATTCCAACAGCCCACCTTCCCTTCCCTACAGCTAGTGATGTTAGCATAGGGCGTGTTGGGCACACCAATTCATAATAACGGTGAACTGCTTCGTTGAACATTTCAACACGACTATGCCAATAAATTCCTGTACCGGCTTATTTTAAAATATATATTCTACAATCGGCCAATTCATATATATGTACGTCCCTACCGATGTAAATTCATTAACAAAGCGAAGTTACGACAGAAAATGGAATTGCAAGGCTGGATTCAATGTGTTTCTGTGGTCTTACAGAAAAGTAAGTACTACTGATTAATTTTTCAACTTTTCTTACGCATTATGGTTCAAAGGAAAGTTAAGGAACTGCTCAAAATATGTTGTACGCTTCCTAATATGTATGATTATTCACTTCAATTTCGATTCTAAGATTTCCTTCCAATTACTTTTTATGGGATTCACCATAAAGGTGCTGACGTCAAAATTGTGAACTACGTCAATAACACAAACTCCATTGTTATAGGTAGTTCTTTGATTAATATATTAGTAAAAGTAAACAGGTTCAAATCAAGCTCAAGAACTGTCTGTGTCTATATACTTCAGCTGAATGATATTAAGACCAAGTTTATCCAGTTTCCCCACAGGTATCTAGGGACCGGTACATCCTCACAAGTTCCTCACAAAACTAAGCAAGTCACCTCGATGGAAATACTCTGTTCTGCCTACTATGGCTTGTTCATTTTTAAGGCCAGGTATGGGCTCCTATGATGATCGAATGGACAGAATATGAAAATTCCCTTCATCCTCCACAAAAAAGGGCTCTGCGAATACTTTAATCTACCCAGCCTAACACACCCTGCCGATGTCTTTTTTCACGCGAGGGTTCACTCACTCTTCCATTACTGTACGTTATGGAAGTTTTACTTGACGTAAAAAATAACCCACAACGTTTCAAGAGCGAGTTGTTCAGCCATTCTTACAATACCCAACTTGGGAAACACCGCATGATCGTTCCATCGCATCGGCTACAATTTCGGTTCATTAGTTTCAATAATGAACCTTTGTAATCGACCAAGAAAATAAAATTTTAACACCCCCTGACAATTTGTTGGTTTACGTTTTAGGATGCGTAGAATCCAAAAATTGAATTAAAAAAATCCGTCCGTCCGCCGTCCGCGACTCTTCTCAAAATAACACTAGACGAAACTAGATGATTTTTTGTTTCACATGAGTTTGATATGACTTCGATGATTTTGTTTATATTTTCTGGGAATTTGTGTGTTATGCTGTATATTTTACCCTACCAATGTCATTTTTCTCAAATTATTACGCCATTCTAACATTACGCATGCGCTAACGTAAATTACTTCAGGCATCATTTTCCGGGGTTTTTTTTTTTTTTTTTTTTTTTTAAATCTTTACTGTGAAGTGTAAAATTGCGGGGACGTGGAACTGTAGAAGTGTGAATCCTTCTCAGAGGCACGGTGCGCCATTTTCTGATCATATATTACATACAGGGTTTAATAATTATAGACCAATGATCTCCGTAGAAGGGCTATCTGACACAGAAATAATAAACCATTGTGTAATAATTTGCAGCGTTTTCAAGCAGAGTTTAAGATACAGAGCAGTAAGGGTTGCAAAACATTTCATTTCCTACCTCTAGAATATTGTGTGCAGGTTCGATAGTGTTACCCCTACTTCAAAATATGCATTAATGCAAATATCATACGAAGAAGAATCAACAGTAATTTCTTAATGTAATTTCCTTTTGACTATTCAATTTACCTAATGATTTTTGTTTCCTAACTATATGATGTTCTACTTTCTATTTATTGCGGTAGGTACCTACTATATGTGTATTTTTCTTGACTGTTCCTATTCTAAAGCTTGAATTAGTTATTATTGTTGAAGACTGCACTACTTGCAATTGTGGAGGTGTTTATGGTAAAACAAAATTAAAATCCATGTCAAAAGTAATGAAGAAACTCGTAAACGAGTACCACTATCTGCTTTACAAGCAGATACCATGTTACATGGATATGTCTTTGATTGGGGATTTCATAACGGTTGCCCTCGAGAGTTGTAAACAAATCCTTTAACTTTGGACTGTATAGTTACCGGCTAGAAATAGAAAATGTTGAAAATCACTACAATGAGTTGTTGTTAACAGTCGACTGTTGTCAAGGCGATGAAAATGTTTCCTATGGAGTGGAGTAAATGATGCTATTGCTTTAAGAATATTGCAACCGGCTTATTAAAATTGTTTATAGTCCAATCAACTTAGTTTAGGAATGTAGACAGGTACGTAAGGAGGGGGAAATTGGTAGCTTGAGATGTGAACATTTATCACACAAATCAAGCGCTTTCCAACGAGTGGCGAACGATTTCTGTGCGATGAAAACTGCGGAAGTTCCATACCCCAAGCAACGGCTGGGTTGTAAGTGGACATCATTAGAAATTGTGTCATCAACTTTTGCGTGACGAAAATATTTGGTCGACCCCCCAGAGCAAAGACATATCCATGTCAAATTGAAATATTAATATATAATAACTCAAAAAAGTTGTCTTTTGATTCAAATGTTTTATTGTAAAGTTTTTAGTTTTGACCAATTCACCTAATTGTTTGTTATGTATGTTTTAGATTCCTTAGTTCTTTATTAAGAAACTTCACAAAACGACTCAAGTTGAAAAAACTGCTCTTAAAAAAAAATTCTTCAGATTTTTAATTTTTTTTTTCTTTTTTTTTCTAGTGGTGTCATTATTAGTCTATTTTGGTAGACTATAATACAAATAAAATGTTACTTATAACAATCGACAGTTATAACCACTGCAACGATAATTTTAACTCAACGCACTGCGATAATTTTATTGTTAGATAACATAAATACCGTACCTTTTTAGGCATAAAAACGGACCATTAATTTCAGTTTTGGTGTTTGCATTTGATATTAAAATACCTCATTCCCTCTAGTGAGCTCAGACCTTTAGACATCAAGATCTAAATCCACCCATCCTTCTGTTCACACTTTTCTGTTCACAATAATCTAAATCCTCCAAATGTTATGATTCACACTGTTCACACAATAACACACAACTGTTCACACTGTGTACAATAATCTCAGCTTGGATATCACTTGATGCAGGTCATTCTATCACATTCTTTTATCTTCGCTGGCCATGTCCAAGCTACCTTTAACAACCTAGACATCCAGGATTGCGTTATAGACGTCGTACTTGACGGCAACGAGTTACCCTGGTCACTCAATGTGATACAGTTTTTTCTTCTCCAGATATGCTTCCTAATGAATTGATGACAATGTGACCGCCGATATTTGCTGTTTAACCCACCATGGTGTAAAATGAGTGCAATGTGACTTTTTCCACACTACATTGTTGAGTCACACACACTACAAAAGAATTGTATCGTCCCACTTTTTTTTTACAAAAATCCCCTCATAGGCGGAGGGGGCGTAACATCAAATTAGAAAATAAATAAATAAAAATGGGGAGGACGCCCAGGTTTACCCAACGCTGGCTCTAAGGATGAGAGAAGTTGCAGAAGGATGTGGAAGAAGTGTGGGATGAAAGGAAGTGTCCCTATAAAATGACCACCAGTTCAAGTAAGAACACACAACAACACATATCTACTTAAATAAATATATATTTAATCAAAACCTATAAATATCGGTTCAAGTAGATAGATCGGTAGATAGATAGATCACTGGCTTTTAAATTAATTTTTTCGTGTGTTTTACCCTTAACTTGAGAAAATAAAGTAGAAAACTGTAACAAAGATTTCTTGGCGTCAATCAATTGATAGAAATGGAGCAGGTCATGACTTTGACTATATTTTCTTAGAAAGAACTGAGAAAAACAATATTGGTACCTTTATAAATATCCCTCCGAAAAAACGATTCTCCGCCATTCTTTCGAGGTTTTATGAGGATTTTTATAGAGGATTTCCAGTCTTGGGAAAGAGGGCGGTAAACTATTCCGTTTGCCATTTAAAAAGAAAGAAAGTATGAGAGGAGGAAGGGAGGTAGGTCGATAGTCCTTGAAAAACAGGGGAAGCACTATTTTTTGTAACCGAGAGAACGATGGGCGGGAAGAAGCAGGAGAGCAGACCTCTTCAGAAAACACTTTCGAGTGTTTGTCTGAACTCGTTGAAGGAGGCTCTTCACGATCTTCAGGCCAAGGTGTGGCGATGGTGGGAGAAATTGAAGGTTTCCTCGAAGGGACACGTTTCCCATTGTTACTCCACCTCCATGTGGCCTATTACTACGTATTTTATCACCTAATACTCTGCTACCGTATAGAACGAATCAGGCGATATTGCCTCCCCTGGTTCGCTGTGTGCCATTGAACCTCAGAATAGGCCGGTAATATATTGATATCAATTTCTTTATGTTATTACATCCATTCCCCCCACTACAACAGACTGCATTAGCACGTGACAGAAACCAGTTTATAACATCATACCTGCAATATTGACACTGTGCGCAGCATCCCTATCCTCAATTGATGCAATTGTGGTAAGATGGCAAGTGTGACACCTCACTTTTTTATTAGTATTTTCGCTCCTTCCGCTTGAAATTCAATAACTCTCTTATGAATCGATCAATTTAAAATTTTCTGGTGATCAAGCGACGCAGAATTGGATCCTCCTCACATTTAAGTTGTACAAAACAAAAATACTTTTGAATTGTTTTCAAAGGAAAAGTTAAAAAATACACCAAAATACTGAAACTTTTTTAACTTTTTGAAGAAAAAAAATTGTTTTTTTAACGCGTCAAGGGATTATTTTAGGTATAGTAACATGAGTATATTCAGGATCAACGTAGAATAATATATATATATTATAATATATAATATAGGTGAAAAAACTAATGTTGTCCTCCCGTATTGGTCAAATTTCACACTGGGTACTTCCTGAACAACTACTAAAGCATTAATGTTGAACTAGGGACATTATTGAGCTAGGCCTACTTTCAGCTAAAACTTGAAACGAGTTTAAACCCAAAAGGTAGCACGATAACGGAGTTTACCGCTCACTATCTTTCATTCAGTGCAAATCACGCACCTGGTGCATTATGCTAGCCCTCATTTTCAACGGTTTTTCTTTCCTCCGCCTGGCGGAAAGGTCCGAGAACTCTTGTCCCATTCTATAAACGAAGATCCAAACAAAAAAACTGTCCGGGTTAGCATACCGGAAATACCGCACAGAACATGTTAATCCTTGCCTGAAATCCGGCAAATTATTATCCTCACTAATCTCCGTTAGTTTCGTTACGGTTGTGATTTCTACTTACAAAAATGAATTCGCACGAGTTTTCATTGGCCAATTGTCCATAGTATTTGACTCGTTGGGCGAGGAACAACCCTCGTTCTAATAAAACAATACACCGATCTCGTGGCAATGATAGCGGGCACAACTCTGCGTTTTTTTTCAATAAGTTCCAGGAGGGGGTTACAAATTAAATAATTACGCAAATTCTAATAATGCTGATCGTATTGTTAATTTCCAATTTCTAAGGGTTTACTCGTAGATTAAACAAGATTTTTTCCTACATGATTTGTCTCTTGTAAATACAACAGTTATAATGACAATCAAGGCACTAATATTTTCAAACGTTTCGGGCCAAAACACTGTTTTCCTTTACAGATAGTGGAACGTGAGAAAGAAGTCTGAACGGTCGATGTACGAGAAAGCAAACGTTTTTGTTGTGTTTACCAGAAGAACAGGGTTAGCCTGTATTCCAATATACATCACATCTCTTGAATTAAATATGAAACTCCGGAGCAGCATCGGAACCCTCCTATCCATCCAGGTATCGCCCCTTTCATATACCGTGTGTACGCAAAGATACGAAGAGGGGAAAAGGGCACTGGAGAGAAGTTAGCAATGAATCATTCACCTCAATCCTCGGAATCAGGGCGTCCACGTCCGTTCCAGATCTCTTTGCCGGGTGTTTGGGAACATGAGGGAGACCCAGGCGGTATCTGTTGGGGAGAAAAAAGATAACGAATAGCGAGGGTAGAAGTCACAGAACCACGCGCTTGCCTCACGTCCTCCGCCCTACCGCACCGAGCACCCCCTTGCGTCAACCTAATGGAGGCAAAAACGGTTTCGAGGTCCGTCTCACGAGATTAAAGCGGCAAAGGGGGTTTTCTCCGTGAAAAAGTTGGGAATTTTTTCTCCTCTTTCCAGAGCTGATTGCGGCAGGATCTTTCCGTTTCTTCTGGGCGCAAGTTTAACGGGAGGGTTCTCATTTCTATAACCCTCTAAGACTGAATGGGAAACAGCTTGTTTCACTGAATCCGAACATTCACTTATCTACCCAGTGCGATGACATTTTGATTAGCCACGAGAAATCTGTGGGAAATCCAGCGTGACAACCCTACCATATTGCTTTCTATCTAGATGATGGTTTCTGAGGAAATGAGCTGAAATTTAGCAGTGAGAAGATACTCAAAACAGGAAATCTATGAATGAAATGTGCTTCATTACATTAGATACTACACTCCTGCACAGTAAACTGTTGTTCACAGATAATCGTGTTGGGACTGATCTTCTATGACCTCGTCCCTATCGCTAGAGCTCCTATTTTGAATATTGGAAGGTTATTTGTAGTTATCATTGGAAAGCGCATTAAATTTCCTTTCAGGGCAAGGCTTGAAATCGTGCTTGAGATATTTTTGCCGATTTCAAAAATTGACAACAACTTTACCGCTGTTGGAAAAGACTTCACAAACCTGAACAGTCAACAATTACATGATTTTGTTGGCATGTAAATACTACTTTCCAAATTAATATTTTAATAAATTCACTCAGTTCTAAGTCATACTCGTGTACACTCATTTCAACAAATATACATTTTCACAATATTTTATTAACCGCGCTTAAGCTGGAAAAGTATATTTCAATTTTACTTGCCGGTGACGTAAAACACCTTACCTGTACCTCTGCTAATTCTTCCAAATTTATGGGAAATTTTACTTTTAATTTGTTAATTAGAGGTGGAAATTAAGTTCTTATTGATTAAAAAACGTGGCCTTCTTCAAGGAAATCCTGTGCTTCCTTGAAAAATGACCCTCAACGAACCAAAGAGTTTTGACGGATTGAGATCTCTCAATCTCTGTTATAAGCGAGTTTCGCACTTCACTAGACAAATTTTGAATCTATTTTTTATGCTCAATTAGCAGCTTTTTTTTTAATTTCATTCATCTTAATTTTTTCTTTAATTATATTTTATTTATTTAATTACTTTTATGTATACTTTTTTCCCCAAGTAAAGTACTTTAGACGGTCCTAGATCATAAGCACCTTGGGAAAAGAAAAAAAATGACTGTGAAAAGCGAAGTGAAACATGCAGGAGTAGACTAAACATTTGCTGCTTCAGCTCGATCTTATTAGGTCTTCTTGGTTATAATTTCCTTTAACTGTGTGCGATGCCAGATTATACGAGTATAGACTCAGTAATTAAGCAGAATAGCACTTATAATACAGGAATAATAGACAATTGTGTGCCTGATAATTTGCCTCTTTTTAAGGGGCCACTGGATATCCGCCCCCGGGCCCGGATTTTTTCTCCACGGCCCTGAACGCATGTATTTGAGAGGTAGGTAAATATTTTAAATCTATAGGTAGACGGGGTATTAGCTGGTAACTTTCGCCTGGTTAAACTTATAAACTCCAGGTTCCAGAGGAAGGAAACGTATCAACAAATCAACATCTGTTCAATGCGGGAACTTTGATAACAGCTGTTTTGTTGCGGGGAGAGCCCTAATAACGAGTAAAAACTCGTTTACAGCAACTTTTCTAAAGAAAAGAAGCAAACGCTCGCAAGTAAAACCTCATTCCCGATGAGGTAAACCTTTTGAGTAAAACCTTATTTTTATTCACTCCAATCACGAGTCTTGGCTACCACTTTCGAGTGAAGACTTTACTCGCAAGAAAATTCTAAGAAGGAATTACTTGTTTTTATTCACACCACCCTTGGAAACAGTACAAAACTTCCCAATTTTGTGCACTCAAGTCTACACCATAGCCCTTGAGATTCTGAAATATAGTTATTATTGGGATATTTGAATTGAAGTGGGACTGAACATCAGCTGAGGGCTGGTCGTTGCAGTGACTACTTTATCGTCCCGACGAGTCAAATTGTCCAACTTTTCTTGGACAGTTACCCTAAACTTCGTTGGGTAAACTTCGTTATTTCAAAATGGGCATGAACTGGAATTTGGGTTGATAGACGAAATCTGGTACCTTTTACGGTTTAATCATAATGATCAATTTTAACGGAGTTTAATAAATGTTTAAAAAATTTAACTGCGGTAAATAGTTTTTGGGTGAAAGTGTGCCTTTGTCTAAAACTGCTAGGGGTTTTGAGGAAGCCTAATATTTGCCTCAACAAAGACGAGATAAATACATATTTCCTTAATACCAACTTTAAACTACTTACCAAAAGGTAGTAACTATATGTGCGCTTACTATGGTCCTAGTCCAAGAAGGGACTAAACGTACGCGTAGTAAAAGGGACTTACGCGTTCGATCACTGGGGAGCAGCAACTTTACAATCATCTTTCCTTTCTTTCTTTCGATCCTCTTGATGAGTCAGAACGAAAAGTTCAACTGAACTTGGCGCCAGGACCAGACATCTCTGATCCACAAGAACGGAAAGTTAAGTTCATCGTTACTTAGATGACATGAGTCAGTGTGTCTTAACTCATTGACTCTATGGACCTCCAGTTAATTCCAAGTCGACCCCATATTCTCAATCCCGGCACAAACCAACTAAAAGATCCATGCAATAATAATTATTATTACCATTGTACAATGAGGCAATGGCATAATTTTAAAACCCTAAACACATTAGTTTTTATTTGGACCCTTTCGGTATTTGTTCTGCAACGGTCTCAAATGAATATTGTTGGTTTCTCTATAATCAGAATTCCAGTAACTGTGGGTTATGTGAATTCGAACAATGCGAATTTGCGAATTAATCACACAGCTGAGCAACATCATTCATCGGTTCAGTTTGTTAAAAAGTAAATTATAAATCATGAATTTCTAAAAGAAAATCGTAAAATATATTTAATTTATAGCACAGTTATTTTAAAAATATCCTATTATCACACTTCACAATAAAACCGATAAAAAAAAATGAAAGTCTAGTCCAAAAAATAAATAAATGTGGTTGATGAAACTTTTTTTTAATTATTATTAAACTATTTCCAATGTTTTTTGAATTATTTCCGACCATTTCAATCTTAATGTTGTTTCAACATTTTTCAACCGATTTCTCATGACAGTTTTTATGTTGCATAGAGATGGCAAAATTTGGTCTCACAGATAAGTAGTTCAAAAAGGAGCAAGTGCAGATGATTCATCGCTCCTCCTCCTCCCACTAATGCACACGAATCACACTCTCTCAAAACTATCTCAGCCTGCTTCACGCTGCTATCATTGCAGTGTGATTCAGATTTTAGAAAACTCAAGTTTAGCTAATTATCAATGAGCAATCACTTCAGTTGTATACTTAATTTGAATACTTAACTATATTTTGAATGCTAACGTATTAATTTCTCACAGGCTAGTCCACGGAACCCACTTTGGGAAACACTGACTAAAGTTAATTAAGTTACTTAAGTTATTAACACTGGTTGAATCAGCTGCAATCACCCCTGCTGTACCCAATTTCGACGGTACATGAGTACTGGCAATTATTCCTCCTCTTAAGACTCCCTCAGTGGGTCAGTGTAGTTTGCTGAAGCCAGAAACTATCTCAGGAACTTCCTCACCATTATTCTCAAGGTATTTTCATGGTTTTTATCTATCTATTTGCGCACCTATACGATGTAGACAGATATAGATATTTATAAAGGCACCAGATATTCCTTTGATTCATGTGTAGACATGATTTTAATTTACGTCAATCTAAACCATTAGACACGTTGGAGAAGTTACAAAGCAAGTACGATATTGTCCTTTTTCCTTTGAGAGTTTTTAAAGAAATGGGTAAGAGGTTAATCCCAACATTATGTCATAATTAATTGCCCAAAATGACGTAAGTAATCGCCAGAGAAAAAACTATAGCCATTTAGAATTGCAGAATTTCCTCAAGAGCACCGGACTCTTAACCAGGGAAGACTCAGATTCATTCTTCTCGTATTATTTAGATAAGACACATTTACATAATTTTCAAGTGTCCTATTTCAAACTGAAAAGCGGGAACACCTCTAAAAAGTTCTGCTATGAAATCGGAGCCACAGGGACTGCGTTATTTCTACGTTCTTCTCAGCTTTTGAGTTCGACAACAAGATAAAACGGTGAAGCGACCGCCCCCGGCACTGACAGATGTGAGGGAGTTTTAGAAATCCTCCTACTTGAAAAGAAAGACCTCTACTTAAGAGAAAGACGTCAAGTTTAATTCCTTGTCTTGTCTGCTCTTAATCCGGGTTACTATCTGAAGTGTATCTTCTCCAAGGCTCAGTCGTTGCTTGGCTTGAACGTCACTCTATTTACGGAAAAAATTACATAGGTTTTACATTGTTTTCAAATGTTTAGGGAAACGTTTGCACCACAAATGGAATAATTGGTGGTTGTATTTTTTCACATACTAAATAACATCATCAAATGAACTATGTAATTACGAGTATATCTGAAGACCATTGAAGCTGTTTGCCAGTCGTCTAACCATCTCTTTCTCGACTTTGTAAAATTATTCATCTGCAAATAGATTTTTGAATAACATTACGTTTTTAATATCAATATCATTTTCTATCCTCCGACTACTTCAGAAGAAAGGGGTTTTGGCTTGAATGGTCTGGGTTGACGTGAATGAGATGGCGGCTTTGTTAGTCTTCTTTGATAATACCCAAACTACTGATTTTCAGCTGTCTATTTGGCTCAAGTAAACTTGTTGTGAATTTAACTTGTTCGTGCAGACTGAACTATGAATCCTAACTGTAACTAGTATTGGTATGAGAGTTTAGGTATGTAGAGGTAGGAACTTGGTGAGGATCAGCGTGGACTGAGACGGGTGGGTAGAGGGTGAACGTGAAGACCTACTTCGAATTCGGTGGCACTAACATCGTGTATTCTCAGTACCTACAAAAACGATAACAAGGTTCGGCGAAGCGGTACCACCTAACGCCTTGTAGGAATGGTAACGCAGACTTTTATGGCACAATATCTACATAAACACTGTGTTAAATAGAAGAGAACACTGTGTTACTTATGAAGAGTTCGGTGACGAATATCACTGTATACTATCTCTCAGCTCAAACGCATCCGTCGACTGACAGTCGGTCGGGGCTGAGGTCGATATTTGTTTAGAAACCCATATGAAATATAGTTCACGTTATCTAAGTTAGAATAGATAGGTAGGTTTTAAGGCTCTAAAGGGTGGGGTGGGTATTATGGTTCTCAGCAATTATATGCGACCGAAGTTTTCGAAGAGTTTGAAAGCTAAGCCAATCTCGAAAATACAATACCTATGAAATTTGGATAGTTTAGAAGAGCGATTGAGTTGACACCTAAATAAATAACGAAACGTCTGTGTGCTTTCAGCAAAAAACCGTCGAAAAAAAAATGGGCGTATTTTGTTTTGTTTAAAGACAGTATGTTTTGGTTAAAAATAACAGGAATGAACAAATCATAGGGACAACAGAAATGGCTAAATAATTATTTTAGAAGTAATCTGAATTGAGTCGTCTGGCGAGAGATTTTCACTCGAAAATAAATTATTGTTCTTTCTTGAGTTATAACTTCCTCAAAGGCAAGCAGGAACCTCCCACAACAAAAGTGGCAAGCGTCCAAATTCTACTTTTTTTTCCATTTTTCTCTTGTATCGATACTTTCAGCGAGAGGAACGGCAGACCTAAAAGTAGAAAAGAACAAAATTGAAAGAAATATAGAAGTCAAGAAATTAGGTGCGGCAGCGAAAACAAAACTAGACGGAAACCGGAGGCGGACAAGAGGAAAGTTTGGGAGGTTGGACCGAAAATCCAATTAGAACTCGAGAGGGATGGTTGTTGTGCGATTGGGTTTCATTCATCAAGAGGATTTCAAAACGTCAAGTTCATCATCTTTCACGTTTAGAAGGCTATTGTTTTCGTCACGTGATGACTCTTGAGGCTGGAGAGGGATTGTCACTCATTTCATTTTACGCCTTTCCGCTAACTTCAGTGATGAAAGACTTTTGATGCCACGTTACCACGATGGACGAGAAGTTCGATCCGATTTCGTGAAGATCAATCAACAAAAGTGAGAGAGGAACCGTGAAATAATCCCATTCTATCGAATTGGCGCAATTGTGCGAGGTCTGTGTTTAATTCAACCTGATGTTTCCATTACAGTCTTTTCAACGCCAAACAATAACGTGGTTTTGGTAAAGTTAAGAGGAGATAGGTAGTCCAAATTAGCTTCTTGGCTGTTAGTTATACAGTCCACAAAAGCAAACTTGTTGACGTATTGGTGAGAAAACAATTTACTTATTTTTATTGAGCTTTAAAGACTTATAACCCCTTTAGATGCCCCCAAGTAGAAGTTTGGGTAACTGCTAAAGCCATAGCTGTTAAAACTCCCAGCGCAAAACTACCGATTATGGCATTCCAAACATAGTTTGTGAAAATACGTCTTTCCTCAGAATTGCTTTTCTAATCTGGGTCTAGACCAACGGTAGGTATAACCAATAGTAGGTTGATAAAAGGTGAAGTTACATACGATGTATCTATTCATACTTTGCCTCGCGATCAATCAAACTATCCAAATAGGTAGAATAGTAAATAATGAAAATATGTGTTTTCGTAGTTACTCTTGACTTTACGACCGCCTGGAACAGCCTGGTAGACAAGGGAAGGAGAGGCTCTTATTCCATTGCTCGGTGGAGTGGATGCAATTCCCGGTCTATTTCTCCTTTCCTCGATTAGGTAGGTTCATGATGATGTCCGCTCTGCTAGATAAATATGTCAGGGAAACAATGAACTATAATTCTAGAGAGCACCACCAAGGGCAAAGTTCTAATGCCACTACTTGTTTGAACTGAACGTTTTTCCATGGTAATTTTGAGATAGGTAGGTACGATCAATTAACTGATTCAGGGTTATAAAATCCCTATTTTATATACATCCAAGTTATTTCATTGTTAAATTATAATTCAGCACCTTCTCTATATTCCTAGTTCACCTATTTTCAGTGCTGTATGGAACAAGAGAATGAGTGAACTGCGCACATTATAATATTAGCATAATATATCAAAAATTTTCATCTCCACCTCAGGTGTTGACTTATATTCTCAAATAAAGTAGCAATACATATTATTTGAGTGTTCCCTGTTCTCCCAAGTATTTTGTTATGGGGTAAAAGTACTTACTTACCCGTTTTATAAAGACTTTTCAAGAATATTATAGCAAATTTATTATTGAAATTATAGTTTATTTAATATATAAAATTTAATCACATTTCCTCTTCTACTTATGCATTTATTTGAAGAAAACAATGGTGATACCTACACTTTGTTTTGTGAGGTTAATAATATAAAATTGTAACAATGAAAATTATTATTAATTTCAAAACCATTTCAATTCATGCTTGAGATGGAACCCCTATTAACCCTATATCATTCGAAAATATCTGTGGCGGTAGGGGGGGAGGGGTGTTGTAGGGGTTTTGTGGTGCTGCGGGGAAATCCAGAGGGAAACGTAGGGATATTTCGAGGGGTATGGTGGGAATTTCCCATTAAGGCATCTGGCAACACTGACTGCAGATTGGTGGACATTATCAATTAACAAATTCACTAACCTTAGTAAAGCAAGGGCACAATGTAAGTCACTAGCAACATCAAGTTTGTTCCGATTCTTTGTTGTTATTGATACGAGTGTTGAGAATGCTTTTTCACACAAGTAGGTGGTTGAAAAATGCAAAAATAACCGAAGAGCTTCCTGTGACACTCTGGGATACACTTGGAAGTATTTGATCCAAAATGTTGACTTTTCCATTTTTTCGAAGTCATGTTTGGCAGAAGAATCATTTTTCATTTCCAAAAATTCTTCTTGCAGGGCTGCTGGAACATGTTCAACGTTGACATGGAAAGGATCTGTTGGAAGTCTGTAAATATGTTCGTCAGCAGTGTTAGGGAAGTATTTCCCGAATTCATCAGTGAGCGTCTCCAAATGGTTTGACACGAATCAAAGAAGTCTGACAAATATGCAAGCATTACTTGAGAACTAGGTTTGCTGAAGTTCATGCTTAGCTCATTTTGCTTCTGGTTTTCCAAGAACGAAGTTAGTTCATCTCGGAGCTCAAATCGTCTCTAGATAGTAAAAATACTAGTATTCACAGAACAGAAAACTCAACTAGACTAAAGGTAGGCAGTACTCAAGTTTCGGTAGGTAAAGTAGTCCTTCAATATTACGGTAACCCCGACGGAGACAACCAGTGGTTTTATTTCTGTGACTGTGATGATGCTAAATCCATAAGACCAATAACTTTTAAATGATCCAAAGCCACGGAGGAAGAAATGTCCCTACCCACCTTTTTCGTTTCGTACCAACGCATATCTCTCAACCCTCCACATCCTATTTCATTGGTTTTCATAATTTTACCCATCTTATTTTATATTTAGAGGCATTTTGAATAATTTGTTCAAGTAGAAGGGCGAAATTGTGCGAGTTCACCTCGAGTACGCTTCATCGGGAAAATGAATACCCTGTACTCAGTTGGGTTTGAACTTTCTGCTAAAAGTGGTCCTACAATATGGATAACCTTATTCCGGTAACGTCAAGTGGAAGGGTCCATTTTCGCGTCCAGCAAGTTCTCAACTGAAGGTGGATAGAAGTGGTAAATCTTTATGTATACTATAGGACGCAAAATGTGGGCATTTTCTGGCTAGTTTTGAACTTTGATTTATATATTTTGAACAGTGACTTATCTTAAAAGAGAGTGTTGAAACCCGATATAATTCACAACTGAGATCTTCGGTTTCGTATTTGTAAGCGTAGAGTTGAAGCCACCCTTTACTGCACACCTATGGATTCAATATATGTACGCAGCATTTTCCTCAAGAAAATACCCTATGAGGATGAATAGGGAATCATGCAAAAATTGCCAACCTGATAAAGCCTGTCGAGATTCAATTTGTGAAGGTGACGGGAGGAAATGTAAATAAGCGACTACGCATAAACTGAGCGTACAGAAGAGAACTGAATTTACTGCTAATGGATGAACGCTCGCTTTGAATGTTTATTGAAACCGGAGTTCTCCTCCCTTATATTATCTGAAAGTGGCAAGGAGAAGAGAAGAGACAGCTTTATTATAAATGAACACTCGCCTCGCCTTCTACTGAAAGGGACAATGAAATACAAGGAAGAGTGTACACGTTTTCGAAAAAAAGAAAGCTCTGAAGGAATAAATAATACAGCGGCGGCTGGAAAAGGCCACCTTGGTGTTTCGACTGCGAAAGGGATTTGACATTTTTATTATAAGCTCGGAATTTAAAGGGTGAGGGAGAGTGTAAAGGTCGATGCGAGACCGTAACTTAAGCACTCGCATCAGCATAGATACAGACACCACACAATGGACTTGCCACTGGCAAGGAAGTTTGAAAAGGAGCAATAAACGTTTTCAGGTGAGTTCAAAAACACACTAGTGAAAAGGTCCAGTCATGACACGATCGTATGAGTGGATTTCCGTAAATAATATTATTATTATTTATGTTAAATGGTTTTGAAATTTGAGCACAGTGAGTGTATTGTAATTATTACCTATCAATTGGATGGTAAAAAGGTTAATCTAAGTAATAGTCTACTATTCAAAAAGAGATTTCGGAATTTTATTTTGGCAATCACATGTTTTAGCCATGAGTCCCTGCTCCGAAAACGACAGGAAAAACGCTGCAAATTATTACGCAATGGTTTATTAGTTCTGTGTTATATAGCCCTTCTACGCAGATCATTCGTCTATAATTATTATACCCCGTATGAAATATATGATCGAAACATGGCGCACCGTGCCTCTGAGAAGGGTTCACTCTTTTACAGTTCCAAGACCCCGCAATTTTACGCTTCACAGTAAAGATGTTTTAAATGAAAACGAGAAAATTATGCTTGTAGTAAGTTCCGAAACCTTGTGTTGAAGCACCTAACTGGGGTGAATTTGGAAGCATCCCAAAATGTCTTTAATGCTGGCCTATAATTATGGTCATTATTATGTTCGCCCAGTTATGGAGTATGGATGTGAGCTCCTAATACAGCATCTGATTCAGCACTTCAAAAATTGACCTCAACTCAGAATAACGCCCTTAGAATAATCACTGGTGGCCCAAAATCTAACCCATGCAGCCGTGGAGATTCAAACAAAGGCGGAACCCCTGAAAATCAGGAGGGAGACAAACGCCATGGCTTTTTGTGAAAGGCTGAAACAGTTGGGCCAGGTTAGCTGGCAAAATTACAAACCTGCTACTCTGAGGTTGAAAACCCAAGGAGAAAAGTGTAGCAGTTGATGGGTGAGAGTGACCTGGAAATCCAATATGAACCCCGCCGAGACCTCTTGACAACTCTTGAATTGCGTCTCCGACGGCAGCCAAGTGGTTACACAGACCTGGCGAGACCTAAAAAGAAATCCGAGACATCACTTTCAGGGCTAAAATCAGCATTCTTTGAAACCATCTTCTTCAGATATCCGCCAACTTTCTTTTTCTTTAAGAGTTTTCTTAAAGAGAGGAAGAAACATAATCCTAAATGAATTATTTTATAAGTAAAAATTAAAAAGATATATGCAAAAAAACGACCAGGTTTCATGTTTATTCCGATGGATCAGCTGTGGGAACAACGAAGAATGCTGGATTTGGAGTTGATGCAGATGGCTTGAGTTTATTTGCTCCAGCTGGTAAGCACGCCATAAACATTGAAGGAGAGGTACGCCGTACAACTGACTGCAGAACATTTAGCTCATTCCATCTACACTCACATAGGTAGACATTGATTCACAAACTTTAATATATTCCAGCCCTAACCACCAACAGTGAATCGAGCCTTGGAGCAGTGGTTCAGAGCAGAGATGCTTTGAAGGAGCTATAAGACCACGGGAAGCAGAAGGTGCTTTAATGGGTGCCATCTCACTGTGGGCTACTACGAATTGATAAAGGCCGACAACCTAGCTAAGAGCGGCTCCTAGATGCCATTGTGCATTCCCTCTTGACACCGCTAAACGATTTATTAAGCAACATAAAAAGGATATGTTTATGAGAAATACAAAAGCTGCTGCAGTGGTTACACCTTGGGAAACATCAGTTCATGATCCCGTTCCAACTCACATAAAAAGGAAAGACAGTGTGGCTATTTTCAGGCTAAGAACGGATTACCTGAGGGAACTCCTCACAAAATAAGGTTGCTGATAGCCGGATCTTCAATCTTTGTACCATGAGCCACCATATATATGAGCGAGAACCATCTTCTAGTTTGCCCAAAATTAGAAGATACACTCAATGATTTTACCTCTCAAGACGAGAAACTTATTAAAGTTTTCCAAAACAGGGCTGCCCAAAATCAGATGACTGATATTGACGTGATAACGATGGCGCTGTTCAAAAAAAATCTCTCGTGGTATCATATTTATATGCGGCTGGAATGGAACATCATGAAATTCTTTCAGATCACTTTTTTATCCGATAGCTCACTATATGATAAAACAGTTCTACTAGTAGTAAAAAAGAAAGGTCGTTAGCTTTTTATTTTGGGTCCCTCGGGCTCATAGGAGTTATGGGACCCGTACCCTTCCACCTCTTCTCATAAAAACTTTAAACATCCTCACCGAGTGCGCCGTTTTTTCAGTCTCCATCTCGAAAACAACTATTATGAATATTCAGCGTTTTCCAGCGGTAATAAACTTGACGCGGCCTATTTCCTTTCCGCTGATTAGGAAACTTCGTGTGGGGTGGGTGTAGAGGGACTTTTCTGTTTCACCCCAGTTCCTCGTCCCGTGAAATAGTGTGGAGGAAAACTTTCGTCACGTCTTCATCCCCTTCCTCCCTCCACTGTTTTCGTTGTATATGGTGCAATTTCCCGCGATTAAAATGGGATTTGCCCTTAATTGTTCCGCCGAGAGGTGAAGAGGGGATGAAAGCGGGGGGTGTAAACTTTATAGGGAAAACAAACGAAATTTGTACATTCTTGCACGAGGACAGTTTTATGTGTGAGTAGTCTTATAATCATGATGGGGTAGTTTACTTACGACGAATTATAGGTACAAGAGGGAAAGCAAACAACAAAGTACACAAACACTATGAAATACGACCAAAGCCAAGCGTTAATGTGAATTAATTGTTAAGAGATTTTCGTTTGTCTGAAGAAGCTTTGCATTCAAATAATGGAGAGGTCAACCAGAATATATCAAATCTCTCAAGAGAATGTTATGCGAGGACAATGGTTGACAAATCTTTCAATAACTACCACAAAAAAACTTAATGAAACATTAAATTAGCCTACATTTCACTAGTCTATGTCTACAACAACAGCACAACAGTCATAATAACCTACAACAACAATCCAGCCTATAACAGGTATAATAAAACTCGATTTCTTAAAAAGATAACCCCCATTGAAATTATGTCAACTGATTCGATCGTCATCGTTTGAGGGGCTTGTCAAGATGGTTAAAACACGTGTTTTCATTCACACCCGTGTCGGCAATATTGCTTCCTCATTTCCCTAGGTAAGGAAGCTTTGTGTTCTTGCAAAAAGTTTTTTCAAAAAGTGTCTTCCAAAATAAAAATGTTTGCTTGATTTTTGCGTTTCAAGGCTTGCTGATCAATTCACCACAGTATCTGATGCCTTTGCCTAAGGTTAATCCTTTTCGCGCTCAAAACCAGACCAAGTTTTAGTCCGATTTTGATGAAGCGGTCAGTGTTTGAGCAGGTTAGCTTCTAGACGGACCCCAATAACTATCATTTCTGTCAGACCAATAGAAGCTTGTGCGCATGCGCAAACGTGCATTTCTTATAACGTCAATTCCTTGTCGTCTATTGTTCGATTTTTTTAAACACCGAGGGTAGTCCGGTGTACATACCAGGGAGATGCCCTTCGATTATGTCGTGATTGGTTGAGTAATAAACCATTGAGTATGCGCAAAAATAAAATTGATCGACGCTAGCAAAACTCCGAGACTAATGGTCCGATTTTTATGAAATTTCCAGAGATTGTGGAGGATAGCTCTGAATGATGTCCTTTAAATTCCATTGCCGTCGGAAAAAAAAAGTTATCTATGCGCATGGGCAAACGCGAATTTCTCATACCGTCGACTTCTTGTTGTCGATCAGATTTCGTTCAAACTCGGGGGATAGTTGAGTATATTCCAGGATTATGCTCTATGTATTTTTTTGCAATTGGGTTATAAATAACTTTAGCACATGCGCACAACTAGTATTGGTTGACACTTGCAGACTAGTAGAGTGATTTTGATGAAATTTTAAAGGATTGTACGGGTTGTCTTCCAGAAAATATTTACCAATCCCATTGACTTATAATTATTCTTTAGATGGTGAATGCCGTTGGATTGATGGTACGGTTCGCATGCGCAAACATGAATTATAGCCATGTTTTATATATCACCATGTCTACAAATGATTATATTACTGTTCTATGTTTTCAAGGTAGAGGGAAGGGATGAACGTTGAGGGATTTCATAAGTTTCTTTGAAAAAAAAAAATCTATTAATAGAAACTCAACAAAATTACTATTCTTATTTCAAAAGCTTTCAATATTCGAGCTTTCAATACTTCAACTCTTCGGTATTTCAATTATTCAGTTTTACCCTTCAAGGTCGATCAAAATTGATGGCGAGGATCAAGGACAAACCGTTCGCTCTCTATATGAGCCGAAGTGTTGGAAAGAAACTAAATTTCCAAAGACACTTTGGCATGCAGGGGTAAGATGGACCTCATCTAATTTGAAGCATATTCGTTTTTGTCGTAATAATTACTTATGGAAATATGATGTCTGAGTGTAAAATTGATGAGGGTCTGCACAGAAAGGGCTACCTATATATTTTTTTACACACTACGACGTGTAACTATACAATTGTATAGTATGATCTGTTACGTTCCCTGCAACTATACACAACGATTTATATGAACGGTATATAATGAAGAAATATTTTGTTCTAACATGTGATCCTCAGGAGCTACAACTATTTTTAATAACAATGCTAAAGGTACATTTATCAGGATTCACCCAAGGGTAGAAACAAAACTTCAACTCATTTCTACACCACCTTTATTAATTGTGCAATGTTTCAGGTCACACCTTGGCCTATGTTCAGGCGAAACCTTGATGGAGGGAAAATAGTAATTTCAAGAAATAAATTACAAGGATTTTGTTTTTACTTTCCCTACTTAACCCGAAAGGGAAAGTCTACAATCACCCTGAAAATCAATTTCTGAAACTCATGCTAGGATGGGTGTTTTGTTCAACCTGAACCCATATCTATACGTTTCATGAAAATGCATGTATGTGTGTGTGTATGTACGTATGTATGTGTGTTGCTGGGGTAGGGTAACTGTCGGTGTTTTTAACTCGTCGGAGCTCCTTCATATCCCTACCCAAGTCAAGCTCATCCGTCCCCGTCGTGCAACCGGAGCACCCTTTGGGTGAACAGAGGGTGGCAGAATGACCGCTGGCGATTAGGGGGAGGCTCATGACAGTGACTCCTACCCCTTCTTAAATACGCGTTCACGTGATGATGCCAGAAAACGATGAGCCTCATAACCCCCGCCGGCCTGTTGGAGCGCGGGATTCTAAGGGAGACGCTGGGGGGTGCTTCAGGCCGAAGTCATACAATCGGTGTTCATCGATTTCTTACTGGCAGCCACCTGAAGAAACTTCTGGACTAATGAAGTCCTATAATTGAAAATCAAACAATCGAATAAAACAACCCCATCCTTCTAAGATGTGATCCATCATGATACCATCCATATAAAATGAATACAAGTAAGGAAAGTAGTGTGAAGCCTCGAACCAGATGTTTACCCTTTGCTGAATCTCGATAAAATAACCAATACACTGAATATGCAGCCGACTAATTCCACAACAATAATGGTACCTTGTGTGCTATATTTTCCATGGAAATACAATATATTCTGTGTTATAGACAAAATATAACACATTTCTATACCTAACTATTGACTGAAAAAATCTAGCAACCCTACTCCCCACAGTAATTGAGCTCTTATTGTATGATATAACACGCATCCTAACGATTTATCCGAGTATTTAAAGGGATATTCTGAGAAGTACACCACCTCTCGCAATGTTTTATCCGGTTGACATGGAGCATTATAAGATCACACTACTATTTGCACTAATCTCCACTTTCTTCAATGTGTCTTATGATAGTGTGTAAAACGATGTGTCCAATGCAATGTTCTCACATGAATTTGTTTTGTTAACATATGTAATCATTAAAATACAGCCGGCCGCGTTCCTGACTGAAATATTAATGCATTGGGGAGAGAGTAGGTCCTCATGATTTTTCATGTTGTCTACTGTAATATTGAACCTTCCTTCTTGAAAAAATACGCGAAAAAAATCCATTTGTCATGGTTAGAAAAGAAAGGGCTTGAGAGTGGGAGAATAAACGGCGCCTCCCCTAATATTATGTGAGGCAGGTATGGTGTGGGCAGGATGCGCGGGTTAGGAATTCGTGAGTAGAAGGTGGCGACCTCCTTACACAGACGAATAGGTAAAAGGGAAAATTCCTCAACGCAGGAGGCAAAAAGGAGAAGCGTGATAAGGCCACGTTATGGAATGTTGTTAAGGTGGGGCTGAGGGAAAACGGAAGCGGAATGTAATACCCGAGTTCGCTCCTCTGAAAGCGTTTTATGTATAATAACTTCCCAGACGCCTCAATGAAACTGCGGACGCACTAAGGATGTCATCCTGGAGTTTATACGCTGTTCACACCTACAGACACAGATAAGCAAAGTCTTTATCAAAAATATTCTGCTTTCCTGTAGTTACTGGCATCAACTCCTGTTTTAAGTCCTGTTTTTTTTTTTTTTTTTTTTTTTTTATTCCGAGTGTACATAAAGAAAGTTTTGTGGTCTAGTTCTATGTTCTATGTGATCTGGTTACTGGCATCTAATCCTGGTTCTTAAATTAAATAATACTCAGCACTAGTACCTACCACTACTACTAAATACTAATACTTTTAGTTTTAATTTTTTCATATATCTTTGCGGCCATCTACCCGAACTCTTGTAACAATATCGTTTAATGATTTGATTTGGTACTAATATTTTTACTAATAACAACCGGTACCAGGGTTCAAGTAATCGGACTCAATTTTCTTGAAATGTAGGAGATCTAAAAAGAGGTACATTGAGAAAGTATTGTGATCAAGTTCTATAATACTATAATTCAATAATACTAGGCACTACTACTAGATACTAATACTATCTATTATAATAATAGGATACATACAAAGATACTAATACTATTTCAAACAAAGATACTAATACTAATAATAGGATACATACAAAGATACTAATACTATTTCTAATAATGTTAACCAGTAAAAGGTTTTAAAAAATCAGACACTATTTTGTGGAAATGAGGGAGATCTACACATGTACTACGTAACAGTTCGGAGTAATGTCAGAAACTTCATCAGAAGAAGACAACCTATCAATTAGGAGTAATAAAGTAATCTACGTACATTATTTGCAGATACATCAGAAGTTGTAGGTTATATCATAACCTATCATGTTGTATGTTTTTTGCTTCAGAGTCTACCTAAGTTCGTTGAGAAAGTATTATGATAACTATGGGAAAATAAAATAAAAATTAAATAAAAAAGTCCTTTAAAATCAAAATGTCTACTCGTCTTTATTTACGGGTTTGACCGTCTTGAACATTTTTGGTCTTGTTTTGTGTGTATGCTATTCGTTGTAAATTATGGAACTGTCCGAAGTTATCATCCGATTTTGATGACCTTTTCAGGGGTTGTGCGAGTTGACTCTTATCTTTCATTTTCAATATATTTACAAATCAATTATACTTTCATATTACGCTCTCAATTGTATAGCATCTCTATCATGTAATCTATAAATTAACATTTTCTAAATCCAAACTATTGACCAAAGAAGGTGCCAAAGCCCAGATCGTTTTAGAACTGCAATGCCCCAGATGAGCTAGATGAAGATAATCACCTAATTCATCTGTACTCCAAATTTACGATTGTTATTTACTCCAATTTTTGAGATGTATCTGATCAAAAATACGGGAAAAATGAGATGTTCCTAACTCTCACATCACAACCAATTCAGGCGCTGTTGTATCCTGGGCAGTCCTTTCCCTGATATTTATCTACCAATAAAAGGCAGTGCGATTGATAATAATTTTGATCATTGATTTATGCATCAATTGATTCCGAAGAAAGACGTCCACTGACTACTGAACGATACATTACTCAATATGATGGAATGGCGGACCAAAATAAACGTTTATTACATTTATTAGCATTAATAAATTTGGTAATAAGCGTATTTTACATAACTGTAACAAGATTGTTTAAGTTATTCAAAACTACATTTGTAAAATGTATTCGGAATTATTTTATGGAATGTACTTTGAATGAAATTAAATTAATTAAATTTATGAATGGAATTATTTTATGGAATGTACTTTGAATGAAATATTATATCTATGTAGGTACCTTTGTATGTATTTTATACAAAACATGTTTTTTCTTACAAGCCAACTTGATCAAATGCTATTAACAACAACGCCATCTTTATCATTTACTGACAAAATGTAACCTTTGCCTGGAAGTGGGTAACTCTCTAATTGGCCGTAGCATAATCTTACGACGTACATATTGTAATCTTGAAAGCTCAAAATTGCCAATGAAAACCTACTTTTTTGTAACAATTGAATTGCATCTTGAATATGGGAACATACAACATCACGCCCACCGTACAATACGGCTACTTCGTCGATTGAGCGAATCAAGTATTCGTGAAGATGAACGGACAGTTCATTCAGCAAGTTTGGTGGCACTACCAGCTTGCTGTTGGGTCGACCTTTGGTGGCGACGATTTCCGCTATGATGAACTCCGCTTTAGTTAGATCAAACGGATGGTCGATGGCCGATGGAGCTAGTATTTCCATATCATACAGCTCTTTTATGAAAGATTGGGCATCAGCGATAAACGAACCATTGTTTTCTTTTTCCTTCTGCTCCACATTTGAAAATGCCTGCATTAAAATGTTGAAATCCGGTATTGTTTGAACATCACTAATGATAGAGCTTGGCAAACTCATTTCTGCAAATTGATAGGCTGTGTGAACAATGCTTGGAGT
Source organism: Adelphocoris suturalis (assembly GCA_030762985.1). Classification (NCBI taxonomy): domain Eukaryota; kingdom Metazoa; phylum Arthropoda; class Insecta; order Hemiptera; family Miridae; genus Adelphocoris; species Adelphocoris suturalis. The sequence continues at coordinate 38,952,277 of CM061048.1, forward strand.
AGTAATGATGTTGTAGTGAAACATACCGGAGTACATCAGAATAGCAGACTTCAATGATCTATCAGGATGCGTGGCTGATACAATGACATCTTTAGATGAATCTAATTTCTTGAAAAAAGGCTCAAGTTTCTCTCTGATAAGAACTCCTTTCTCGAAAATCTCAACTTCACCCTGCACTGTAGTCAACCCAGCAGTAACCATTTCAGTGAACGTGGGACTCTAAAATACGATGGGAGTATGTTGACCCGATCCGCATTTCGGAAAAGTATGGCTGTTTTGGTACCGGCAAAACTGCAATCCGTGAACAACAAACTAAGAAAAAAAAGTGAACTTGTACATAACGTCATGGTGGGTTTCGCGCGAGGAAACAACTAAAAATTTAATCGGTTGCACTAGTTTTAAGCTACCGCCCAGTCCCGCCCCACTACCTGTATCGGTGTTATTTTTTCCGCCAAATGAACTTACAGCCGTAACTACACTCCATTGTAATCGTTATCGAAACATGTCAAGGACAACTTCACTGATATGTTTGCGTATATTAAACCTATTATTATAATGCCTATATCTCCATTACAATATAACAAGGGGAGAGCGATTCCATTGTCTGAAGGTTTGCTAACATAAGAATTCATGAAGATAACGAAAGGAAACACTGTAATAACGTTACCAATGAAGATTTCTTGCAAAATATTTATTTCTATTTGAATTCTTATAAATAAGTATAAGCTTGTATTGTTGAACATTTCACCACATAGGCATATTCTCTTAGTACGATTTCTAGAGCAGCTCTGATGAAAATATTCGCTCGACATATTATGAGTTCATCAGCTGGGAATTAAGTTCGTTATTTACATAAATAATACCAGAACATCTCAAAATAATTGTACCTATGTCCATTCACGCTGATAACGAAGCGTATTTATAATAATTTCATGAACTACGATCCTGTATTGATAGATGATGGGCGGATGGACTTATTTTGTTTTTCTGTACAGTTCAATTGGTATATCACAGAATTCCATGGAAATTATAAACCGATATTAAACAACGTCTGCCAAGTTGGGTGTGGCACATGGCTTCCTCGTATCCATAGCTTTAATGTACATATCTTAGTTTATGATTGTTCAAAACCGATCAGTGAATCGGAAGAAATAAATTTTATTTGAGACCATCTACCCATTCAATTCCTGGGAATTCCATTGAAATCGGATGAAAACTGTAGAAGTCGTGGTTTTTAAAACTTGTTTGAGTTTCGCCCATGCGCAAAAACTGCTATGATATGAACGAGTTGAAACTAATATATGACATAATCAAATCGTCATTTCCCAAAAACTCTCTATCAACTGCCTAATCCACACATTCCCTGAAATTGTCATAAAAATCTCATAGAAAATGTAGATATTTAGTTTGTTACAATGACTGTTGTTCGTAATGGTCTAAAACAACCATTCAAAAAATTCAAGGCTAAATTTTGATTTTGTCAAGGGAAAAAGTAATCTCCCGAAAGTGGAAAAAAAATGCTTCCACTACCTATATATGAGGACTCAGATACAATTCGATATGTTTTGGTTTAATATTTTCAATAATGAACCATTGCAGAATCCAAAAATCGAATAAAAAAAAAATAATCCGTCCGTCCGCCGTCCGCGGCTTTTCTCCAAAAATAGTAGACCATACTATATGAAACGTGTGTTAAAAATCACATTTGGGGTCTAGATGGTCCTAGAAGCTCGGCATTAATTTTTATCAACCCTAAAGGGTTTTATTAAAGGGCTAAACATTCAAAAAACGAGATGTCGAAAACATTCTAGGTAACAGTAATCATTTTTTGCTTGTCAATGATAAATTTAATCCCAAAGAATCGATTAAAACCACCTGCAACGCTGTACGTTTCACGGTCCGCTTCCCCTAAGGGATTGAACATTTTTAAAAAACCTTCAAATTTCTATGCGCGAAAAGATAGAGAAATCACGCGCTGGTAGCGAATATATTGATTTAGCAGTCATACTCTAAATTCCATGAACGATCGCTAGATAATAAGACTGGGATACAAAGGGATTGCCTTATAAATATCAGCTGATGTAATCCCAATAATATAAATATCAGGTGATATAATTCCAATGGATTTATTCTAACTTTGCGAAATCAACTTTATTTACTACTGTCCATGCGGAAGTACCTATTAGTGAATCATTGGTATCTAGGTGCTTAATTTGATCTCTTAAATTGCTCCCAAGTCTACCATTTTAGACCATTCTGAAAAACATTCGATCAGTGTCTTTCGGTATGTGGATGTGTGTATGTATGTGTCTGTCATGTATCCCCAAATCCTAGTAACAAGCTTAATTTCCTGAGTACTCTTACAACTGCTTTTGATTTATGTTGAGAGAAGAACTAGTTTATTTGTTAGTAGGTGTGCTTTTAATAAGAGAAATATAATATTATTGTACGTTTAAGAAGGATCTATTTGTGTAACTTATTCTTTTTTTTCTTTATAGAATAAAGAAACACGAAAAACAAGCTCCTGGCTTCAAAACCATATCGTTTTGAGGAACCCTGATCTTTTTTTTTTTTTTTTTTTTTTTTCAAAGTTAAGGTTAATTAATGCAAGCACAATCACTTTCAACCCGGACACGAAAATGTATAAATGTATTTCGAATTCGTAACACCATGTAATAAATTATTTAGTCGCGTAGCAGCAAGCCACAGCTCAAACAAAGATTCTGCTTTTGCAGAGCCAACCAATCGCGGAAAAGTTCATGAAACGGTTGCTGGAGGTCAATGCAACAAATTCGTTTGGCAAAGGGATGAATACAGTTTCGATCAGAGACGAAGGGCGGGTTGAAGGCAGAAGGGGGTCCTTGTTGGGAGGCCTTTTTCACTGTGGGAAGCTCAACTCTGCCTCTCCCTCCCTCGTTCTATTGTTCTGTCGGCTCAGATAGTATCCCCGAGGTGGTGACCCCACAAATCTGCCCAATACAGCTTCGGCAACAAAGTTCGTTATCATTCGGTCGGAAAAAGTGGTGTATAGAAAGCAGTCTAGATTGAAATTAAAGAAAAAGCTGGCAAATTTCAGCTTCATATTGTCTTTACACAAGTTCTTTATTTTATTAATTTATTCGTTTCCCTTGAACGGGAAACTTATCTTTCTCGGTTGGATTTAGGGAGTAACTCGAAACAATCTGTCACACTATACCAAAACCCAGTAAAAGCAAAATAAAAAAAAACCAGTTTATGGATTCCTATACTCTCTACATCATCTTCTACATTGCACATCTTTTCATATACGGTTAGATGTATTTGAATCCCTTTTGCCTCATTTGACTATTGCGTTGTACTTATCATATGGCCATTGGACGCTCCAGCCATGGGAGAAAAAAAACTGAAGGAATGTATTTTTCCATGGAAATCCCCCCCCCAATTGAATGTCCTAGGCCTTGGGTTTGTGTTCCGGGCTCTTCTTCTTCATGGCAATCAGCTGATACGATCGCCGTAGTTTATTAGAGGATATTTCCTACGTTCCACCAGTTCGAATTGCATCCGTGTTGTTGTTCTTTCCTCCTGCTAAAGTACAGCGATACGGGTAGTTTCATTTGATTCTTATTGATGAACGCTCTTGCCAACGCTATCCTCAAATTTATACTTACTGTTAATTATTGCTATTTTAGTGACTCAAGGTCGAAAACACGAGAAAAAAATCTCTAAAATTGAATTACTCGGGAACTAAGCGTTTAAAAAAAACTCTAGGAGGAACTTACGATTAGAAATAAGCTCTAGAATGCCCTGAAGTACTGAACCCCTTATGCGGGACACCCTGTATAAGGACCCATACGGTCTCTTATCAGGACTAGGTCTCTCTCGAACCCTGGCGAATTTCTCAATTTTTTGCTGGTATTTCACGCTTTTAGCGAATTTTCTTAGAAAATTAGGCTATTACAATGGCTACAAAAATTTTTAAAACAACAATTTTCAAAAATTTTCTTCATCGAAATTTGTTTTGAGGCATTCTGAAATGATTCCTGGATTTTAACGCTTTTTTATATGTGTATATATATATATATATGTATGTATATATATGTGTGTGTGTGTGTGTGTGTGTGTGTGTGTGTGTGTGTGTGTGTGTGTGTGTGTGTGTGTGTGTGTGTGTGTGTGTGTGTGTGTGTGTGTGTGTGTGTGTGTGTGTGTGTGTGTGTGTGTGTGTGTGTGTGTGTGTGTGTGTGTGTGTGTGTGTGTGTGTGTGTGTGTTGTGTGTGTGTGTGTGTTGTGTGTGTGTGTGTGTGTGTCTGTGTGTGTGTGTGTGTGTGTGTGTGTGTGTGTGTGTGTGTGTGTGTGTGTGTGTGTGTGTGTGTGTGTGTGTGTGTGTGTGTGTGTGTGTGTGTGTGTGTGTGGTGTGTGTGTGTGTGTGTGTGTGTGTGTGTGTGTGTGTGTGTGTGTGTGTGTGTGTGTGTGTGTGTGTGTGTGTGTGTGTGTGTGTGTGTGTGTGTGTGTGTGTGTGTGTGTGTGTGTTGTGTGTGTGTGTGTGTGGTGTGTGTGTGTGTGTGTGTGTGTGTGTGTGTGTGTGTGTGTGTGTGTGTTTTGTGTCCTAGTGTTCATATGTGAGTGCTAAATAGATGCAATCCATAATATTTCGCTACAAAACTTAGATTATTTAAATAACTGCTCAAAACAACGGAAGTGACTCTTGAAGGTTAGGTCAGGCGTCTGGTTGTAAACCTGAAGCATCCATCAGCTCTCTGCAAAATCGGAAGACACCTGAATGGCAGATAAGTTCTATGTTGAGTGACTAACAAGAGCTAACATCCAAAACAAATTAAATGAGAAATCCGTATTCTATAGAACGGAAATTTTGGTTATTATCAGCTGTTATCGACGTTGACATTTCCCGCTTCCAATAGTCACGGGCTGTCGAATCGGCGCAAATCGTACTTGCGAATCGCCTGCTGACATAGCGCTCTCTTCTGGATCCCAGCCGACGCTCCAGCTTCCGGCGTCCCCCGCTGGCTGGCGCTGGGCACCTTTCCTATTGTTCCGCCCGGGAAAATGCAAGATTTGTGAAGGATTATTGCAGTATTTTGATCGCATCGTACTACACCTAATAATAAAAATAAAATAAATACTAACATTAATAATGAAATGCGTCAGATGCAAGGATCCTCTTCCTACTGACGGATCGTACGCATCCTGTTCTGCCGATAGTCAGTGTGTCAGCCACTTTGAGTGTACTACGATTAAGCAAAGTACGTGGACCCAGTGGGGAGCATCCAAGAGAGCTACCTGGTTATGCCCGAATCATAGGGAGTTGATGAAATTTCAAAAAAAAACATACGGCCAATACATCGGGAAATTCATCTCAGAATAATTCTGATGCAGAAGATAATGATTGTGGGAAAAAGATGGCTCAAACGATATTAAATCTATTTTAAAATATTTAGATGCCAAATTCGATAAGCAAGAAAAAATCTTTTGTGCAAAATCAACGAACTCCATGAGGACCTAAAGCTACATGTTGGAAGAATTGAAGATTTGGAAAAGAACAACGAGCGACTTCAAAACGAGAATAAGGAGCTACGAAAGGAGATAGAGAAACTCTGGCAGACCACGGAAAATACTGATATTGAACTCAGACGCAAAAATCTCATCATCGCGGAATCCCAGAGGAGGAGGACGAGCAACTGCAGGACGTTTTGATCGACTTAACAGAACACTTGGAGGAAACCGTCAGAATACAATCAGACGTAGAAGATATATTCAGGCTGCCAAGTCGATCTGCTGGATTTCCGCGCCCTATTCTCGTAAAACTTACCTCAAAACAAAAACGTGATAGTCTCATTGCGAAATCTAGGAAGAAAAAGCCCTGTCTTAGTAACATCTGGACCAACTATAAGGAAGAGGACGGACCGATCTTTCTATCTGAGCATCTAACAAAAAAGGCTGCAGAACAAATTCGCAAGTGCTCAACACTGAAAAAGAAGGCAAAATAGAGGCATTTCAAACCAGGAAAGGAGTTGTGTACATCAAAGACAAGAATTCAGATAGATTTAAAATAATGGCAAACGCTACTGAAAATTAAATTAACTAACTAGTACTTGTATACCTAACTAACTACCTATATTAAACTTCTACTTACTTCTTTAATATTGTTAAACCTTAACTAATAAAGTGTTACTCAACTCACATCACATTACATAGGTGCTTACTATGAATATAACAATTAATTATTAAAACTACCTCATCTATTTTTCTTACGTACTATAATAACAATCAATTATAAAACTATCCCAACTGTTTTTCTTACGTACTAATACATCTATAGATACTGCGTTGTAATATATATGTTACCTATCTTACCTCTTACCTGTTTGATTATAGCACTGTTGTAAATTTCAACTTTTCGTGTTTGGTGACATAGATATAGAATATATTAGAGCTATATACCTAAGTAGTAACATTCACTCTATTGAACGGAAGATGACTAAATTAAAGATTTTACATACAAAATATAGCGGGTATGAGATCAAATTATGATGAACTATGTGTCTTCCTAATGGCGATTAAATGCGAAGTCGATGTATTACTCCTGTCAGAGGTATGGATCAAGAATCACCAGCTACACCTTTTCAAGATGCCTGGTTATGTCTCCTTTATAGCTGAAAGGTCGTGGAATAAATCGGGTGGCGTGATTGCTTTTGTCAGGGAGATAATTCTATAAAAATCACAAGATCTGCAGAGATGCTCTCTCTGATGATACCGCAAATTATGGATGATGGAGGCGACTTGTCGATCCTGCTGGTATACCGCTCTCATGAGAGTCTCCGACGGACTTTCTGAGAGACTTTGAGCCGATTATTCAGCACTCTAAGCATGGCACAATCATTGCAGGAGACGTCAATATAAACATTCTTGATATAAATAATGTGAATGCTCAGCAATACTTGGATGTGTTGAGAAATGAAGGGTTCGAGAGTATGGTTAACGAAGTTACTCGTGAGTCGAGCGGAACTTGTTTGGATCACGTGATGATCAAAACTAGACAATTGAACCGATACAATGTGAGTATTCTGGAGTCAACTATAACGGACCATTATAGTCAGCTGATTGAGGTGAAGAGGAATAGGTCTGTAGAGGGAAGTTCAAGAGATTTCAATTCTACGGATCTTGAAATGTTAAAGAAACTCGTGAAACGAATTGAATGGGAATTTATTGATAGTGACATCCCTATAGGCGATAAATTTCATTACTTCTTCGAGAAACTGGCGGAATGTAAAAAGAAAGCTACGAGATTGGTGCATTTTTCGTCAAAGAACCGGAGGAGATCGCCATGGATCACGGATGACTTGGTCAACCTTGTTAATTGTAAAAACAAAATACATAAAAAAATAGTAAATATGAAGAGAAAGAAGCAACCTGAACATGTAATCAGACCATATGAAATAATATACAAAGAAAAGAGTGCAGAAGCCTCAGCAAAAATTAAACAAGCTAAGAGACAGTATTATAGTAAGCGACTGGATGACACACATAATGATTCAAAAGCTTTTTGGAAAAACAATAAATTCTCTAAATAAAAAAGACAAAATTTCCGAAATTAACTTCATTCTGGAAAATGGACGTAGAATCCAAGTAAATGGTAATGAACAGGAAGTTGCGGATAAATTTAATAAATATTATGTGGAAGCTCCGCAGACCCTCAAGAGCTCGACCGACCATAAATTTGAAAGTAATGGCAGCCTTGACCCGGAGGCAATGACATGGGAAGCTGAATCTATGACATGGAGGAACGTTTCAGCTCAGGATGTGTCAATGGTTATACAGCAACTAGCAAATAAAAAGAGCAGTGGAATAGATGAATGGACTACTGATGAAATTAAATTTTTGAACGAGGACATATCATACCCTTTGGCTGTGTTGATTAATGAATCAGTGGCTCGAGGTTACTTCCCGGAAGAATTGAAGGTCTCTGTGGTTGTTCCGATTTGGAAAGCAGGCAAAAGATCAGAAATGAAGAACTACAGACCGATCAGCTTGCTGAGCATCTTTTCCAAGATTCTAGAAACCTGCGTCAAGAACCAGCTGACCGAATACCTGACAGCAAAGAGTTTCTTTGCTGACCATCAGTACGGATTTCTGAGACAAAAATCAACGGATTTGGCGGTTTACGACCATATTCAAGAGATCTGCCTCGGTCTCGAGAATGCAAGGAGGGTAGGGGGATTATACCTAGATCTGGCTAAAGCTTTTGACATGGTTTGCCCCGACCTCCTCCTTTTCAAGCTTCTGAATGCTGGGATTCGGGGTGGGGTTCTGATGTGGTTCAAAAGTTTCTTGAGGGGCAGAAAGCAGCGCGTCAAGATAGGAGGTGTGCTGAGCTCTGAGGAAGATGTTCTCTGTGGCACTCCCCAAGGTAGCACGATTTCACCTATCCTCTTTTTAGTCTTCGTCAATGACCTCTCGAATGTTGCTGTGAAGGGACGTATTTTTGCATTTGCCGATGACACCGCAGTTATATGGAAGGCACCAACGTCGGAAGCACTGAGGGATATGATGGAGAACGACATGAGGGCTCTTGGCAGGTGGTTCTGCAAAAACGGGTTAATCCTAAATACAGATAAATGCAAATTAATCGCTTTTAGATACTCCTCCCTACATA